>OY757267.1:1076457-1150459 GCA_963584085.1 Pyrausta aurata
TTGGTGAGTGTCATGCACACTCTGCAGCCCGCCGAGCACTCCAGCTTCATAGGTGAGTGCCTACCTAGCCGGCTCGGCGAGCACCTTGTTATGCTCGCCGAACACTTCAGCTTTATTGGTGAGTGTCATGCACGCGCTGCACGCCGCCGAGCACTCCAGCTTCATAGGTGAGTGCTTGACTAGCCGCTCGCCGAGCCGCTCGTCGCGCCGCCGCTGCCCGCGCCCCCCGCGCTCCTCGCCGCGCTCGTCATGCACGCGCTGCAGCCCGCCGAGCACTCCTATACCTATGAAGCTTCATAGGTGAGTGCTTCCCTAGTTGCTTCTCAAGCCGCTCGTCAAGCTAGGCTACCCTAACAATAAAAGATCTTAGGTACAGTCCTATAGGTAAAAGAGTATCATCGGGTCCTGCAAAGAGTATCGTCTACTGTGTATTCAAAGCCGGCTTGGAGGGCTAAAGGCACACTAGATTCAGGCTTGTCCCGTGTGGGCCACTTTAATCGCTGGGGGCTCATATATTTACCTTATAGAGATAGAATAAAGTGATGTTGATATAAAAATAAATGACCATATTGAATAGATTTACCACCCGCGTAGCCTACGTTACACACTTTTTCAGCTTAAAACCATCTTCTCCTTAGTGTGCTTTCCATTGAAGACACAACATACACATAACTGGTGATGGTGAGTACTAATGAATAGGTACACTATCTAAACGGTCATACTTACGTCACATCCAGCCACGCTTCATTCCATTGAATACCTGTAGCATTGATATATATATTTCTATAGATTAGCAGTAACCGTAGAAACAGTTTAACAGCAACATATGTCTGGGGACATATGCACAGTATTGGGCAGCTTACGTCAAATCAATGCTCTTTCAGATGCCAACCGAGATGAACCTAGAGAAAAATTACGTAAAAGCGGTCAAACTTTGCGAAAATAATGCGGTTCGAGGACACGCAAACCTAATCCGCCTTCCAGAGTAACGTTCTAAATGAGTTTTAGAATTCATATCAACGTAAAAACACAAGAAAAATACCGAAATTTAAAATAAGGTTCGGGGTTGCCGCTAATAAAGTAGGATTGATTTCCCACATTTAGGGAAGAATTTTAATATTTTGCCAGATGACAAAGTTATTTAAATAGATATGAAATGCATTAAAATCTTGTTGAAACGTCACTAAAAGAGCGAAAATTAAAATTAAAGTATCAAGGACACAGCTGGATTCTCCAGGTTATTACTTTCTTACTAATGTAACACGTGACAAAATCTTGCAAAGATCTCTCCGTCAAAAATCCGTTTAATCTAGACTCAAGCTATCGGACCATATAAAAAATATACCTCCATTATAAAATGCTGCATTGACGATTCTATAAAAGTTATGATCTGAAAACCATTTTCCCAAAAATTTTCTAATTTCAAAGCTCATGCAATGCTCAATATTTACGTTTAGATTAAAAAAAACACGTTAAAACACTTTTATAGGCCATTTGATTTATGAAAATGTGTGAAAAAAAGAATGTGTCATGTCAAGAAATGTCCTCCAGTGCTCATCATGAATCAAATCAAATGGACTATAGCTTAAAATTATTTCTAAGTTACAGTGTTATATTGATAAAAAAAACAATTTGTGAGTCGTTTTTTTTTTATTTTGGGGTAAAATTTTCTATGGTAAGCCACCCCAACCCAAAACTGTTTGTTTATATTGCTGTCACTGTCTAATCTACGTCCCGGTATAGCGTTTTGAGTTGAGTTAGTGAGACAGATATAAGTTGACGTTCAAATGTCTAGCGGTTTCAAAGCTACGTCATCACTGTTGAACTGTCAAGCAAGTGGTCATGCTTTTTGTCTGGCACGCTAATGAAGTTTGCTTCTCTATAGTATTTATCTCAATGACCTGTAGCATAAACGTCATATCAAAAGGCATCAAAACACCATAGTGTTTACAATGACCTTAAACTCCCCATTTCGGGGTAATCTCCCCGTCGATCGGAGGGTCTGTTAAGCAGTTCGTTGACACCAGATCTGGCTCCCTAATAACGACGGGAACAAACGGGAACGACTGGGAACAAGGGCATTGTCGCTCAACGAGGCAATAACGCCCTTTCGCCACTTTTAGATAGTGTTATGTCCTGATTTAATGAAAATAAACAAGCAATTTCAGCTTATCGAAAAGGTTACGGTATTCTTATCTTTTTGGAAATATCCGATCGCCAAGTGATCTGAAGTACGTATATGAGATACTTCAGTGGCCACATTTTGAAGCACAAGAAATGAACATTTTTGGATATTTCACCTCGATGAGTAAAAATTTTAAAATTTTCTGCTGAATCAAATATCCTTTTATCTTATGTAGCTACCTATCTATAATAAATCGTATAAAAATATTTGAGCGTTACCTGGTTGTTGAATGATAAAACTGTGTCGAGAGTTACACCACTGGTCTATCTTGCTAACCTAGGTAGAGCTAGGTTAACCAACTGGTTAATATTAAACATCTTGTACGGTTACATTTGCCTTGTGCATTTGTAACTACAATTTCCTATAACCTAGGATTATTTTTTTAGCTTTCTTTAGCTTTAGATTCTTTATTTTAGCTACCTACTGCAAGATGTATTAGTTTTATTGATTAGCATTATAGTATTTTTTTCTAATGTTACGTATTTTAAGCCTACTCAGTATTAATTTTAAAAATAATGGAGCGTACAAACATTGTACTGATACATAAGTTTTAATATCGGCTGTGTCCCTTTCAGCGTAACAAACACAATAGTCATTTCCAACAATATGATACTATAATTCATATTCCCTAATCTCGTACTAATCCGAACAATACATCGAAAGCAATTATCGTTCCTCTATTGCTGAATCCAGGTATCAATAACAATCAATTCCGTCGAGGCTTTCAGTAAATCATCGACTAAATACCGGCGCTATTTCACCGCGAACTGATATGGGGCAGCCCTGTTGTAAAGCTAAACAAGAAACGCCAGATCACTTGAATGGTTGTTCTGATGCGAGCGATTTTAAGAAGCATATCGTGCAATAGCAATAATTCATCTTCTTATCTTCTTTATCTATTTTTCTTTGTTTTTTTTATAGGTAAATAAAAGAAAACCGTGTTAGTTACACAACCTATAACTCGAGAACGAGTGGACTGATTTTCATAATTCTGTAAACACTATTTTGACTATCAACATTGATGACGGCTCCTTTGTAGCTTATGAAAACAGTAGCTAAAAAGGAAGTGGTACCTAAATAAACCCTGTAGTATTAGTATGGGTATCTATAGTTTTTAGACACACCGTTTCGCGCGAAGGATGATTCAGTGACATATTCTCAGATGTATATGGTCATAACACTATAGCTGGGTTCGAAATAGACGTGGGCTAAAATCGTGCGTGCTAATGAGGTGAGCTGGTGATGAGAGTTAGTGTAAGTCTGTAAGTGAAAGAATCTGGAACTTTAAACAACCTAATTCTGATATCATATCATCAACCGCTTCATTGAGACTTCGCCTGCAGTCTCAATTCTCTCTCTCAATTTCGCGGTCTACCTACAAATGTTCTTAACCTTTCTGTCCTCCCTGAGCTATAGCCGCCGACTCCACCCAAAATAGTCGTCGGAGTCACGCGAGGCATCCCTATCGGCAGACATCTTGGCGCCGCTCCCCCTCCCCTCACCGTGCTGGTGCATTGCTCATATTGCCTAAGACGCAATGTACAGAGGCTCAATAGGGCCTAACCTTTAACATACTGCACCAGACATGGAATAAGTCATTTAACTATAATAAGTGTGAACACTTAATAGTTTCATGAGATTTAATTCTTTATACCTAACCTAACTGTAACGAATTATGTATTAATTTTTTTTCGATTTTTCACACAAAATTTTGCTTTTTAGTCGGGCTGATTAGGAAAATATCTTGGATTGACTTCTTCAAGCATTTTCACATTTTCAAGAGAAAAAATGCGCTTCGAATAGGCTGGAGTTCGCCATTCAAAATCTATGAGCCGTCTGTCTGATTATCCATTGAGTCATATAGAAATTGATAACAGTTACTAGATTCAAATGTAAGCATATTTTATTAATTACTTTTAGAAAAAAATATCCTTATTAACTAAAAGAATGGTGGACCTACTGAACCGCCTTACTTTAGGTTATTCCCATAACCCTGTTACATTTAGTTTTACGCTCTGGATGCCGGGCCTATTAATTAGTTGGCTGTAGCCAATATTGTAAACAAACCCGTTAAAATTCCAACTGCTCTCGTAGAGAAAATATTGGTACTAATTTTCGTTTTATTTTCTGACTACTTCTAAGGACCATACAAATCTGACGAGCGAATGCTCATTCTATCCCCACTTCATTAAATTATTCTACTCAGAGCATTCGTTCGTAGTTCTATTGCGTTCTATAGAATATTCTAAGAACGCTCGCTCGATATTTTGGTGTAAAACGCTGAAATCGAGCTTCCGTTTAGAACAAAAGAATAATAAAGAATGTTCTTGTTCTTGCTCTAGTTCTTTGTTCGTTTAGTTTAAACTAAACCCACCTTTAGACAACTGCAACTCACTCTTACCTAGTATAATAATTATATTATTTTATCTATAACAGCAACCGTTTACTACTACACATACCAGTTATTAGCTTTTGCCTGCGACTTCGTTCGCGTGGACTTCAGGTTCGTCCCGTTTAGTAGCGCAAAAAATGTGTTTTTTTACGACCTCACATTAGAAACCTCAAAAATTGTAGCCTATATGTTATTCTGATGTATAAGCTATATTGTGGTAAAGTTTCATTCAAATCCATTCAGTAGTTTTTACGTGAAAGAGTAACAAACATCCATACATCCATACATCCATACTTACAAACTATCGCCTTTATAATAGTAGTAGGATTCATCAAACGTTTTTAACAATCGATATTAAAGAACCTTGCATTCCGTTCAATATCAATGCCATGTTTTGACGAATGTGCTACACTTATCTAAGTAGGTTCTATTCTATTGTTACTCCACCTCATTTGTTGGACGATCAAGGTCTGTGAGATAATGCCTTATAACTTCCACTGTAATTGTGTTACATTACAATGAGATATGGCACTCAAGACGCGAGGGAATAGAAATAAGTTGTTTCTCAGAAATAAGTATTAATGGACCGTGTTTCAAGCACGGGGTTGTTAAATAAATCGTAACTTATATCGTTTATAAAGTGATTATTTTTACCACTTATTTGAAATAAATTAAAAGGTTTTGTAATTGACCAATGACCTCAACTTGCTAAAGCTTCTTTTGTATCCTACTGATATAATAAATCTGAGATATTGTGAGGATGGATGCACACATCCATATATCCATCCAGTAGTTTTTACCTGGATGGTTTGTCATGAAACTTTACTATAATATAGCTCAAATATTGGAATATGCTATAATTCATTGGGATATTTTTGGATCTCCGACATTTATGTGGGTATATAAAACCGCCGAAAACTGCAAGTTTTGATTAAAAGAAAGAACTAAACCTCACAAATGGTGTAATAAAATCTTCCATTTTTAATCATTCTTCCTTGTTATACTTCACCTTATAAACTGTCGAACTACTAATATGGTTTTTAATATGGATATTAGTTCAAAAACTTTACTGCAACGGAGATTACACCAAAATGTAGGCTAAAACAATAAATCGGTTCATCAGTCACTTTGTTTTTAAATCTCCTTTAATATAGCATAAGTAATTGTGGGGAAGGTCTCAAACATCAAAATGTAGAGCGTATCTGCCGCAAAGGTCGAATTGCGTAATTTACTCTAGGAGTAGAGTCGCGACAGCCGAGAATTCGGCTGCTTCGAAGCTTTTTTAGGTACACACGAAAATTATATACTTATAGAAGTGCTTTCTAAAAGTCTATAAGGTTATAGGCGCAGTGGACTAGACATAATTTGCCTGACGAAAACCATTTGACGCTCGAAATGCGCGGAGATAAAATTTTGTTGATAGGATTTTAGGATAAAAATAGAATATATTTTTTTTATTGTAAAGATACACAGGTTTTACATGCCTTAATATATTATATTGATATTTATGCAATATTTATGGATATTTGATGCAGCTGAAAACCGTAATATTGAGTTGTCACAAACAGAATAAAACCGCAGGCCCGTCTCAAATTTTTATACCCTAAAGATTCTTTGTTAAAATAAATATTTGCTTCTAAAAAGTAATATAATTACATAATTTCATCAAGATTCATGTTCTTTCTTTGTGTTAAGTAATAGAGCAAACCACCTTACAGATATGACAACTTGTTGTAACGAAACCGTAAAGTATTTAATCTGGTGTAAAAATTAGGATGCCATTTTAAAAATTGCGTCTTAGTTTAATATTGTTCTGATATTTGTAACTTATTCCTACTCTAGTTATGTACGATTCGTCGCTATACAATGTAATTTAACACTATTTACATAAGCAAAACCTGAGAAATACCCCCATCGATCATAGACCGGAAGCGCCCCCAAAACCTCATAAAGATTGGGCATTCAGGACAAAGGAGAGGCTTTGCGTAACCCAAATACCCCATGAAATTGAATAATCGTATGTAAATGTTATAAATTACTACATTTTACTCAAAAGTAATATTATGATTTGGGGTATGCATAATCTTGATTTGAAATATAGGCTGTGAAATTGTACTTTCTACTTGGCTCTGAATTGAATATACGTAACATGGATGCTTAGGTCAACAAGACAGAGTCATATCATCTTTCCTTATTACCTTTTTTTTAAAGAGTTTCTTTATATTGGTTTCCTTTAGTGCATTACATAAACTCAGGCTTATTCTTTTTACAAACGTTGCCCTTCAAAACCTTTGTGGAACTTTAATCGATGATTTTAAGTGCTTACTAGACTACCTGGTATTCGTGTTCGTCAAAACATGACTAAACACTTACCGAGAAGTAACTAACTGAACTACAATGTTCGACCTTGATGTGACACACTGATTGAATTCCCTTGAAAATGCTGCTGGAAACTTGGTTTGACATTTACAGGTTAAATTGCATGTTCGAGATATTTCAATAATCAAAGGCCACTTTGTTTCCATTGTGTGATTTTGAAATCTTAGCTTTGAGTTTCAATGATAATTAAACTACAATTTGATAATCAGTTAAAAAGACATCAACGCTTCAGAGTCTGAATATTATATTAATTTATTTATTTTGGCAATGTTATGTTCCAAACTACGCCCTTAAATTATTTTAATCATGTGAAAACGATTTCTGGATTTAAATATACATATGTTTTTTTAAAACAAATCCCGAAGACAAAACTGATATTCACCCCTATTTTTTTACAAAATCCGTACAGTCAAATACAAATACCTACAATTTTTATCTGCCAGAATACATCATATAAAATTTACAGAACAGGGGGCGTATTGCGATCCAACTTCATCCGTTCAATTCCGAGGCAGTTCAATTCCCATTCAGTGTAAATGAATATTATCAGTATAATAATACTATAATAATACTATAATAATACTACAATGGTATGAATATTAATTTTTATATTGTTATATTATAGTAATATTATTGACATAATGCGAAATTGCAATAAGTATTGCCAATTTAACAGTAAAGCAGAGCGTTTTAACCTTTGATTTAACTGTCAAAACTGCATCGCAATACCCACCCAGGTCAAAATCCGCTTCGTAGTTGTATCCAGCCTGCATGCAGGCATGCAAATATTGATAAGTCAAAATTAAAATCCAATACAATTCAACTAAATAAATTAAACATGTCATTATTAAATAAATTGAGGAATGTTTAAATCTTCATCACAATCTAAATGTTAACCCCTTACACGCCGAAGCCGCGTCAATCCATTTCCGTGCTATCGTAAACGTAACGTCACGGTGGCGCCGCGCCGTACCATTTCATTGGTGAGTCAGCCTGACGGGATTTCCCAGGCTGCAGCGTTCTACGGGTAAAATGCGGAGAGTGCATTGGTATAGGTCGGTGACAGGGAGCGTAATAAGGGGTATAGATTAGATGAGAAAGGTCTATTTTTTAAAATCAATTTAGAGAAGACTAGTTAGACGATATGTCATGATGACAGTTTTTTTTTGTTAGGATTATATTATCAAAATTCAATCATCTATTTTAAGTCGACCAAATAATCAATGATTTTTTTTATCGTTACCTACCTACTTTAATGTGAATTATTGTAGTAGAATTAAAGTGTTTGTGATATGATAGATACGTAAGTAACTACCTACTCTAAACTAAAACTTATTAAAATGCTCATGTAATAGGTACTTATGATGTTTATTATTGTTTAAAAATGATTAGTCCTACATTTAAAACCGTGTATTAACATCGACGTCACATTATAATTACTTTTAGATTTGAGTGGGTTGGTTGACATTTAAACTCATTTTAGTTTCACAAGGTTTGACATTTCTTATCCTTGAATCGTTTTATGTGCTCTGAAGATAGTCATCATACCTTTTTATGGTTCTTTTAGAGGTTATTATAAATTCTCGAAGAAAAAAATACCATTATCGAGTGAAGTATAAACGGCAATCAAATTCTTAGTACCTTCAAATATGTTTAAGGTATATGCGCATTTCTCATAAAATTTCGACATCACCCTATCTATTTATCTAAAGAATGTCTATTTCGTTACACATAAAAATAGCAAAACGCTAAAGTATTTGACCTGAATGACTTCGTCTCGATTGTTCACCTGTGTTATGTCTTATCTATTTCATTGTTGTGTTACAATGCATTCCAGACCCGAGTACGACCCTGGTTAACTTCAACCAAGCAATTTCGATTCTACTGCCTTGGAATAACATTCTTGCTACTTTAAAAAGACCCCATTGAAATTTCAACCCTAGCGGTTATCAGCAAAGTGAAAACTCTGTAAGATTTTGAGCTGCACTTATGGTTGATTTTCAATTGGCTGCATTTTATCGATAGCCGTTCGGAAGCTACCCAATGTTTTCAGTGTTTACTTGATCCTTTTGTCATGTGTAGAATAGTCCTGTCCACTTTTTTCGTGTACGTTTTGAAGAAAGCTGTCACGAGTGAGTTACCTGACTATTTACGTTACATAGTGTTATTTAATTTACCATATTACCTAAGATCTTTATTATGTAAGCTTTTTTGGTAACTTAAGCACCTTAAATCATTACGGCGTATCAGTAAGGTCACTTTCTACCTATCATTACCTAAACATTTTTTAAATAACAATAAATTTCATAAATATTTTTAACTACTTACCTCTAGATTTAGCTTTTTGTATCTTCTTTTATGAAAAATTGCTATAACTGCACAGCACATATTTGCTTAAATAGCGCACATAGTCATATGTCTAATATTTGCTTTACGTATCAGCAATATCCTTACAACCATAAATAATAAGTAATTGTTTTATAGGTACCTACTTGTTGTTCGCGGCTGACTTGTGGTAATGAATATTGATTCAAACGATTTTACATTACATCTAAACACTTCAGAACGCGTATAAATGTTATTTATTTTATGGGTTCTGAATAGGTCAACAGCTTATAGTAGTTTATTATTTTGTTCTTTTCTTGTTCTGGCAACATTTAAGTATTTTTAATGTCACTATTTAGATATGATCTATTCTTGACAAAATTATCACGTACCATCAGATGAGATCGCGGTCAAATGCCTAAGTATTCAAAAAAAAGTGTATTTTATTTTTTGAATCGTAGAACTATGTTTTACCCTCTAACCTTACAATGACTTGACTATAACCGCCACTCCGTATCACTCCTGTTTGGCGTTTGTTTTACAGTGGAACCGAGTTTAAGTTCCACTGACTAAGTCTACAAATTGCTCAAACAAATGAAACCTAGGCCTCAGAATTGGCATATACATGAATTTATTAGCCCAAAACCAATCACACATGACTCAAGTTACTCATATGCAGTGGAGCATCAATACTCACTTCATTACTTAACAAACATACCTACAGTGGTTGCGACGTAGAAATACACAACTTTGTGTTTTGCGATTTCGGATACACACTTTCATACTACATTAAGTATGTTAGTGCTACTCAACATAAACACTTACTATTTATTCTATTTAAAAACCGGGCAAGTGCGAGTCGGACTCGCGCACTGAGGGTTCCGTGCCAAATTTAACTGAATTAGGGATTCTTACTTCCACTTAGCCAAAATACCACAATATTTTGTTGACCGCAAACATAACTTTGTTTTTCATAGTGTTTGTATGAAAGACAAAGTTATATTTGCGGTTGATAAAAATGTGCTATATCTCAAAAACTTCTAGTTTGATTCCGCTCAAACCAATTTTCGTTGAAAGTTTTTATTAAGATCTACATCATATATTTTTTCCAAAAATTTCACCACCTTAGTTCAAAAGTTAGAGGGGGGGGGGGGGGACGCCCAATTTACCACTTTGGAAGCGTCTATATCTCAAACGTTAGACTTTTAGAAAAAATGGTTTTAGGAACCTCAATGTCATTTTGAAAGACCTATCCATAGACACCCCACACGTATAGGTTTGGCAAAAAAAATTTTTTAGGTTTTAGTTTCATGTATGGGAGCCCACCGTAAAATTTCATTTTTTTAAATTTTTTGTATATGAATCGGAAAGCGGTGCACAAGATACATCTTCTTACCAAGTTTCAGGTGTGTGATGCTAATAGTTTTAGAATAAATGGCTGTGACATCCGGACGGACAGACAGACAGAGAGACTTGACGAAACTATAAGGGTTCCGTTTTTTGCCATTCGGCTACGGAACCCTAAAAATGAATACATCAATGCAAATATTTTGGTTAAAATTTATCATTATCCTTGTCGATTTCTCTAATCTTCAGCTATGCATAATTTGTATTCCGAAACAAACAGCAAGTTCCCAAAGCGACTGGAACTAGACTAGCAAGAGCTAAAGTACCCCTCGGGAGGAACGAAGTCCGTTGCGCGGGCAGTGTCCTTTGTAGACTATTGTTATCGTTGTAAAGGTGTATACACGAGGGCAAGCCTTTTGTTTAGACACTCGTCCTCTTAAGAACCTCAATTGACTTCATAATATTGACAAACCTAATTTTATTTACACCCGATCTGGATTTAGTTTTGTGCCTTGCCTGTAGTCTCTCCTCTTCTTTAACGCTTTCAAGGCCTAGAGAACAAAAACTAGGTCTAAAACTATTACAGAATGTATCTGTACAATGATCCTCTTGGTAATTTTATCGACATAGAGATTTCACGTAACGAAAGCCTACTAAACCATCACTTAATAGATTACCACTCTTTTCTTCTTCCTTATGATTCCTTCTTTTATTTTCTACAAAATTTAGGGCCAACATTTCAATACCTTTGTTAAGTTGTTCTTTAATGCTATCTCTAACTCCCTTTGGTATGAGCAACTCAGCTATTGTTGTTTGTTGTCATAAATTTTCTTATGAAATCATTGTAATTTGATTGCCAGCGTAGACGCATCTTTGCGCTACGATGCTAACGCCGAATGCGCAGTTTCAGAATGTCGCGGACACAATTTGTTTCTAGCACCCTCACTAATATACACATAACATAGCAACATGCTATCGCCTATGAATATAATATTTAACTGCTTGTAATACTAATAACAGTTACGAATATGATACCATTCGGGTTTGGTGCACCTGGGTCAGGGTGGTGTTTAGGTCAAGATTTTATGTGTTCACTCGATAAATAACAAAAACTTACTTAATTTTCTCGAAACATTTGACAATCTAGGTATTAAATTCATTGATTATTATGCCAAGAAAAAAGGCATTTCAACTTCATTTTAGTTTTTTTAAATTTAATTTACAAATTCAAACAAATTAACTTATTTAAGACGAATGTCATGATTAAATATTTCTGATAGGATTTCAGATTAATTTCGTGAATTTATACAAAAAAAATATTTTAATAACCTTTACTTAACATGATTTACACTTTTCCTTATAAACATATAGTTATATCTAATTTAGTATACACAAATGCTAGGTAGGTACGAAATGATAAATTCCTTAGTGCCACTAAACCTTCCATAACCATAACCTTTGAATTCTGTTAACCCTTCATGTGGATCCAATCTAGTTTCTTTGAACCTAATCCACTTAACAATAATGGACAAGATATAAACGAATTCAGCCCATGTACTTTTCTATTTGGAATTCGTTTCAGCAATGCCGCGGCTCACACACCGCATCGAGACGTCATACTCATAAACCTAGCTTGTCTGTGCTCCATACTTCCATACTACGTAGGGCGGGCGCCCCCTCCCCCTCCGCCCCGTCACAAGAACAGTCTGCTCGCGACCGCTCTCTGTTACACACGCGCGCCAAATAATTAACCGTTGATACGTGTTCGAAATTCAAATCAGTGACATTTGTTTTTTTAAATCAGTGCTCGGACATATTGTTTTCGCCGATATCGATCTTGTGTTGCGTGATTGAGGTTTATTTCTAGATATTTGTTTATGGTTTCGTAAGTTGAGATAAGCGTTTGGATTTGTATTGATTTTTTCTTTGAATGTAACTAGCTAATCAGTAGGTTTTAACGATTTTAGTCAACACGCAATGAAAGGTCGCTGAATGGTTATTTATAATTATTTGTTTTGTGAGAAATAGCCCCGTGGTATTATTGATTGAACTGACCTTTGTTACGTAGACCCTAGACACAGATGCCTGGTGCCTTTGCCTGGATTTGGTCGGTCTTCAATTAATTCAGCTCAATAATGATGGTTATTTGTTAAAGATACGATAGCAAAAGCTACTAACAACGTATTTTTCTATGCTGGTATTGATCGGTACATACATAGTGCACTTGAAGTCTTGCATCAGACTACAAATAATTCTCATTATTAAAACCACAATCACAATGCAACGCTTTTTTTAATTTCTGGACTTAAGCTCTGAGGCACCAAATTACTTTAACCGTAACCAAATACCAAAAAGTGTTATTTTATTGAAATGGTTCTCGGTGTTTTACATACTTAATTCGTAGTATGTTACGAAGCCTTTTTATACAAATGAACGATCATCATCATAAGATTTCACATTAAATGTGAAAAATCGATATCAATGAAAAAATCTAATAACCAAGCCGTACAATGTACGAGAGTTCTACTCTACTCTAACTAATTGGGGTTGATCCGGGCTAAGCCAAGATTAAAGCCGGGTTTTTCCACCAGCTCCCGTTGTGAAACGCACATTCAATAAATATGCAGTGAATGCAATCGGTTTACTTTGTTATCGGGTGTATAAAGTAATCTGAGTTGATGAAAGCAGTCAGTTATAAATAATTTTATAACCTTTTTATATACATATATTACATTCAACTCTTTAAGACTAGAAAAATCTTATTTATAATTTTATGATGTTTAACTTTCGAGCTTCATCATTAAATGAATAGCTTTTTCAAATTCGTTTAGTGCCATTTCGTAAAAGAAAACTAAAAATGGAATGAGTTAAAAAGTTTTAAATTGAACATTTGAGGGGTAAAGAGCCTGCAAACTATGATACAATCAAAATACGATTTCGTTTTTTTTATAATTTAATCCTCTGTAAAAGCCATAGGAAGCGTTAAATAAAAGATAAGGAATTGTATGCCACTGCACATTATCTTCTTCAAATTACAATTTTACTAAATTAAAAACTTGACCACACCAGTGAATGAATCATTCGCACTAGTATTTCCTAAATGTGATCATGAATTATCCGTAATCAATTGGCATTGCTACAATCATGTACCTCATTTTAAAAAAGGTCATCGACTTTCCTATAAAAAAGAGCTGTCGCAATATCGTCCCTTCAATTATGACATGCAACGATAGTCTTGAAATATTGAGTGATGAGGGCATCGCACCACATTTTATTGGGGTCAATACCCATGTCTTACCCCCTTCGAGGCCTAATTCTGGCCAATCCATCATCCCCTTTGCCCCCTTTCGACCCCCTTTGAATAAGACGCAATGATCAGCATGTTTTGGATACGTTAAGTGAATGCTATTTTGTTAATAGTGATTTTTGGGGCTTGAAAGAAAATATTTTTGTCATAAAAATTCTACATTATTGATAGATTTTATGTATTTTTTTGGTTGGAAAAGTAATTTAACTATAAAACAGACATTACAAACATTGACACTTAGGGCCACTTGCAGCAAACGCTTAATCTCGAATAAGCGTCATTCTGTCTCTGTCATATGTTCGACGATGATAGAGACAGCATGACGTTAAATCGAGATTTAGCATTTGCTGCAAGTGGACCTTACACTGAAAAAAATAAGAATTTTGTTAACTATTACTAAGATTCTAAACTATTTGGTTTTTGAGATAGCTTTTACACAGATAACTTCATTTAATATTCTTTAAAAAATAGGCGAAGTAAATTTGTAAGGGTCCACTAACTCAAGCCAATTCGCAAATTCAAATGAAGTCAATTTATAAAACTCCAACATCAAAGGGATAAATTAGTATATTTCATATGTAAATATTTACAGAGCAGAAAAGTGTAATATAATCCCCCAATTTATGTTATGAGCGCATAATTTCTAGGGAACACTGCGCCCGCGAAGCTTTATATGTTTCACACAAACACGAGTACATACAGAGGGCAACGACCTACAATAACATAATATGGTACACTCGTCATTAAAAAGTATGATTATCTTGATGACGCTGCGGCTTCTGTCTCTGATATGACTTTATTTCTTGTTTTACCTCCATGGATTTTGATGCCAGTTTAAAAAAAATAGTATGAAACTTGTTCATAGCATTCCACTTAGCAGCGAATAGATTAATCTGTATCTTGTTTACTTACTTGTACTTCTTCATGAATAACCTATTTAAAGATCTTCATACTTTTGTTAATAATAAGAGCAAACTGATTATTTGATCTATTTTATTGACAAACATTTTCATATCCTTTGATATTTTTGTGATCCGTTTTCGTATCCGTTACTGTCTCATAAACATAACTTTGATATAACCGGATATGAATGTTTTCAAAAGCAATAAATATCATTTTGTTTATTTTGGGAGAATGTTCCTTGGCAGTGGGCAAAACTTGGTTCCAAAAATAAGGGCCCAGGGAAATTACTAAACATTAAAATACAACCTAGATTTACAGATTATGCCAATTAAAAATCCCATTGAGTCCCTAGAGAAAAATATAGAGCGAAAAGTAGTACTCTTATACGCAAAAAATAACTGATACCAAAATTCATGCCTTTATCAAAATAAAATGACAACCATTCTTTCAAAACTCAACCAATTGCTAAACACATGAATGAAGAAAATTAACCAGATGGAAAACCATAACATGCAATCCGAAATAGCTCCTTACATAACATCCGTTCATACGAAGACATACTTACTTATAAAAGTGTGTCTTATTTCTATTGTTTTTAAGTTCGAAGTTGTTTATTTTAACCAGTACATAAGACAGGAAACTTCAATTACACGGTTGCAAGGGAAAACGGATGAACTAATACTCATGTTTGCTTAGAGACCGCTAAATATTTGTTTAGAGTCAGTAATGTTGAGTTTAAACTTCTCAAATTTCGTATAAAGGTGGCATGTTTGATGATTATGTGCTAACTAGCTTTTGCCCGCAACTTCGTCCGCGTGGAATAGTGACTTCTTTCTCCCGTTTTTTACACATTTACCACTATATCTTTGCTCCTATTGGTCGTAGCGTGATGTTATATAGCCTATAGCCTTCCTCGATAACTGGACTATCCAACACAAAAAGAATTATTCAATTCGAACCAGTAGTTTCGGAGATTAGCGCGTTCAAACAAACAAACAAACAAACAAACTCTTCAGCTTTATAATATTAGTATAGATTATTCCGATATCTGTAATCTGTAATCAATGTGTTGGTGGCCGAGTGGTATGGGCATGCACCCGGATAGCGTAAAACACAGGGTTTGACTACATGTCTGACACAGGTGCAATTTATATGTGTTAAAACACAACAAAAACGAAATTTTATTAAAATTAGAATCTATAGTAAAATTTTAGGGCATATCAGCTTTAATGATAGTAAATTAATAGGTATCTTCAGACTTTGTGTCGATTTTCCTGTTTTCACGTCTAGTTGGAGCTATTTTAGAGGCGATAAATATTAGTATATATTAAAACCAAAGTTTACTCGATGTGCTAGCCAAAGCCGACTATTTATAGTTCGTTACAGCATTAGTAAATATTTATCCAGTTTCAAACAAACTTCCGCTGTAATTTGATTCAAGTCAATTAGGTTGGCTACAGCAGTTTATCGGAAACCATGACTATGTAGAGATTGTTTCATTTTATCTTTCTTTAGCAGTTACCTCAGAGTTTTCGTGCAAAGTTTTACCTTTTTTTCGTATCCTTTTGCAACTTTAAACGTATGTTTTTTTTAAAATATGGGACTATAAATGTTTATAGCTGTCAATATCGCACAGCCTAACCCAGTTTTCGTAATTATTTCTTCACCAATCCGATCCATTGTTTCTTCGCTCATCGTTACCTCACGAGCTATTACTGGGCGCAGTCAAGCGGCGCACGCGCAGCCCTGGCGAAACGATTGACCTGCAGATATATAGGTGTATAGATGTTACAGAGATGTACTGTGAAAAAAAAGAGCCACCTCTTATTTGAGAATAAGAGTTGGTGTGTATATCTGCGTCTACATAGATTACGCAGGATGCAGGTGTGTTTATCTAAGGGCATAGATCGCAAGAGCTACGTAGGTAAAAAGTTTGCAACATTAATTTAAAAAAATGAAAGAACCTGTAGGCACTTGTGTATACATTTGTGGAACAAAAAATAGGCATCAAATTATAAAAAAACTTGAAGCCTAGATGGCTTAAAAAAGTTTCCTTGAGACAAGGAGGTACTGATGCTGGCTGCCGCGCCGAGTTGAATAGCTTTACTTAGCCTTTAAGTAAGGAATGAGCCAGCCTTACATTGATTGTACCTGCTTGCATTTTGACGCCATTTTTTTTGTTTACGCATACATTGTTGTCAAAACTTTATACTGTGTAACTTGCGTCATCTTTTTAAGTATTTATCTGAAGGTTGGTCCGTCCAGCTGGATATCGTGTTAAAAGTTGATTGGAGTCACCTAGTTTTCTAGGAATGAAAGAAAATTAAAATATTCGGGTT
The DNA here is from genome assembly GCA_963584085.1 of Pyrausta aurata. NCBI lineage: Eukaryota > Metazoa > Arthropoda > Insecta > Lepidoptera > Crambidae > Pyrausta > Pyrausta aurata. The sequence goes on from OY757267.1 coordinate 1,093,635, forward strand.
GGAACTAGGATTTTTGTATTGACAAGGATGATTAAATTTTTGCTTTAAAAACTTGAAAGAAATATGTAATACGCCAAAAACCGGCTCAGACTAAACACATACAATTATAAATACATAACGCTCGATAAACACAATGGTACGTTATATACCCAGTGTACTTCGTCATATCACATCGTAAAAAGTAAAGAGGACAACAACAAAGTGTCTAGCCATCCGTTAAGATACCGAGGTTCTGGGGCGTACTGCGATTTTGTTTAATCCGTTCAATTTCCAGGCAGGTCAATTTCCACTCAACTAGTTAAGTCGCTAAATTGGCATTGCGATGCAACTGGGGAAAAATAAAAGTATATCTATTTAACTCACTTGTCCCATGCTGATGTGCTGAGTGGATTATCAAAATGCAATATGAATTTGCTTATCCGTTCACAAGCAGAGCTGCTTAACTGTCAAAGCAACATCGCAATATGCACCATTTCCTTTCTTACGCAACCAATGATACATAGTGTGAATATAATTCCACATTCCCAATCAACACAATGCCCAGACAAATTAAATTACATTATATCTTCCCGATCTCAAGATTTTGGCTCAAATGAATTAATAACAGTAACAATTAGTCGTAATTACGCGAAGATTCTCTTGAAACGAAAGCAAGAGTGAAATGTGGGTGAAATAACATCTCCTTTCGTAATGCATTCAAAACAGTTCCCATGCCTGTGAGGAGCTTGTAAGGCTGATTGCACATTGCTCGTTTTAGTTTTTTTAAATTAGTTTTATTTTATTTATTTCATTACATACACAGAATAATGTACACAATTTTATCATGACATAGTATTGTTTCTTTACATCATACTAATTACAGACGGATATACACAGCATTCGACATCAAATAAAACAGTAAACATGAAAAAAATACATGTTAAAATCAAGTTAAGTCGATTTTGTTGTTTATTGATGGCTTTTTCGCTATTGACGATTTTATTTTAAGTATAGGTGTCGTGTCGTGTTACCTAATTGGTGTTTTAAGGACGTCTTAACTTCTATAATATTTTTAAACAATTTACCTTTATTTTATTACATAACGCTTATTTCTACGTACTAATCAATTTCATATTTTCCTTTTGAAGAATTAACCATTTTATTTAATCACGCAACACACCTTCATATTTTAGTTCTATACTCATTTAACCTAAAATTTAAAAACCCTCCAGTGTGCACTAATCTCAACGTCACTCCGCCCGCAGAATAGTGATGTGCTGAAAGTGAAATGTGAGAAAGTGTCGCAATCAGGTGTTACAATAGTGATGTGACGCGTCTGGCCTAGCCAGCTCAAACAACATGGGTCTTCACAAGCGGGGAAGTGAGTATTTAAGTAGACCTATCCCTGGTTTTTTAGTATTTTTTAAACTTTAAAACACCAAAATATTCTCCTTTTGTACGTAGTGCATTACACTACGGTGCGGTGCGGTGTGTATTAAATAATTTTGACAATTGTTTTTTTTTTCATCTGAAGTATGTGGTACTTTTTAACACAATTAAGATAACGAAATTGAAAATATTAATCCATTATTGCATAATCAGAATTGATTTCTTGTTCTTCGCTACACCGTCGTCACGGAGACGCCAAATGGAGCCTTCGTTTTTATAACTCTACATAATCAATATTTATTATGAGTTAATTATGAGTCGTCTTTATTATGACTGAAATCACCAAATATAATTGAGGCTTGAGGTAAGATATGAGTCAACCACAGAGAATCGTTTGATCATCGTGAAATTGGCCCAATTGTGTCCGTGAATACAATTGGCAAAACAACCTCCGCTCATGACCTCTGTAAATCACATGTACAGTCAGCGACAATATTATCAGTAGTTTATATACTCTAGCCCAAGTGTCAAGAGAGTCTCTACGTTTTATTATCTTGATAACATTTTCAAGAAAAGAGTGAATAAGTTTGTTGCTTTTAGTTAGACCATTCATATCTAAAAAACTTTGCCTTTCAGTCTAAGGTAATGACTGGAGATTACATTTTCAAGAAAAGAGCGAATAAGTAGTATGTTGTTACTAGTTAGACAATTCACATATAAATTATTTGCCTTTCAGTCTTAGATAATGACTGAAGATCGTTGTACGTTATTTATTGCAAAAGGCCAGACATTAACAAGAGTTAAAGTCAACCATTTGATTTGACAGCAGACTATAAACATAAATACTTTATGTATACATAAACAGTTTATTGAATTGATTTAGATGTTGTTGTACAATCGAGACAGCCAAATATTGTGACTCATTCATTACGACATTGAAAACAAACATTAACAAAATGTCGTCATGTGCTCGTCATTCCGTCTACACGCGTAAAGTCATCATAACCTTAAGGTTTGCGCAGAGCAGACGAGTGGTTGCTGTTGCATTTTTTATTACTGACGCAATTACAGTCAGTTTTCTTTGCTAGTCGAATAATATAAAAAACCTTTACATCCCTTTTTAAATCAAATATTTAATTGATTTTATTTACTGATTTTATTTTTAAAGTTATCAAAAGATCGTTTATAATAATCGACAAGCAAAGAAACACGGTGACTGTGACTAGTGGCGTGTTTCTGTGGCCCTATGTTTGAATCACTCGTGTCAATGTTACGAGTGATTATCGTTCGAAATCGAGTTATTTTCCTTGATTTTTAATTCATATTCGAACGAAAATCACTCGCCATCTTGAAGCGAGTGATTCAAAAATAGAGCTCCTGTTGTTTTTGCGAAAAGAAAGGTGGCCAGTAGCTGACACTAGAGATCGGAGGCCGACACCGGTTATGTGTTACATTTATTACCGCGTAAATGGGACAGTGGCTGCCACAAAGCAGTGGTAGTGGTGTCGGTGGCAAAACTTAGGTATCCTTAGGGATTTTACACACGACTGGCAGTGGGATAACGAGAAGGTATGCAGTTGCAAATGACATACCCTATCAAACTTCAAAAAATAGTTTGTTGACGGCTGCCGGCTGCTATTGAGTCTTGCGTAAGAGAATTGAGTCGGTATAATAAAGGGACAAAATCTAGCACCTTTTGACGGCCGTGTTGTGTCTGCGCAGACACTTAAGTCATCAAGCGTAATGAAGCGGTGAAAGTTGAGTAAGTACACTTTAAGGGCCAGATATTCCATTTTTACGATGTTTCGATTGAGTTTAAACATGGAAACACTAATTATTTAAATCTCGAATCTATATATGTTATAGAAGAAGATTACTAGAAAGCTGGATTGTGGTTGGAAACACGATTGTAATTACTTTGCTCGATAATAATTGCCTCAGAAGTGGGCCCCTTTTTTTTCGTATTTTCTATGTAGTTTTCAAATTATTGGACTTATATTTATGAAAATCACATATTTTAGTAGGTAATTCCATTCTACACATATACATGTTAAAATGATTTCAAAATGTTTGTTATTTAGATCAGAATAACGAAATATCTAAAAACACTTTATTTGACCTATTTCGACTTTTTTGATCTTGATTTGCTCAAGCTACACAGATGTGAGGAACAGAGGATTATAAGAATATACATTTTGACCACATAAGTGAGATCTCAGCTATGAATCAAATGATTTTTTTTTAGTTTTTATCGGTGTTATGTTCAGGCAAAGAAAGGTCCATTTTTTTCATTAGTCTGTATTCTTTCTTACAAGCAGCAAATTCTTCCAATTGTCTTTTTAAGATTACTTTAGACACCAAAGATGTTTAGGGCGTCCAATCGTTTTTTTCCAGTTTTATTAACATTTTCATTCATAAAACACTGATTTAGTGATTCTCACACTTGTGACGATGGTGATTCGCGCAACGACTTTGACGCAACAGTTGATCGTCGTGTCATCTCTGTTCTATACATGCAAGCAGAAATAGCGCTATCTTTTTATTCAAATGACAAGCACGAGATACCATTTCCTCATTCCCCTTGACGCCACTGCGAACGCTGGACCTATGTCAATTTTTGCAATTTTATTTGCGTACTTAATTACGTAAAACACCTAAGAACTAATAATAGCTAATTTCGCCGCGCCGCGTCACGCTCAGTTGGATCAGCACCAGTCTTATACTAATCAAAGGTCGCGAGTTCAAATCGGGGGTATCATGAATATTTTTCTACATAGTCACAATATTTTTTTAGAAAACGAAATAAGTATTTATATTAATTTTTGGACATTTTAACATTTAAAATAAAAAAAATTAAAAATAAAAACTAATTAAATTTTTAGGTTTTTTTTTAAAATAGCAAATCCTATTAAAAAAACTACATAACAATGAAAATAAATTTCAAAAAGAAAATTAGTATCAAAAACATCATCACCATGCGGATAAATCTCCTCAATGCCATGAGGATGGAACCCCCAACCTCTACGTGTTAAGCAAAATAAAAAGAGAAAGGCTGTAGCGACATATATAATTGTTGTGAATAAATGAACTATATTTTTGTACCAATCGTAGAGATGAATCCGTTTCTATAGTAACAATATAAACAAAAAGCATAAAACACTCATGTCAAATTATTGTAGTTTTGAACATTTTCTCTATTTGGAAAAATCAGAGCTAAACCATAACTGTAGGTTTAGCAGTAATCTCAAATGCTAAAGCTGTGCCCTGGTGACTCTAGTATATTGGAGACGAGAAAATATTATATGAATTTGAGGGAGGGAGAAAATTATTAGGTGATAGGTCTATATTAATTTTATTTATTTATTTACATCTAGACTCCTGTGACAAAATACAAACATTGGAGGTTAAGTTAAGGTCGGTCTAGCTCTCTTCGTGTATGGAACTCAGGTTTCCATGTTATTTACGTACGTACGTACACATTTTCTGAATCGTGTAGTAATAATGCATTGACTATCTATCTCTTATTTGGTGACATGGACTTGAGCGACGAACATGGAGATTACTCAGTATAATCCAATTATATTTGCATTCAGAAATGTCAAATCTGAATAATTTTTTCAATTTTGTTCTGTCGAAAATGTGTGGAGACTGTCTTAATTTTATTTTTATAACCGTTCCTCAAATTGCTGTTACTGAATATCCAAAACAACTTTGGTGTTTGTGACACATAATAATTCTATTAATCTTGTAGTTAGCGCCAAATGGCGCTTCGGGGTCACGAAGGGTTCCGTACCATTATCTATGAAAATGGCATAAACATCATATCTGTTGTCAGGGAGTCCCATACAAAAGATATGAAGTCCTAATAATGGGGCAGCCCCTCATTATTATCATTATCAGAGTAGATAAGTTGTATGAGAGCAACCTGAAAAAAAAACTGTTTTTTAAGTTTTTGTTTTTTCAACGGCAACATGAATACATCCTTCCTGAAAATTTCAACTGTCTTACTATCACGATTCATGAGATAAACCCTGGTGTTGCCCTTTCGGTGTAGGAACTCATGCTCATCATAATTCATTCCTTGTAGGGAGGTGTCCCAAAAATATTTTAAAATACATATTTTAGGCGGTGTGATTAGGATATAAAGAAACCCATGCCAAATTACAGTTTTATAGTAAAAAAGGTCTATAAGCTAGACTACAAAAAGTCAAACATGGCAAAACCATATATGGTTTATCAAAGTAATTGTGTGGGTGCGGTGCTCTAATTAACAAACCTAGACAGTTGAAATATGGCATCTAGCTAGGTAATAATGTGTAAGCGAAGGAAAAAATCTGAAAACAAAAGAAAGTTTTTTAATTGTAGGGTCTGAAACCGTTATAATTAAGTGGATGGAAGCTTGCACAAAATATGTATTAATGATTTATGAATAAGCAAATAAATATTTCTATAAAAAGTTATGATATCCCAACAAAAACATCAATGTGAAAAATGATAGCCAAGTTCAATGCTCAGTATATTTGATAGTGAACTTCGCCGAAAAAAGTATTGCATCTAAATGAGAGATTACTACTAACTACTTTTGCCTTACTATTTTCTTACTTTCTAACACATGATAGTCAAGTCATTTTTATAGTTCAGGCTGATATTAAGCGAGTATTTTAAGCGTGGTGTGGGTGATTAATTTACTTGAACCATTTCACGGGACATCCAAAATATACGCGGGCGACGTCGCGGGAGACGACTAGTAAATAAAAAACTTTGATATTATTAAAGGATTACTGAAACGATAAAGAAACCTTTGTCTTTAATTTAGCTTTCCATATTTGTAATGTTAAACGGAAGCGTGAAACATACTGCGCAGACCCTAGATAAACTGGGAACAGGGCAAGAGAATGATGATGATGATTTAAAATGTTATGAATTTCAGTGTGTAAAAAAAACCATGACAAAATTCTCGTGATGGGTGAACTTTGACTTATATACCTACTGGTTTGTACGGAACCCTAAATTTGAAGTGCCATATCTGTAATGGTCTTCAGTCATCATCAATTGGAAGACTGATGGAAGATAGTAGTGAGACTATAACTGTGTCGACAAAAAGGATCTTAATATAAACCACCTAAATGTTATTACATTACATTTCCTACACCTATGGGTTGGCTGGAAGAGGTATCTTTTAGGGATAAGCCCACCTTTGTTCACATTGTGACTTCTTGTACCTATTTTCTGTACATCTTATAAGTGCAATAAAGAATATAATAAATGTTATCGGATATTCTTTCTTGTTTTTATAATGGTTACAGGTTGCTGGCATAAAGTGCTGACCAGTCGTGTGAGAATGAAATGCCACTCTTTGCGTTCCTTGTTCTTTCGATAAACGTTTAGACTAAAAAGCATGTATGGTGTACTAAAGAAACCATTTTGTAAAAGTTCTTAGGGGTTCTGCTAGATGGCGTGGGTATGTTACTTACAAAAGCGCATGAAGTATCTTATTCAAGAAAATTTTGTTCCTTAAATAAACACTAGATGGCTTAATTATACACGAGATTTGTAAGACAAAGTTGACAGAAAAAGTTTTGTGCGGGGGTGCTGGTGGGGGAAGCGCCCCGCACTTTTAACAAGGGGGCGGGGCTTATGTGATAATTTGACGGAATAAGACGGCCTTAAACACGGTAATTCGAATCGTCATCGTCAAAATATACCGCGGTTTTGATAGAAAGTGTCAGATTATGACATTATGCAGCTTAATGTTAGGTTAAGTGTACTTGTGTGTTTTTCTGCGGACTTATTTTGTAATGATGACTTTTGCTTCACTTTTTTAGCTAACTATACGAGTAACATGTGGCGGCGTTTTTCAGGACATTTTATAGCTTCTTTTTTTTGTTATTTTTTTGTTAAGGACAACCAACAAAGCATACACCACACATTTACATACTTAAGATTTAATACAGAATTTTACATGAATACAGTATATATTTTTTTAAATTAAATTTTTAATGATTTTCGAAGCAGTATTTTATGCATTCTTTTAAAAAAAAAACAACTACGTTTAGCAAAATTGAATAATATAATGAATATAAAGCAAATGACTAAAGAATAAAATCCTTACAATTATTTCTTCGCTAGGCTATTATGTAGGCCTGAAATATTTATTTGAAATGTAAGTCGTAAAAGTTTAATTAAAACCAATTCTTGCTTTATTTATTGCTTAGCAAATAATGTCGCGCTATGAAATCAAATTAACGAAAACCACTTCTACCACTTAGACATTAGTAATCAAATGAAGAACTACAAGTTCCATTTCGCTAGTGCGAGATACGAATACGACAACTTTTTTTTGTAAAATGACCCTTATTAGAACTGAATAAGTTTTTTTCTGATATGAGGCACAGATGGCATCACATCAGACTGTAATTTTTTTGTTACAATATAGCTCTTAGCACAACTGAATAAGATACCTCTCTGTTTAGCTGATCGTACATCGGCGAGCATTTGACCCAAGCGTCTGGAGCGTGAAGGTCGAGAGAAATCGATAGCATATGCGCAACCTGCGAGTTTGTCTGTCTTGCAAAGTAGGCGTTAGAAATGAACGAGTTTTTGCGAGATAAAAACAGAAACTAAACTAACTTTATGCTGAACTTACATACCCTTGACTTGACAATTTAATAAATCAACCTAAATGTTATATTGCTTGTTGTAAATAAAATGCAAAAAAATGTATAATTCTGTCTGAAATTGTAGAAATCATTGAAAACGAAAATAAAAACGGCTGCCATGCCATGCTTATTTTCTTTACGTAGATAGGGAACCTTTAAAAATACCGTTCACTCTACTTTAATTTTAATCAAGTAATTTTATATTTATTACCTCATGCAATTGGCTTATAAAATTGATACAGTAGTAGAAATAAAAGTAAATTAAATTAATAAACAATGTTTTATCTTTATTGTCAGCTAGGATTGCAATGTCACGCGCATTCTAAGCATTGCAGCTGTTTAATATGAATACACGAATGAAGTAATTATCATATTTTAATTTTGAAATCGATGCACGTCTTTCCACTTTTCTTTTATTATCTCCATTAAAGTTATTTTTGATGAAGTTGTCATGTCGAATCAAGGGTTCCAACATTCGTTCTTACGTATAAAACTTTAGAAACTCTTAATTTGTTTGAGGACCCAACATTATTCACAATATGGCTTTAAGCAGACTTCTTCTGGGCGAGCTCGTTCCATCTTCGACTCGTCTTAGTCTTCGTCTTAGTCGCACTTGGCTTGGTCTGGAGTCAAGAGCAAACCCATACTAAATAAATAAAATAAAAAAAACATAATCTGGGCATATTGCGATCTTGCTTTAATCCTTTCAAGTTCCAGGCAGTTCAATTCTCACTCAGCTAGCTACTCTGTCTGTTGCGATCTAACTTAAAAAAAATAAAAGTAGGCTCACTCACTCATTGAATATGGTTGAAATTAAGACATAAAAATTGGCCGGAGCTAAGACATCGCCATACGAAAAATGCTAATCCATTAGAAAGCAGCGCTGCTTCTGTTAAAGCAAGATCACAATACGCACCCTGAACTCAACACTATAACCATACAACCTGTAAAACGTTGTAGTTGTAAACTCAATAGCCAGCGAACTATCAATACAATAACGCGCGTTATGTTGGCATTACTACCGGAAGCGGGCCCGGCGCCATTACCGTTACGGTTTGTGTACTGTGTGGACATACCTTTATTAGGAGGCAAGGCTTGGGATACAGCGATTTTTAGTCAGGTCAAACTAGTTATTTTGTAGATTTTTCTTTGAAAGTATTCCTTTAAGTATTCAATGCATTACCAGAGCATATAAGAGGAATTACGGGGTCTTTACTTAAAACAAAGTTACACTCGTGGTTAATTGAAAATAATTTTTATAATCTTAACGAATATTTTACTCGATAGAAATATGTATTTAGTCCGATGGCGATGATTTCCACTTCTGACATTATAATGATTTAATTAATAATACTATATTTGCACGCTGACTAAAATGTAGCAAAGGACACGTTCGTAAATTGCCCCAGAGTCGTTTAATGTTTGATTAAAGAAAAGCATTAAGAGACTTGACTATATCATTTTGCAAAAAATATATTGAATTTTTAATACAATATTGTTAATTTACTTTGCTTTTATCTAGCGGCATATAAATCTACAAAAAAAATAGGACAACTATTGAATACAATTTCCTGTCCCCAACAATTGTTGTTTGGCAGAAAATAGCGGTTTCGAGCACTTATAAGCAAACTGACGACCGCTTAACGAAATGGCATATTGTGTCATCATACTGTGTCATGTGGCAGTTAGTTAAATAAGTAAGCGCTCGCAATCGCTATTTTAAGAAGGAAGATGACGTTTGCCTCCCATGGGTACTAACCTTTAAACCTACCAACCTCTTACTAAAACTTGAAAAAAAACTGTGACAAGGAACTTCTTTTCGTTGGTTATTGTTTGCGTCATCGTAATTTTCGGGTAAATTTTTAGATTGCGGGTTTTCGACACAGATGGCGCTATGATCTAGAAAGACCTGTGCAAGAGATTGAACCCACACAATTTATTTCGTTTTATGTGAAAACCCCGCTATTTACGGCTTATATTACTTTATATTATTTTAAAAGGCGAAGAAACGAACCCATAAAATTAGTTTTGGTCGTGACGCATGGATTTTTACTTTTGGGGCAAGCAATGTATGGCGCGCCGACCGCCTCCTTTGGTGAACTCAAATGTACTATAAGTTAAGACCTATATTGTACACTCAAAATACGCAAATAAACACATTTGTATTTGTATTTGTATTTAGTTCTTGTAGTAAAGAGTAAGGGGCGATTTCATGAAGGTATTGAATGTGTATAGTCTGGCAACTAGCGACATTGCTTTTATAGCGCTATGAATCGGAGTGAACATTACCAAGAGAATACCTACTCCAGAATCTAGCTAGAGTATCCTATTTATGAGTCTAGATAAGGTTAGACTGAGTTTTTACAGATTTGTATCGACCCTCTAAATAAATACTCGATGTAAGGCTTGCCATCATAAGGCGCTTGTCGGTGGAGTTTTTTCCATAAAACTCCAATTTACGAAGATATTGTGTTTCCTTCTTGCCTTCCACACTGCAGTTTAAGAACCAGTGTTTCCCTTTAAGTCAAAAACGTTTCCTGATATACTTTATCTCCAGCCTTCTGCCAGTACTGATGTTGTTGCTACCCATTATCTTGTAGGTTTATATTGTTTTAAACTTTCATGGTCACTAACATTAGAATAGTTAGATACGGGATTGCTACCATGTACCTTATTATTTATGAGCTTCCGATATTTCGGCACTGTTGCAAGCGCCATGATCATGATGTTACTCCGTGAGATTTTACGTTTTATAAATGGGTCAGAGTAAACTCAATAACATATTATAGACTTGAAAATAAAATTTTCAAGGGTATCCTATTCCTGAGAATTTCCTTTAAGACTAGAAAAATCGAAAAACCGCTGACTTCTCATAAAACTCAACCTACCGTGATTGTGAGGTCGAAGTCTCGTTATGGCGCCCATAGAGCAATAACACTAGCCCACACTGCGAGCCCTAAAAACGATTACACCGTGTAATATCGATACAGACCAATACGGTGTTCCCGAAAATGGGTCGCCCTAAATAGTTATTGTAATACAGGATACAAGTATACGTGTAGGTGCTATAGTTCTGAGTATGAGGTTAATGAGAGAAAATGTAGTGTAGAGTCATGTGCTTTCTTTTGTCATTGTAAATCATCATCATCATCATCCCGGCATTGATTCCAGTTGCGTGCGATGACGCCCGGGGTCCGCCTTCCTACTTTTCCGTCTCCACTTTGCACGGTCTTTGCATACACCGTGGACAGTTGATTGGCACGCATATCATCTTTCACGAGCCATTGTAAATATACTTACAAAATTTGTTACGTTAAAGGTCTGCCAGTTTATGGTCTTTAAATATATCTGGCAGACATTCCATGATTCACGCAAGAAGTTGCCGTTCAATAACTACTTTATTAACAATCATGTATATTAAAATACTTGCTGCTATTTCACAGACGATTTACTTACCACAAAAGTTAATATCTGGTATTAAAAAAAACATTTTACCCCAAGACTTTCTGGTCTGTCTAGCTAGAGATACTCAGTAAGAAGGCCGCAAATTGTATAAAATAAATAAACAAATACAAATATGCGCCAGATAAAACTCCAACTGTCTGGTTTCTTAGTAAGGACTTTAGTCCTTGTGATGTATATTTTAATTTTGTGATTCGACGATAGTACGACAAAATCTATAGACAGGAACACAGATAATAGCATCTGAATAAAAACAATTGCCCTAATTATGTACTAGTAGAGTAAATACTTCACTTGTCCCATAACGAATGTGTACAGCTATAAGATGCCTATCAGCGGCGGCAATCAATGCACCAAATCTTGCCCATTACGCTAAGTTATTTAAGTAATGGCCTTGACACGTAATTCGTTGCGGTCCATTTTATTTGTTGGTTCTTTGTGTTATTGTTTCTAGCACGAGAGCTGAATGTTTCATTGATAAATTGTTAATATTGTTGCTTTATTTGTTTGTTTTTACATATACAAGTGTGGGACAATCAGTTTTTTTCTATTAGCTTACGCCTCTACATTTCATTACTTGTTTAAAAATTCTAACATCTTTGTTTGCAGTTTATTTTTGTTTTTATAGTGTTTTGTCACCATACAAACTTAATAATATAAATTGCACGTGTAAAAAGACAACTGTGAACCTGAGTCTTTGAAGCTCCGACAGACGAGGAATTGAACCCCGTGTCTTTCGCTATCCGGGAGTATGCCTATACCACTCTGTCACAGGTTCACAGTTGTCTTTTTACAAGTGCAATTAATATCTTTGTTTGTATCGTTTTATAAAAGAAGTATCATAGGCACAACAGCCAAGTTCAGTTCTGTGGTACTATGAGGGTACATTGAAATGTCAGTCAATTTATGTAAGTACCAACAGTAGACTAATGCCGAAATCGTTGTTTTAACACGCACGAGACCCATCTAAAGCTCTATATCTTTTGTGATTATTTGCCAAATATTTAAATGAAACTTAGATTTTCAATAAATAAAGGACAAATAATAAGTAAGGCTTCAGCGGTGAGCAACCCACGAAGCCGCAGAAGTGCGGATTCCTTTGACCGCCTATAGAAAATGTCCATGGCTTCATGTTGAATATCTGACTAATTCATAGCTTGATTTAACGAATTCAGCAACCATTGTGACAGCGATTATTACAGGAAAAACCTGTAGTGGTTTTGCTAATGTGTTATAAATAGTCCATAACAATGCTTTGAACGACTGACTTATTGATTGACTGACTGACTGATGGATCTACGCACAGCCTACACCAAAAAAGAGAGGCAAAGTTTGTATGGGAAAACGTGATTTCTGTTAGTAATAAGATTATTAAAGTACTTGTTTACATTGGAAGGTTTAGTTTAGTTACGCATAGGGACGGCAGGTTGCTGTTAACTGGTATTTAATCGCCACATTACATTCGGTTTTCTGGAATATCTTAATCTTTATCTAGACTAATTTAAGTTATGAAATGTTACATTTGTGGGTACAGCTACATTCACCGAAACCTAGGTTTGAAGGCTTTTAGTTTTTAACTACGTTGTACTTGTAGTAATTCGTCACAACCTGAAAGGTTTATTCAGATATCCATACACTGAGAAGCATCTTAATAAATAGCATTGTGCTACATGATGTTGAATTCGGTCTAATGAAAAACCCATGATTAGCAAATCTGCATCGAATTTAAGTCCAAAAAATAACCATCATTTTTTTGTTTCCAGAGAATGGTCTTCTCTCTTACGAGAACCCGAACTACCACATGGACCCGTCGCGCATGGAGTCGGCCATCTACAGCGATCTCTACGACATGCACGACGATAAAGCTGCCGACGAATACGACACCTACCTCGATAATAGAAGGTGAGTTTATTCATTAAAGACTAACGGCCTTACCACAAATAAATAAACAAGGTTTGAACAACTGTTTAAATGTTATGCGGCTAGAATAAAATGGATGTCACCCTTATATCATTTGACTTGATTGACGTTGATTTTATACTAGCCATATTATATTTAAACAGTGTTCGAAACCTTGTTTAATTATTTGTGGTAAGGCAGTATGACGATGTCGATGATTTTATGTCGATGAACGGTACTTTAAGGTTTAGTTAATTAGGAGGGCTTTTAATATGAATTATTTTATCTCCAATGAGATCTTTGACATACTAAACTGATTTTAAATGTATGGTGAATGAGCCTGTGCTTAGAAAATGTCGTTAAAGAGCAGACATAGAATAAGTATGAAGAATATATACCGTTTTTGATGGCCCGTGACTGTGTATCTGCACAGGCTGCCAAAAAAAGCCAAGAACTATAGATAGTTTTATTATTTGGTTAGTTTTACGCATGACTTGGAGTTGTTTGTCAGGAGCGAAAAGAAAGACCTTAGGAGTTTCCAGGGATCTGAAATCTTTTCATTTCAGAATTATTTCAGCCAGGAATTAATATGGAGATCAATACTTCATCGGTGGTCAAAAAAACCTTTAAAATTGCAATATGCAGCGAAATATGCAATTTATTGCATTAGTGTCATTAATGATGTTGTGAAGGACCAATAGGTAAAAGGGAAGACCCCGTATGAGATGGGAAGATGAACTAATAAAGACAGCAGGTACAAATTGGATGCAATTAGCACAATCCAGAGATGAATGGATGAACTTGGAGGAGGCCTTTACCCGTACAGGAGTACCTGCAGATAAAACAAATTCCATACACATAAAAAATATTTTTACTTGATAAATTTGCACACTTACTCTGTTACTGATATTTCTAAACCAACCAAATCTGTTAGAAATATAGACTTTTTTTTTTATTTTATTTATAATGAGGTTGTGATTTGATAATGTTATTGTTGTGGACTTGTAACTTAATAACACATACATTATAATCAGCCTAACTAGACCTCTTGCCTGCCCAAATCGCCTGCTTTACCGTGCTATCAAACCTATGGACCTGGTTGGCTGCCCGTTACGTCACTCGCACATGGCGAGTGCATCGTCCGGCGCACTGCGCAGGCGTTGCATCGATCGGTGCAACGCTTCCGACGGGCCAGGGAAAACGCGGTGCAAGGCAGGTGGAAATGTACCGGCGTGGATATTGCTTGGAAGGCTCTCGCCTTGTGAATGCCTAGAAATGTGACCTTAGGTCAATAGCTGAAAAACTGACACTACAGTTTTATTGTACTTGATGATATGTTTACTGAATACTACGTGGAGACCGGAATTTTGGTTAGCATAAATATTTGTAAAACTTTCTGAATGATAGAACATTTTATTCTCTTGCAGTTTTGTAAGAAAATCCGCAGGTCCATCTTGAGATAAACCTTTCAGAAACCTCTCCGAAAATAGTAATACAAAAGCGATGCGCTTTGCATCTACAGGGTAGGAAAACTGATTATACTGTTAAGCCCAATGCACAAAGAAACTCACAAAGTCACATATAAAAAATATATTTATTGATATTTCACAATAAACTAACGAACACTGTTGAACTCTAATGAAGACTGACGGACACTAATGAACACTCTTGAAGACTGATGGTCACTGCACTATTTCTAGCTTGCATGCGCTTTTATACTAAGAAACAAAGTATTACAGATGGCGCTGCTAAGCGGATATCCCTTCATATTAGAATATTTCCTAGTACTTTAACAAATACAATTTATAGGTGGCGCTGCTAGCCGGAAATCCGTATTAAATAATTAACAAATTAAATAAAGATGGCGCTGCATGACAGACATCCGTTGGAATTATTATTTTACAGTAAACTCTTATAGGTGGCGCTGTTAAGAGGATATCCGGTTAGATTTATTTAATAATATAAAGAGAAAGAATAGATGGCGCTACAGTCCACCGGATATCCTATTAAAGCTAATATCTTTTATAACATTTCATCTTTACTGAATAATAAATAATATTAGAGGTTAAAGTGTTACAATATATCATATAAATATTTTACATCCTATCACTCGGCCTTTCCTGACAACTATTTACGCCCTCGTAAAGTGGTTATATTAATTACAATTAAAATACTATCAACTTTTAGAGGATATAAATAACATTTTTCACATACAGTTTTTTTATTTTACTTAGAGGCACTCATCCATAGGTTTCTGGGAACACACCCGTTCTTACATAAGGAACACACCCATATTTTCTATCATAAGGAACACACCCATATTTGTTATTATAGGAAACACACCCATAGTTACCATTATAGGGAACAAACCCATTTTTACTATCCTAGGAAACATACCCAGTTTTGCTATCCTAGGGAACACACCCATTTTTTCTATCCTACCTAGGGAACACACCCATATTTTCATTTACTAACATTTACACAGATCGTTATTTGATAAAACTAGATGTATTGTGATATAATATTTTTATCGTATCATAATTTTCTAAATTCAAAATATTCAACAAGATTGTAACAATATAACTATAGTAAACAATTTTGATCTTAAATAAAAGAAACCGAATAAAATATTTTTTTTAAACTTAATTGTCATAGGAAAGATTATCACTGTAAACTTTAAGTACAATAGTCTATGATACTTGTATAAAAACATTTAGAACTAATAAATTAAAATGAATTGTAAAATTTATTTTAAACACTTTTCTATTTCTCTTTCTTCAAACTCTTATTTAGCAAAAGTATTATATTATCGTTAACATAATGCCTTTAACACTTTGCAAGGTCTAGCATATTGATCATCAAGCAAAATAATTGCAGAATCTATTATTTGAATTTATTTCTTTGAACTCTTTTCTAGCAAAAATCCTTTATGTTTAACATTATGCTTTTAACACTTTATAAGATCTAACATATTCATTTACAACATAAGGAATCAATTACTTAAAACATTTTCTTTCTCAGTAGAACTTGTAATAAGCAAAAATGATATATCGTCAATATTATGCTTTTAACACTATAAGATTTAACCAATTTGTCTATAAGCTACTAGTAAAAGTAAAAGTCCCTACTGGTGGAATCATTTTGTTTAAATTACCATATCTTATAACAAATGTTCAGTACCTTTCATCTATTTGCTTGGAGGTTGTCACGAAGTTATGAAGCTTGTACTCTTCCTGATGTTGAAGTCTTATTGGTCTTCAAACTACAGAAGCGCGTTCCAGGCTGACGGTGATGTAGTCGGACAGCATCATCCTTTTCAAACCGAAATTGCTGCAGAGACTCCAGCCGATGTAACCATGTGTGAACAGAAATAGTATAAGAATTTTCATCATAAAACGCTAACAAAATTTTGGGTATATTCTTTAGAAAAGGTAATGATTCTGTTATTCGAGTTTGTGTTAAATTGATTTGTGATATTAATTATGTTTTGCTTACATTTAATAAACAGTTAAAATACTAAAATAGTTTTAAAGTTCTGTCATCACCATTGTTTAAAATATAATTACATGCACTGCTCCTGACTAAATGCTTTTATTTAGCAAATGAAAATTTATATGAATAAATAAAGTGTTCATGTTACTGTGTATAGATTTGCATGACATAATAAGTTGAACACGAGAACCTACTTGTAGGTTCTAACATTATTGTAATACCATGCTTAAAGCAAATAAATGTTTCTGATTTCTGAGTATTGTATGCTTTCGTACCTTGTATATGTTAAGTTCGCTTTGGGTTCATGGCCCTGCTATAGTCATGCCATGGCCCAGCGGTGGCTGGGTTTTACTTGTTGCCTGGTATTTCCTTGTGGCGTTGCCTCCATCTTCGGTTTGATCAGCTCCTCCAGTATATTTTACCGTAACATTATGATACAGTATCTTCTTCTGCCGATGAAAAAGCCGTACACGTCGTCGGCTCATGGTGGACGCTGGTATTTTTCGAACAGCATTTACACATGCCCTTCTATCCCACTTCTGACTTGTTAAGCCCAATGCACAAAGAAACTCACAAAGTCACATATAAAAAATATATTTATTGATATTTCACAATAAACTAACGAACACTGTTGAACTCTAATGAAGACTGACGGACACTAATGAACACTCTTGAAGACTGATGGTCACTGCACTATTTCTAGCTTGCATGCGCTTTTATACTAAGAAACAAAGTATTACAGATGGCGCTGCTAAGCGGATATCCCTTCATATTAGAATATTTCCTAGTACTTTAACAAATACAATTTATAGGTGGCGCTGCTAGCCGGAAATCCGTATTAAATAATTAACAAATTAAATAAAGATGGCGCTGCATGACAGACATCCGTTGGAATTATTATTTTACAGTAAACTCTTATAGGTGGCGCTGTTAAGAGGATATCCGGTTAGATTTATTTAATAATATAAAGAGAAAGAATAGATGGCGCTACAGTCCACCGGATATCCTATTAAAGCTAATATCTTTTATAACATTTCATCTTTACTGAATAATAAATAATATTAGAGGTTAAAGTGTTACAATATATCATATAAATATTTTACATCCTATCAATACTTTCATTGATTGCATCGCAGAGCAAAGTTTACTCTATTAAGCAAACACTTATTATTGCAATTTTAATGATCCCCTAAAATTATACTTCTACTAATCTGAAATACCCTTCTAGAAGTTATCAAAACTTAAACTAAAGCAATCAATTGAGCTAGTTTCGTAACTACCAGGGACGCTAGCACAAGTAATAATTATTGCACTACATTTCCGTATTGATCTAAAATATTCTTTTATCTTCTACCTTTGTTAGCAACTTAACTCACAATTTCCTCATTGATCTAAAAATAACCCACTTAATTTTCTCAACAAACGATGTGAAGTGGGTTCCGCCGCGTGTTTCGTGGCCATGCACGTCCGTTGCGTGGCGAGCTACATCCGACGTGCCTGATGATAATAACGCTGCAGCGTGTGGTGTGAGGCATAAGATGTAGCGTATTTTTCATTTACTTTAAAATGCTTCATTATGGTATAGCGGAGTCGCAGTACGCTAATTGAGTCGTCACTGAGTTGTACATCAGTTGTACTACAAGAATACAATTGATATACCTCGCTATACTGTCAGCAGCTTGTCACCTTTTAGTGCTGCTGACTTGCAGCACATGATGTGTCATAATAGCACTACTGAATGACTTCTGTAGTCCAACAGTAGATGTTGAAAATAGGGCAGCTGTTCGGTCTCATCGCCATTTATCGGGCATCAATATAAATAGCGTCTAAACGTTCAACTATCTAACTTAACAAAGTTCGACGAAGACACCAACTTATAGATTTAAAGTCAAAGATTTTTTAGAGTAGTAAAAATAGTAATGTGGATTGTTGGCACGTTTGCACTAGTGTGTGTGTAGCAGAACGTAGTCGAACGCAGCGAATACTTTGCCTGTAACCTGTTTGATGGCGTTCATCAAATTGTCTTAAAAAGTGGCCAGTGTTTTGCAAGAGTCCATTAAAATAGTCTTGTTTACGTGTGATCTCCGCTACCTCTCATGACTCGCACCAAAAGTAATAACAGAGCACGTCTGTTTGAACTCGAAAAATAGACGATCATTTAGCAGCGTATGTATGTACGTACGTCAGTAGCGCTCCAGATTCCTCTTATTGTCTACTTGTAGTGCAAACACTGCCTTTTCTCGGAAAACATGTTCATATCCGCCAATATCCTTGCTCGATACGATATCTGCATCTCTAAACATGTATGCGGATTTTTGTATATGTATTTTCTACAGAAAATATCTGGCATTGAGTTTTAGATATTCAAGAAATGTTCAAGATAGTGTTCTATAAAATAGTAAACATGTCAAAGCCAAAGTATATTCATAATTTATGTATTTAACATATGTAATATGTATATGGTCCACTGATTAGTTATACTAAAAAAAAAGTTTGAAAAATTGAAAAGAAAAGTTTCAACCTCCCATTCTCTGAATTGAAACTTAAAAAACAGTGTCTGAAATATCTGAAGAAACATGTTACTACGTATTGTTCTCTTTAGATTAGGATAATGTCAACAACAGCTGTAAATGTTTGCTTACATGACACTTTCATAAAGTTGCTTCGAAATATGTTAAAAACATCATTTTTCATCTTTCAGCGCACATATTTTGTAACCTTATTATCATAGTTTATAGTTCGAAACTTCACTTGAGCTTTATCCGCTTCGAGCTTCCAAAGTTTCCTGTAAGAGGGACGGGATGAACTTTTGCAGTTTGCATTCTTTACTTTTAATTCTTTTGAAGGTTCTTGTGCAGTTGCGATCCTTCATTTTAATGGCAGAGTGTACTTGTTTAATAACTTTTATGGTTTTTTGTACTATAATACGTCATCACCACATGAAAAATCAACCCTTGTGATTGATCAGACGTTTTTCATCTTTCAATCACGTCATGAGTGCTGCAAGCATTAGGGAAAATGACTTTTATTTTGTGACTCTTTCTATTTCTTATTGGTATCATTAACAGTTTTATGATATCGCAATATAAGTTTTTTCATTTATTTTGAAAGTATCACTCATATTATGGCTACCAATCAATATACTAGCTAATTTAATTTCTATCAAGAATTAACTTTGCGAAAGCGAGGAACATTAAGAGATTATTTTAATAGTTTCGCCAACTGGATTGTAAGTTCCTAATAAAATCTGTAAGAAATAGCTAACAAATATGATCCCGAAGGAGCGAAATGTAATAACGTCCATTAATCCGATTCAGATCCGAAGCTACGGTCACGTGACTTCATTCCAGAGATTGCACCGGAATAGATTGCATTCGTTCCCCAATGCATTATCTATCCTATTGCTTTGTTTTACGGTTTGTTTCGGATCCTCGACTACCTAGGTACTCCAGGATAGATTGTTTTTTGTTTTGCCAAAGGAATTTCAGAACTAGGAGCTTCAGCTTAGGACGATTTTGCAGAGACAAGGAGCGTTGATAATTTATTATTTGGAAAGTGCGTCGCTTGCTCCTGCATTTTGTGCTCAACTTCGTGTTATGAAATGCATTTGGGATTGTCTCAACATCCGAGGTAAATCATATTAGCAAGGATGAATTGTTGGTTTGTTTGCTCTCTATAGTTTGTTTCAAAAACATTTCTGTGATGAGTTTTTAGTTTCGCAAAAAAACTGACAAACTATGCTCATATCCTAACTCTACTTTTTTTGTGATTTATATGGCGTTTGACCCGAGTGGTTTCGATTTTCTTTGTTTTTTATTTATTTTAAGGTATTATGATTTTCACGCCGATTGGATATGGCTTCTTAATTTATGATAAAGTGCACATCCTCTTATTGCACCACCCGTCTATGCTCTAATGTCAAAACATGATCTAAAAAATATTATTTATCTTCTCTATATGAGTACTTCTTGGATGAATTAAGAGTACTCTGTCCAGTTTTTTGATCTATTTTGTTCCCTTTATGTGTTGAGCTCAAAACTATCTTCAAACTTGGCGTGCTTAATCAACGCGATCTCATGTTTGTGTAGAGATGTTGACTTTTAGAGAGCTTGACGAAGCGACAGATGCCACTTCCCACTATTTTCGTCTAGGGGGTGGGAAAAGTTTCGTATGAAGGTTAATTGTCTCATTTCGTCAAAATGAAAACAAGATAAATTCAAAAAATGCATAGTGGGTGTCATTGATTTCTGCTTAGTGCCTTTTGTTGTTAAAATCCATATTACAATAATCCAAATTAGTTATGAGGTACTAACGTAGTATGTAAGATGCATTATTTACTAACCCTATTTAAAATAAATAAATAATAATATTAAAGAAACTAAGAACTAAATCAGCCAATTCTACACGACTATACTCGCCGTGACAAAAAGTTAGTTTTTCGCGAACGTTCAACAGCCAGCCATGTCTGATTTGAATTTGGAATCGTCGTTAAAATGCGCCTCACAATGCCATTGACACAGCAGAATTCAAGAGTGCACCACTTGGTTCAGAGAGTTGCATTTGCAAACCAAATGTTATGGAAAGGGCAACTGACAGCAACAGCTTGGAAAGTGGTTTTGGAAAAAACTTTTTTTGCATGGGTAGTTAGTAGATTTCTAGTGAAAGTGAAGCTGAAACCGTAAGCTGTATATTGTTATAACTCAGACATGTTATGTTGCGCTGAACCACTGACCATATTAAAATACCGCTGATGAATTCTTTCCTAGGAACTTAATCAACTTCTTCTACTTAATAGTCAGGGCATTTGGACACCACGTACTGCAGGTATCGATGTGGAGAGAAAGGTCTAGGTAGCCTTTTCAATTTGGGATTCTTATACAAAGAACACCAAAAAGTATTTTGGATTCTAGTCTGCTGATGTTAAGAAGTTAGAAACGTATGTTAGAAAATAAAAATACCGACATATTTCGTAAGGTCTATTAGACCAACGCAATTTGGAATCGTGTCAAGAATAGTATCAGACCAGAGAGTTTCAGAGTTTGAACGTTAATCCTGACACATACATTGTGGACCCTTGTACCCTTTTACTGTTAGTTTTATTCTGCCCACATTTTCTGAAAGCCCTTTAAAATTAAATGACCTATAACGCCGTCCTGGTTAACCCGTAACTGCCGACTGAAGATATGTGCGGCTGTTGCGGGTTGTTTTATATTTAA
This sequence comes from Pyrausta aurata, assembly GCA_963584085.1. Lineage (NCBI taxonomy): Eukaryota > Metazoa > Arthropoda > Insecta > Lepidoptera > Crambidae > Pyrausta > Pyrausta aurata. The sequence continues at coordinate 1,115,731 of OY757267.1, forward strand.
CTTTCGTCGGCAGTAAACATAAAACTAGGGCTGAAAGCGGTATACAGACCATGTGCGTTAGGGATGTCTACTTTGAGGTTTTTAATAGGGTTTTACAGACACAAGACACAAAACATGAACAGAACTGAGTACCCCAATCACGAAAATTTGACATATTCGACACGTAATCGTAGCGTGCTTATGTCCGTCGGCAGCACGTAGTACTCCCGTGTCGTGTAGTAAGCTCGAAAGCCTTACCGCAGATAACGTCATACTAACGTAAATAAGATACGTCCAGAATCAAGTTAAACGATCTATTTAATTAAAATTATTGAAATATATTATCTAATTCGAGTGTCAAATTTTTAGTTTGTTTTACGTTCGATAGAGGCACTTTCAAATTCTCATACAGATGATTACGTTACTATACGAACACTTTGACGCAGTTATTCGTGATTGCGTGAGTGTTTTAAAAAAATGTATTCAATATTCGTTATTAGCTAATATACCACTGATAAGTAGTTTCACCGATTAAAAACAGTATTACTGATGTTGACACAGTCAAATCTACCGCTGTTAACTGAATTCTGTCATATTTTCTGCAAAATGATGACAACTTTTTTAACGTAGGTAATTTAAAAACAGCCCTTTAGTACGAAACCTTAAGTTATCAATACCTTATTCTTTCGTCCAACTAATAGTAGCATTTTTTAATCTTCATAATAATTTATAAATTAATCCTTGTAGCGCATTAGTGGCAGCGCTTTGGCAGAGATGCCAAAGTCGAACAACCTACGGCGCGGTCGTGTTTGGATGAGAGACGTATATCGCGAGCATTTCCGTGCTTCGGAATGCACGTTAAGCCGTTGGTCTCGGTTGATAGGTATTAGTCGTTAAGCTTAGTCAGAACGGCGGGTGGCTTAATAACATCTGTCAGCTTGCCATGCAAACACCGCTCTACCAATCCGCACTAAGCTTGCGTACCTCATACTTGAAGTGATACCTTTGCCCAGCAGTGGGATGTTTTTAGGCTAACTTTTTTTTACCCCACTTTAATTAAGTGCCAACCCTATTCCCAGCACCTCACGCCTCGCGCTCCAAGAAACTTTATAGTTTCATTACATTGGCTTCCCGTTTGATATCTTAACCCCTAAAGTCTCGACTTAAAGTCCTGTTTACAACGACAAATAACACGCTGTAAAAGTGGTCAAAGTAACAATTTGTTACAATGTAGCGCTTCGGAAAGGATTTCATTTGAATTAAAATGGAAGTCTGAATAAGGGAGATTGAGGGTTATTAATTTAGATTGGTTTATTTATTGTGCATTAGGGGTTATTTCTTTGAGTAATTTAACATCTATTACGATACTACTTAAAATCAATCAAAATTAAGATAAAATTGAAAAATTTAACTACATCGTTTAATAATAGAAAATTATGAAATAGATAAAATAATCTTAACTTAATGCAACTCTGATTGCTCCTCGTGAATAAGAAGATTTTTCAAATATTTTTTTAACATTCATTTCAAACGTATACATACACAAACATTTGTAATTAACGCGCTTTCTCTGCAAATGAATGGGAGAGATTTGCTAGTATAATAAAAATGGAACCTTCGTACACTGAGTCTAGGTCCAGTTTCAAAGAGGCTCATAAACTTATTATTTCCCCACGCAAAAGACGTGAACTGTCGCCACAAAGCTCCCTCTAAAAGCACGACGAACTTGGCTCTATTAGTACAGGGCCGGACTTTGGACGAAAAATGATTTTAATAGTTGTCTGTAATTTTTTTTTTGTTTATTTTGTCCTAGTTTGTGCAAAAAATTATATTTATTATTATTATTGTATCTCCTGCTGACCCTCAGGTCATAGGTAGGATATCTCAATATCCTACGGTCGAAACCGGCCCTTTTGGAAGGCTTACCTGAGGATATGGATCCAACTTTGAGATACTTTTAATGTGATATGTACATTTTACACCTATATTATTAATAATTTTTAATTGGTATGTTAACAAGTTGACACACGCACTTTGATGTACTTTTTCTCTTAATACTCGTAAGTATGTAAGAGTAGGTATTTTTTTTACTAACCTTCAAAAAAAAATTAGTTAATACAATTGTGTCCATTCAAAAAATCAATAAGTAAATATTCATGGCCCTTATTACATCTCTGTTCCAATCATAAAAAGGGGCTTCAGCTAATTTGAGGGCCGGCGACGGGATCGAGTGATAACTGTTCAAAGTACGAAGTTCGAGTCTCGCGACGACCTGCCGGGAATATTCAGTGTTTTAGTACTTATGCAAAGGGAAATTAACTTAAGGTTCTTTGGGAAAGTCTTTGAAGGTTTTTGTGATGAAAGAAAGTGTAGAGCTGAAGAAATGTAGAGGCGTCAATTGATTTCTATGAGATGGTAAAAAAAGAAAGATTTTAAATACTTACTATTTCACAATGTTACCGTTTCCCCGCATTTTGCAGGTACAGTTTTCTGCAGGATGCGTATTAGTAGCATACGCGTTTTAATGCTAATATGCACAACGACATCCCGTTTCCAGTGACCCGCAATCCCGCAATATCTGGCGGTAAAACCGAGAGGTCATCAAACTTATTTTGCAACCCACTTAGGTTATTTGAAATAATTTAATTATTAAGTACATACCTTTAAAAATTTATTCGCAGTATACCAGCTAGTAGCCACATTCATCAAACTAGCAAACAATAAAGATAAAAATTTGAATATTCATAAGATATTATAACTACGATAAAAACTAGTACAAAATGCTTTCACCTTGTTGTTTTAATAGTAAAAATAATGAGCGCGATTCGTTCCAATGATCAAGTAGACTGGGCAGTTGAAAGTCCTTTTTGATTGTAATTATAATTTTGATAATAAATGTTATAATAAGCCGGTATAACTATGACTAAGTGGCGTGAGAACTTGAATAAATTTAGTGTAGTGGGTAAATCAATGATAATATCTTTTCAAATTTAATTTATCTGATATTAAATATATGTTCGCGACAGATTGACATGACACTTCAACTATGGGAACATTAGTTAAGATAAGAAAATAAATTTGTTACCATAAAGTGACATACCTCAGAGCAAACCCAATAAAAACATGTTACAAAAGTGATGGCGGTCTCAAAACTAAGCTGCTTGTATTGCAGGATTTGCAGGGGCCAAATTATATTGCAAGGAGAAGTTTCGCTTTTATGGCACTTGGTTGGCAGGATACCTCCATGACATTAAACTATTTCTGTTGTTTACTTTATTAGATGCTATTTTAAATGAATATACTTACTGTTATATGTTATGTTATGTTGTGATTTTCAGCGGAAGCCTAGATACACATCTAGGCTTCCGCTGAAAATCGGCGTCGTGATAAACATTTACACATGGTTATCACGACTAGTGCTGAGCGGGAGCCTTTTTGATACACAATCATGTTTTTTAAATTATTATTTTTATTATGTCTGTATTGTTGTGTGTCAAATAAATGTTTCTTTCTTTCTATCTTTCTTTCTTTGTTATAGTCATTATCTGCGTAACATGTATGGACAAAACATTGATACCTTAATTTATATCAAGCTCGATAAAATTTTAATTAAAACCTTGCAGTGTTAAAGGAAATGTTGCTTGCTTGTTTATTTCTCAACTTAAGAAACATAAGAAGTACCTACTTATTCTTAGTATTTTCTTTTAAAATTAGGTTAGCGCTGTTTTAAAAGAGAAACAGAAATAGCGAACCAAGACCTGCTTTACGTTTTGAGCGCGCTCTAAGGGCCATTTCTTGAAACGAAAAACAAAGAAACACTGGGAAACTCAAGGAAAATGCTGGCAAAGAAACATTTTCTTTGGCATTGGTGTAGCCACTTTACACTTACTTGCTACCATACAATGTAGCGACGATTCAAGGAAATATGAATGAAAGACGTGACTACAAAATTCTTTGTGGGACTCATTACTTACTCAATGAAAAGAGGTTTTATTTGATAATTAATTACGCCTCAAATATTTAAAAAAATCTTTTAAAGCTTTTCAACCTTTCGTACTATGCTGGCCATTTAAAAATATATTTTAATTGATTCATGTCATCGATAGTTTAATTATTTTTAACTGCGAATTAAATTAATAACTTATCTGTGTTGAATGTAATTTTGAAATTAAATTTTATTTGTTTCAGGGTTGAAGATGAGCCTACATCACCAGTGACAAAAACAAAGTGAGTATAATTGAAATAATAATCACATAAATTTATGTTTTGATATTAAAGAGATAACTTCGCAAAATTTAACAGTCATTTTAACCAAATGTATGCGTATTATCTTGATTCATTTAAATTTATGCGAGCTTATGAATTTACGTCCAAGAAATTTGCATTATGTACTCATATCTGTACACCATTAATCATCAAACATTACAGTATGTATGTCGGTACGATATAAACTTGACCAGTTAAAGTTTTCATCGTAAGGTATTTCATAAATACTACATAACTGGCTTGAGCTTAGGCTCAAGGCACCATGCTGTTTTCACCTAACTGTAACTAGCAGCTACGTTTTTCAAATCAGTCAGCGGCACCTATGTGTCCGAACTGCGAAATATGCAAGTAAGAGGTGTTTAGTAAGACAGCCGGGTCATTAAGTAGCTAAATTTTATTTTTAATATCATCCTTCTGGTCGTGTCCGACAACGGCAGTGAATCTCAATTGAGATTGGCCATCGGCACGTGACATTGTATATAGTGCTCAGGTGTGTGCAATACACAAGAGCACTCGGTTTCTTCACTCTCATTATTCGGATAGACGGCAGATCTGACATGACCGGTAAGGGATCCGGCGCAGGACCTAACGATTTGACATGCTTTCTGAGGTACGGAGCTGTTATCACCGCAGACTTCCAGATCGAGCTGTTTCCATATATTTTCATGACAGAAAAACCCAGCAACTTTCGGACCGACCCGGGATTTAAACCCAAAACCTCTTGAAAAGCAACCAGCGATCTAACCACTACACCAACTAGGCAGTCGGTCTATTATTATTAGCTCTACTTACTAAAATATCTTTACTTAATATTTGCTCAGTGCAAATCCATCCATAATGCGTATTACAAAACACATAATTGTCTCAAGTTTTTGTCGCGGAATCCGGTCTATATGATTAATTAACACAATTATAGCTTAATTGCCCTACAATACATGTCTTTGTTTCATTCCTCTGTCAATTGTTGTAGCGGTCGTGTGTGTTGTGTTTGTGAAGGTGTAGAGTTCATATTGGCGTGATGAGGAGCAGAAGGAGTATATGGGATTATTGGTTAGTGTGTGAACGTGCTAAAATATAATATAAATTAATAATTATTGACAGAGGTGCTCGTAGCACATTCACAGAATATATAATAGTACTACATAGCACAGTAGTGGCAGCGCTTTGGTAGTAATACCGAAGTTAAGCAACTTACGGCGTGGTCGGGATTTGGATGGGTGACCATTCCGACCATATAAGTGACTTATATCACGAGCATCTCCCTGCTTCGGAAGGCACGTTAAGCCGTTGGTCCCGGCTAATATTGATTGGTATTAGTCTTGAAGCCTAGTCAGAGGGCCTATGGGTGGCTTGAAAAAATCTTACGTCAAGGTTGGTCGCTTGCCTTGCAAACACCCCTCCGCCAATCCGCACTGTGCCCGCGTGGTGGAGAACGGCTCATACTACCTCACATTTGAGGTAAGGCCTTTGCCCAGCAGTGGGATGCTTACAGGCTAACTTTACTTTTACTTTTTGAAAGGGAATTATATAATATTAGTCGTCGCCACAAGTGTAATGGTCGAAGTTCTAAGTATCCAAATGCTAAAACGGTACCCTATTACTAAGATTCTGCGGTATGTCTGTCTGTCTTTCTATCTATCGGCCTGTCACAAATACAAAAAAAAACGAAAGAAAAAATAACCACGATAAACAAGATTATTTTAAATAATGATGCAGCGCTGGCGTTTCAAAAGATTTTATGCAATTTTACCTAAACATACTTAATATCTAACTTAATAAAAAGCGTATCTTTGTGGTAAACAGGTTAAAAGTGACGTTGTAATGATTCATAGCTAGACATACACGGTGACGCATCGTTTACATTCGATAAGGCTTTGTAGGTCTCAAGTTTTTATTACCTACTTAGTTATTATACAAAACACCTGTTTTTGGGTTTGTTATAATTAACGAACATTCAAGAAATAATTAATGAAAAAAATGCCTAAGTAAGTGACATTGCAACTCTTGAGGTGTTGTAAAATGCTTAAAACCATCCTATTTCTATGACATCTTGCAGTCTTTTGTGACTACAAGAAACTAGGTACACTACAGAGATTAACCTCACCTGAAATTACTTTTCAGTGCTGAAATCAGTCCACGAATAATAAATTACTACTTAAGTATATAGAAAAAGCTTCAATAACATTAATATCAGACGAAAGCTCGTTACTTTTCACCCAACTAAAAGCCTAAGCATTACTCCAATCACTATCACTAATGTCTCGAGAAAGGTCATCCAGTCCTTGGCATTATATGGGCTGGTAGCCGGTGCATTAATAAGACCCAATCTGCTCCAGTCACGCCACGACTATGCAGGGCTCTGACACGCGACACGTAAAAATAGATTTTATTAGCGAAATTAGTTGAATAGACGTGATGTGGAAAGTTTTGTTCGGCTATAGATTACTCGGCCACATAAACGGTTAACGTGGCTTTATGTCGTAGCCACTTAATTGCAGATAGTGAGATCTGTATAACTTTTTAAGAAATTCATATCTTCTTTAAGAAATGTCAATATCAGAAGGAACAGACAGACAATCAAAGTAATATCTGCAAGACCGCAACTCTCCGAGTTTGGTCTTCTATGTTTTTCCAATATGACCGTATGTTTCTTCTTACACTCATAATAGAACATGAATGGCAGTAGTAGTACTGCCAAGCATAGAGAAATTTAGACATTGAAAAACCATGTCACACTTGGCTTGGTCTGGAGTCAAGAGGAAGCCCATACTAAAAAAAAGTGTCCAAGTCTAGGCAGATCGGTCACTACAAACAACCCTAAAATAGATAGACAGTAAAACACAAAAATACTTAAACCAATAAAATATCTGTTTTGTTAATATTACGAAAATATTGCAGCAGTCCTAAACCGATACCACTTGTCCACAGCGAAAAGAACGGCTTTATCACACCTCCCCAAAATGGGGGCGAGGAGTCTCCCCCTCCTGAAAAGGAGCGGGCAGACCAGGAGGACACAGAGAAGAGTCACGGGGGGCCCGTTCCCCACTGCGCGGGTCCCAACGACGACCTGTACGCCATTCCTGTCAAGCTGCGCCCTAAGAAAGAGCCGCAGCTGCCACCAGGGTGGGAGAAACATGAAGGTGAGCTTATATCAACTCTTTCGACAGATCTAAAATCTAATTAAGAAGATCTAGCTAGGCCCCAGCTAGATATTAGCTGCTAGGGCATCAGCTCTCAAAAATCAAGACCTGAACCAGACCTTCAAAGTATATAAGGTGGGTAGGGATGGGAAATGAAAAACACGGTATAGGAAGTGTTCTTTCGGCTTGCTTTACTTGCCTTCTACAATGAGCTGTAGGTATACTGTCTTATATCGGAAATTAGGGAACCAACAATAATAATTGTATTAAGAAACTCACAGGCAGCTTTTGATGATGATGGTATTATCGCCATGCTAATTCTTTAGCCTCACCCTTGTTACCGAATGTATGTAAAGCTAAAAATCTGTGGTATTTCTTAGAAAAAGTTTAATTAAGCTATTTGTATTGTCTCATGCTTTTTATCATTTATTTTTCTGAAAATGAACACTTTACATTCTTCTCACATTCTTTCTTCCAGACAACGACGGCCCCTACTACTGGCACATAAAAAGCGGTACCATCCAACGCGAGATCCCAAAGATGCCGCCGGTGGAAGCGCGCGAGTCCAGGATCTCAATGGTCCGCGACTGCTCCAACCTCTCCGAGGTGAACAAGTACGAAGGAGTGATGACCAGCTCCGTCACCCGGAGTACCACTAGCGGGGCGCTGGATCATGACGCGCAGGAGGCTGAGAGGAAGAGGAAGGAGGAGATGTCTTATAAGTGAGTAGATTGACTGTAGGATTGATCATTCAAATTTTTGTCGGGCATTGGTCCTTGGCGGTTTAGATTTCTTTCAGTACTAACTCACTAGGTACATAAATACTTTTGCCTTGTATTACTTACATCTGAGGGCTAGCTGTGTGTCCCTATCAGCTACCTGAGCTGTGCAAAAGATTGCAGTGCAACAATGTGGCTGCAAAAATCACTTCTTAAGTAAAGCCACAGACATGTTAAACATGAAATAAATAAATATTCATCCCACTACTTATTGTGTATACAGACTTCACTGCAAATCTGATGGGGGTAAGTATGTGTATAAGCCATATCCCATATGTTGAGGCTGCGATAACAAATGCCTGTAGCTGGGACACTTGCATGCCAGCTACTTGCACGTGTCATCTTCTTGTATGTGTTATAAGACGCTCACTGGTATGCAATGTGAGGGAGTAGACGCGTGGGGCTCCAAAACTGTCACGTGTGAATATCGATAGTATGAATATAGACATGCAAGGGCGAACATTGCTAAATTTGCACAATGCCAGTAACTGGCATGCAAGCTACTGCTCCGTTTTACATGTGTGTCGCAGCCTTTCTTCTAAGTTCAGTTGTATATGAAACCGCAGCAGTCAATGTTGCTCTTATTTCACCTGGCCCTTCTTATCAGATCTCAATCAATTTTCTATCTTAACTTCGTCCACAGACGGCGCAGTTTCCCAGCCCGTCCAGAACCAGACAACGGCCGTGCTGTCCGCTTCTTCGTTCGTTCTCTCGGCTGGGTGGAGATATCAGAAGCAGACCTGACTCCGGAGAGGTCCAGCCGCGCTGTCAACAAGTGCATCGTGGACCTCAGTCTGGGACGCAACGATCTGCTGGATCAAGTTGGACGTTGGGGCGATGTGAGTGCCACATACCTTCAGTAATCTTGACTTAGGCCCGGTTGCGGGATCGATAGTTAACTAAACTCATGGTTAAATGTCGTTACCAGCGGTTGAATATTTAGCATTGCGTGTGTTTTGAAAACCTTAACCAATGGTCATTAAAATAACTATTCTGAAATAGAAATAGAAATATTTATTTGCATTAAACATTTGGTTATGGTATTTTTTGTCAGTTTATGTGACGTTAATAGACAGAATGATGATTTAATCCTGGGTTAGCGTAATCCTGGATTAAATCATCATGCGCAAGTCCCACTTTTGAAGTAATAGTTATGTGACCAAATTGTGGACTGATCTAAACATGAGCAACCTGTTTCAGGGCAAGGACTTATTCATGGACCTGGACGACGGCGCGCTGAAGCTGATAGACCCTGAAAGCCTCAACACGCTGCACACGCAGCCAATACACACCATCCGGGTGTGGGGCGTCGGCAGGGACAATGGACGGTGAGAAAGAGTTTATGGCCGCGGCCCCATCTCTACGGCACGGCGCCGTAGTACGGTACGGCGCCGTGCCGTAGAGATGGGGCCGCGGCCTATCGGTGATGTAGTTCAAAGTTAGGCTGTGTTTAAGTTAAGGAAATTATTCTACTTGCTCTACCAATCGAAGAAAATAAGTCAATAATGAATGGAACCAGGTGTTACTTTGCGGAAAGCAAAGCTAAGCTGAATTTTATAAAAAAATATGCTCTAAATTTCCGCTAAGCGACGCCGGCGCAGGCACCCAAAAATCCTGCATTTGCCTGAACTAATACTCAACGCGATAACGGTTCGTGCTTCTGGGTATAATTTTATTAAATTCGTCTTGAAGAAAATGGACTCCGTCTACAGATTTTTATAACGTGATCAAGCAAAACTTGTGGTGGTGTACCAGTTTATGGTGTGAATCTCTTAAATGTTTTATCATCAGAAAATTACAAGGAGACGTTAATAGCTGTTTTTACTAGTGAATAGTGAGATAATAGAAGATAGAGACAACAGAGGGCCAATTCTCGTGCAGTTCGTATACGACAAAAGTTCACCAATAGAATTTTCTTCCATCGTTCTTCAAGGCGTACCGCGGGATACCATCCTTACCTTGTCGATATCCCGCTGTTTAGAACTAAGCGTTTCTCATCAACATTTATAATGCGCACGGCAAAAGAGTGGAACTCGCTGCCCGCGTCGGTGTTTCCTAGTGACTATAATCCGAATCTATTCAAAGTTAGAGTGAACAGGCTTCTTCAGGGCGAGCTCGTTCCATCTTCGTCTGGAGTCAAGAGCAAACCAATACTAAATAAAATAAAAAAATATTTTTCGAAGAAAGAGCAGTTTTTCCTCAGGTTCACGATTTTTATGCATTTCGATTTCTTCCGTGCGGCAGATTTTTTCGAATGCGAACTCCACGACAGTTGAAGCCCTAATAGTTCAAACGATTCACTTCGATTAGGGTCCAGCTAGCAACTGGAGCCTTATTTTACTTTAGTATTTTTTTACCTAATAATAAATCGGCACGTCTACTTTCTGCTTTATTTGAATCAGAGTTTGGTCTTTGAGTTACTAAAATGCAAACTAAAAAAATACTTTTCTTTCCCTTCTATGTGCAATCTCGGAACAGTGAAAGGTATGGAGAAATTATAGACACAAAAAATTGCGGTACAAAAAAATGGTTTTCATTCACATTTTAGTTTGGAGTGATTTACTTACAGCTTCATTGTACTTTATCAGCTGTTTAGCGTTTTTGTCTATAATTTGATCATTTTAGTATCATTAAAATGCCATGGCGAATTTTCGACTAAACTACTCTAGTTTCATGTTTAGTTTAAAAAATAAGAGAACCATTTAAAAGCTTTGTAAATGCTGTATACTAGCGCTTGGGCATTTTACTAAATTCTGTTAGTGGCATCGAGTCATTCACTTTAGAGGTTTAAATTCAAATTGTTCTGAGGCCTGATAACACCAAAACCGAACAGAAGCAGCGCTGTTTTAAAGCAAGTTCTCTGTGTATAAGCAAGTATCATTGCCAACGCCGGCCGTCGCGTTGTCATCAATTCATCATCGTCATCATTCTTCTCTTGCGTTTGGTGTGTTCATGTCTTGTTTCTAATGTCTGTAGTACTTTATCAGTCTTCAGCTAAATTTATTTCATTAGAAAACCGCCGTCATAGTCATCATTTGATTTCTAACTCAACATCTCTATTGACCTCATTGCAATCACAACCTCATTCCTCAATAACCTGAAATCTCTTTCCAGGGACTTATGCTCTATCTCAAAGAACCCACATCTCTTTCCAGGGACTTCGCGTACGTAGCCCGCGACCGCGCGACGCGCAAACACATGTGCCACGTGTTCCGCTGCGAGGCGCCCGCGCGCAGCATCGCCAACGCACTGCGCGATATCTGCAAGCGCATCATGATCGAGCGGTCGCTGCAGCCGCCGCCCAGGCCCACCGACTTGCCGGCTGCCAGGCGCCCAAGGCCGTTAGCAGGTAAAATAGATTAGAAAACGCAAAATAGACTAAACGCAAGTCAGAGGCAACGGGGCGAGGGAAACAGAACACAGAGGCATGTGCAGCGCGGGCTTAAGTTAGGGTTCAGTTATCAATATCGCATTGAAGACCCGTCACAGCACTGTGAAAGCTCTAGGCTGGGCGGTCTGTCACACAAATATGGCCGCTGCGGTACTTAAGTACAACGGTCCGGGCCCGCGTTAACTTTTGGTAACGTAGTTCTTTTTAACCGAAGTAAAAGAGGAGGTTTTCAGTTTGACATGTATGTTTATATGTTTGTCCGCGATTACCTCGCTTTTGACTCAACCGATTTTGATACGTTATTTGTTATATTCAGGAGGTTTTAGTTCAATCAGGTTATAATAATCTGAATTTTACTCTTTCGAATCATCCGGCAACCGTAAGCTGTCTCGAGGATTGTAGTACTTGCGGTTTTTTTGGTATCTAACCGCAACATTCTCATTAATCTTCCAGGAGCATCCTTCCCCACGCCAATGGAGGAACCCCGCAAGACGGTCCGCGCGCGGTACCTCGGCAGCGCGGAAGTGCCGCGCGCAACCGGCATGGACGTGTTGAACGACGCGCTGGAGCGGCTGGCTGCTGCGCGGGCGCCGTCCGCCTGGCGTCCAGTGGCTGTGGCCGTGGCGCCCTCTATGATCACTATCACTGAGGAAGGGGTGAGGCATTTCACCTGTAGTTACTTGGCTAGTGTATTGAGTAATATTCCATGGACGTCGAACGAAACGCTAGATAGCACTTTTGCAGCGCGTACGACGACGTCTACCCGGAGTTTTGCGGCCGTCACTGTGCCTTCTATAGTGACCATCATTGAAGTTTATCCATAGTAAAAGTTGTTCATATTGATGGTCCCTTTCACCTCCAATTATAAATCATAACTTAATAGTACGCTCAAAAATATTCAAAGTTATGTGATCTAACAGATGTTTGTTTACATCAGACGGGTCCGCGTGCCGCTTGTAGATTATTCATATTATCTGTTTAGAACACTTAAAAAAGAGATAATATTTTTAATAACCGAGCTGTGGTAAACAAAGGCTCCCTTGCTGATTTAACCCAGAATATGAGTAATATCAATGCTGCCGTTGCTAATGTCGTTGATTTTTTTCATATACGAACTGCACGGGAATTTGGCTCCAGGAGCTTGATTTGAGTATCACTTGCGTCAATATTACGAGTGATTCTCATTTGAAAACTATTCAAAATACCTATATACCTACTTACAAAATCGATTAATCCTTTTTTTAATCACCCTTGTGTGGATTTTATCCGGTTTTCATTCGAGAACTAAACAAATCAACGAAAATCACACGCTATATTGTGATTAAAAAAAAATGCAGGTGTGAAACCCTCAGGCCTTAACAAATAAGTAAGTAACATAACATAATGGGAAAACTGCGAGTCCAAAAGTCTGCGTTTTTCCAATTTTAATATCTTCTGTCTTTTACACCCTCCTTTCAGGAAAGCAGCCCGATAGTGGAATGCCGCGTGCGCTACCTGTCGTTCCTGGGCATCGGGCGCGACGTGCGGCGCTGCGCGTTCATCGTGCACACCGCGCAGGACCTGTTCGTGGCGCACGCCTTCCACGCCGAGCCCTCCTCCGGCGCGCTCTGCAAGACCATCGAGGCCGCCTGCAAGGTACACTCATTCTACTACTGCTTTTGCTTGCCTTTGGTACGGATCTGCCAAATAATAACTGGCTGCTATTCGATAGAAAACCAAGCCTAAAGAATCATACAGTACCTATCGCCACTAAAGCAGTGGCTTCAGCTTAGTACAAATACAATGTATTGGCCTTTGTTGCCTGAAACAAATTATTAAATAAATAATATAAATTAGGCGCAAAGTAGCTTGCCTATCGGTCTTCTCCAGGTTCCATTTCGGGGAGTGAGCGAAGAGATTGCACGACTTAATTCCACCAGCCCCATTCCACCTTCGGAACACCAGACGCGGGTGCGGCTGTAGTCCTTATGTCGTTGATATACCTTACCCGAAACACTATTATTTGGACATTTTCAAGAGAAGAGTGAATATATAGGCTGTTACTCGTTAGACATGATCCAGTTTTGACCATATCATCACTTACCACCAGTTGTGATCGTGGTCAAATGCCTAATCGTTTATAATAATAATAATAAAACTATACTAGCTTATTGACATCCAGGATGATGTCTACTATGCATGCTATAAGCGTTGGGTGGTCAACGTGTTATATTAGTTAGCCTAGCCTAGGCATTAGGACTAGCAGTTTCTGACTGATAAGGTTCATCTGGCTCATGGACTACTTACGCTTGCACGGGACTTTTTTAATATATTTTTTCTTCGATTTACAAATATAAATAAATATAAATATATTGGACACCAATCACGTACATTGCTCTGATCCCAAAGTAGGTAGCTAATGCACTTGTGTTATGGAAATCAGACACAACGGTGGTACCACAACACCCAGACCCGGGACAATATAGAAAATTTTGATTTCTACATTGACCCGACCGGGAATCGAACCCGGGACCTTTGAGCGGCGACGCCTTGAAACCCAGCGTGCTTAGCCACTACACCACGGAGGTCGTCGAACAAATCCGAAATTCTTCCAGCTCCGCTATCAAAAATGCTTGGACGCCCACGGCGGCGCCGCGTCGCTGGCCAGCGTCGGCAGCGGCAGCAGCAGCAGCGACCCCGGCCGCGCGTCCATCGGACAGGCGCTCAAGTCGTTCGTGGGCTCGCTCACCGGACGCCGCGCCTCGTGAGCGAGCCAGCACCAGCGACACAGCGACAGGTACGCGCCGTACACAGCGACACTCGGTAGCCAGCTTCAGCAGCAACAGCGACCCCGGCCGCGCGTCCATCGGACAGGCGCTCAAGTCGTTCGTGGGCTCGCTCACCGGACGCCGCGCCTCGTGAGCGAGCCAGCACCAGCGACACAGCGACAGGTACGCGCCGTACACAGCGACACTCGGTAGCCAGCTTCAGCAGCAACAGCGACCCCGGCCGCGCGTCCATCGGACAGGCGCTCAAGTCGTTCGTGGGCTCGCTCACCGGACGCCGCGCCTCGTGAGCGAGCCAGCACCAGCGACACAGCGACAGGTACGCGCCGTACACAGCGACACTCGGTAGCCAGCTTCAGCAGCAACAGCGACCCCGGCCGCGCGTCCATCGGACAGGCGCTCAAGTCGTTCGTGGGCTCGCTCACCGGACGCCGCGCCTCGTGAGCGAGCCAGCACCAGCGACACAGCGACAGGTACGCGCCGTACACAGCGACACTCGGTAGCCAGCTTCAGCAGCAACAGCGACCCCGGCCGCGCGTCCATCGGACAGGCGCTCAAGTCGTTCGTGGGCTCGCTCACCGGACGCCGCGCCTCGTGAGCGAGCCAGCACCAGCGACACAGCGACAGGTACGCGCCGTACACAGCGACACTCGGTAGCCAGCTTCAGCAGCAACAGCGACCCCGGCCGCGCGTCCATCGGACAGGCGCTCAAGTCGTTCGTGGGCTCGCTCACCGGACGCCGCGCCTCGTGAGCGAGCCAGCACCAGCGACACAGCGACAGGTACGCGCCGTACACAGCGACACTCGGTAGCCAGCTTCAGCAGCAACAGCGACCCCGGCCGCGCGTCCATCGGACAGGCGCTCAAGTCGTTCGTGGGCTCGCTCACCGGACGCCGCGCCTCGTGAGCGAGCCAGCACCAGCGACACAGCGACAGGTACGCGCCGTACACAGCGACACTCGGTAGCCAGCTTCAGCAGCAACAGCGACCCCGGCCGCGCGTCCATCGGACAGGCGCTCAAGTCGTTCGTGGGCTCGCTCACCGGACGCCGCGCCTCGTGAGCGAGCCAGCACCAGCGACACAGCGACAGGTACGCGCCGTACACAGCGACACTCAGTAGCCAGCTTCAGCAGAAGCAGCGACACACACATTGCGTCTTACACACTCAGCTACAGGTACTTATAAACACAGCAACACGAACTTACATACACAGCGATCAGTAACTACACACCCAGCGAAAGGTAATTACACAGCACCCAGAAACGGTAATTACATACCCAGCTACAGGTACTTACAGACAAAGCGACAGGTAATTGCACACTCAGCGAAAGGTAATTACACACCTAGCGACATGTACTTACAGCCAGTTACTTACATACCCAACGAAGGGTAACTACAGGGCGACTTTGAAAACATAGCAATATTTTAAACTAAGAAACTACTCATGATTCATAGTCCCATCCACATATTAAAATGAAAATCAATTGATATAAACTATCATTTGATGAAACCGAGAAAAATCATATTAAACACTTTAGAATTGATAATTGCTTCAAATTCACCTAATAAATAAGTTTAAGATTTTCTAAAATTTACAAATAATATTAAAGTATCAAAAAAATACTCTGCCTAAACGGATCTCGGAAATCGGAGTGAAACTTTTTGATTTTTCTCGGTTTGATCAAATCATTTTTTTTGTTTTTTTTGTTATTTATAACTTTAATGTATTAAAATTATTAAATTATCTCGGTGTTAACAAGCATTAAAAATATCTACATAGGCACTTAGCTAAACTTCCAATTAGATAATCCCCGTGGATATTGCAATACAATTCAAAAGTTAATCAAATCAATTGATTTTCATTTTAATATGTGGAAGGGACTATAAAAAAAACATGAGTAGGTGCTTAGTTTAAAATATTGCACCCCGCGGTGTGTGTAGTTACCTAAGTCGTTATACCTACATAGTGAGTAAATACCTGTCGCTGTACCAATGTTTGGCTAAATACCACAAATATAATAGAGAGAAAGAATAGGATTATTTGCTCATGAAAAAGAACTTAATTTGTTCAATATTAAGTTAAGTGACAAATTAGTGTCGGTCACTGTAACATAATGGAAAAATATTTTAACATAGTTTTCTAACTAATTTCCAGCCCCTCCCCGGGCGTCGCTAGCCCGTCGGCAGACCTCGGCCCGGACGCCGCCAACCGACAGGAGTACGACAACCTTTTCGAATCCTTCCAGCACCGGGAGTGACGACAATGATACTCAGACCCTCTCGCAGGGCAATCTATATACAACTTTAACGCTATTGGCATTGCGTTCTATTTCGCATTTGCAGGGTAACATGTGAACTAATACATGGTAAGAAGCAAATGAAATGAAGAAAATGTGATGCCAGAATCGTAATAGCGTTGATTTTGTTAGGAGTTGCAAATGTGATGATGAGTGATCTCTTTGAAAACGGACATTCAAGTGCAAGGTTCGGTACTAGTGGGTGGGTGGTGTTTCGAGATGTGGCTATCGAGAATTTATCTTCATAGATGAGGCTTTGTTATACCAATTTAGTCTACGAAAACACTAGTTATTGCTATGGTTATGACACCACTTTAGTGTAAACATAATTTATAGTACGGTAACCAGTGTTTTCGTAACTAAAGTGGTGTAAATGAGCCTAAGCGAACTCTCTTCGTGCCTCGTTGGATCGCTGGTTTGAAATAACTTAACACGTTCCGGAACAGTGAACGCCTACAGGCGTGAAAACAATAAAACATCTATTGTGTCTGGAGTAGTGTCCCGGAACGTGTTAAGCAAATACACCTGCTAGTTACAATGGACGCACAAAAATATACAATGGAAAACCAAGGCGCCTTGTGTACTAGTCCATTAAATTATGTGGCATATAGCAAAGCGATTCTAGTGGCGTTACATTAAAAATCTGATGACAATATTCTTGTGTATTTTGTTATAATTTCATCGGCTATAAAGTTTTATTACTGGCAAAAATAATTTAAAACTTACATAAACCATCCAATTATCATACTTAAATTAGGTGTATAACTCATCGTGAAAAGTTGTATGATATTTGGTGTAATTTAAATTCATTGATCATTTCTCTCATATTACAATACATTCAGTTTTATAAATAACATAAACCAGCACACATACTATAACATTGATGTAACAAAATCAATCGACTGCATTGAACATATCTATTAGTTCTCTTGTCCTCGTTGGATCGCTGGTTTGAAATAACTTAACACGTTCCGGAACAGTGAACGCCTACAGGCGTGAAAACAATAAAACATCTATTGTGTCTGGAGTAGTGTCCCGGAACGTGTTAAGCAAATACACCTGCTAGTTACAATGGACGCACAAAAATATACAATGGAAAACCAAGGCGCCTTGTGTACTAGTCCATTAAATTATGTGGCATATAGCAAAGCGATTCTAGTGGCGTTACATTAAAAATCTGATGACAATATTCTTGTGTATTTTGTTATAATTTCATCGGCTATAAAGTTTTATTACTGGCAAAAATAATTTAAAACTTACATAAACCATCCACGTATCAAGCTTAAATTAGGTGTATAACTCATCGTGAATTGTGACAAAAGTTGTATGACATTTGGCGTAACTTAAATTCATTGATTATTTCTCACCAGGGATTTCATATTACAATACATTAAGTTTTATAAATAACATAAGCCAGCACACATACTATAACATTGATGTAACAAAATCAATCGACTGCATTGAACATATCTATTAGTTCTCTTGTATTTAAGGCACTGGATTTTAACGTCGACATACCTAACTTCACTCCGGAAAAGATAAAATGGGACAACACCACTTGCACACTAATTTTTGGACTTAATTTAGGCTTCGATTTCTTAATTTACCTAACCTAACCTAACCTAACCGAAGCCCACTTATAAATAACCAGCTATTTTTGTTTAAAATTGCACTAAAATAAATAATAGTAAAACCACATTTTAAGGGATAGTAAACAGAAGGCATGCTACGAAAACCGTTAATATGATAATCGTTTTGCGGATCCGAAGCATTTCGTAGTAGGGATTCTACACTAAAAATGTTTCGGATCCGAAAAACGATAATCGTATTGACGGGTTTCAATATGGTGATTTTTATAAAAGAAAAAATACATTATTGTAGCACTCTATCCATACACAATTAGAAGGTTAATAATTTTCACAAACTACCGTAGGTATGTTGCCATTTATGAGTTAATGTAGATTACTCTATGATCATTCAGGTTTCTTTAAAATTGGCGTGTATTAGCCTATAACACAAATTAATGTGTTATTATCTCGATTGAAAACTAACCTGTTTATATTAATTCAGTTTCATTGGAACTTAAGTCATGGCATTATAAAAAGGGTTTCGTAAAAGGGTTTTGTAGCACACTGGAGTGTTTTGTCACGTTTGTATATATCAGTGAGTAAATGACAATTATTACTATGATTTTTGTAATACAGTTTTGATAGTTGGTTCATTTAGCTGTCAACTACAAAAGGTAGTTATGATTGTGCTTTAGCTTTTTTATTCTAAGATAAGATCTCATTTGTCTAAGAAATTGATCAAGAATGTATGTATAGAAAATACTAAGTTATAATTTTCAAACAAAAAAAATATCAGTATTTTAAAATAAGGTTTCTGGGCGGGAATATAGAGGCAATATAAACGGAGACAAGCTAAACGATTTGGTACTACGACCGATTAAATTGCTACCTTATCTATGCTACTTACTTTCAGAAAGAGAAGCTAGCTCTGACTAGTAGAGCGCTATCTCTGTCCCTCAATTCACGAGAACCAATCGCAAACAGAGATAGCGCCTTACAGATGCAAGTCTTCTGTTTCTTGAAGTAATGTAACCGTATACTTTTGACCTGTAGGCCTAACATGCATGACACACTATTTCTTTCGATCGACATGACAAAATTAGTCGATCTAATGCTATTTTATCATATTCCCTAGCATGCCAACCACATTGGACAAATTTATCCACAACGATAACGAGATTTCTAACCATTCACTCAATTTTATGTCAGATTTGGCTCAAAATGATCAACTTGACGCAATGACAGATTGACTCGATATTGCCCACAGATTAGTAAGAGTATATCTAATATTGCCCACAGATAATGAATTCAAATTAATAAATATGTTAGGGATAAAAAATGTTTCACGGGGACTTTCTTTTCAATATTTTTACACTTTATTGTTTTTTGAGAGCCTAGGATAAAATTTGGCACGACTCAGTCATATATTTTTGCTTTAAATATGTTGTTTTTTATTTGTCGTCGTCGCTAATGGTGGACGATAATGTTACACGGCGAAATGTCAAAATTCGATAAAAATATGTGTGGCATGTTAGGGTTCAATGATAATTTTGTCATATTTCGAATTTTGACAGTACGACATGACTTTCATGGCAGCCATGTTAGCAACTGCGGGTGTGTCGATTTTTGACAAACAAACGCGCTAAAATGCCTCGATACATTTTTATCACGGCGTGCATCTTAAGCCTGCTGAAATGTATTTAACCTTTCAAACAAACGGAATAAATGTTATCAATGTAGGGTGTTATTCAAAAATCACGAGTAGCAACCGGTTGTTTCATATATATGGAAAATATGGATGAACTACCTCAAGTTTGATTAAACAACTTGTCCATTTACCCAATTCAATTTTATTAAGGTTATTCAACGTTAAGAAAATTACAATGCTTTGTAAACTGACGCTCTTAAAAATGTAAGCAATACATTGTAAATGACACACTATTGAACATTGTACCACTCGTTTGATATTAATCGTTAACTTTATACTAATTTCAACTTTCAAAGACTTGTTAATTGCATAACCACGATGGTTATTAAATTAGGAAACATTTGTTGTTGAATAAGTTTTTATTTTATTTTTAACTAATGCAATTATAACACCATGTTATAAAATATAACAAAATGGCGTCGAGATGTCGCTTTTTCTATGATCTGAATAATAAAGTTACCTTAGAAATTCCTAGTCCATAGCCGTAGACATTATGCTTTGTAAAATAGCAAAATCTTAATAATGTATTAAGTTACAGACACGGGATGTATCAATGTTAATTAACATAGTTTTCGGTGTAAATTAGTATAAGATAGTGCAAATTTGTAAGGCGCCTATGGAGCTATAGAAAAAGTATCTTGTAAATAATTGTACTTTATGTTCAGTATAATAACGAAGCGAGACGAAACGGGAGATATAAGAGGTGCCTCTTTATCGATGTGTGATACGCGGACTATCAAAAAATCTTATTGCAACGGCCCGGGGCCTAACTCTGTGAGACTAGTTATACGATTTTTAATTTTAGACATCCTGCGACCTCTGATTGTCATACTCGCATTGGTGACAGGGATAGCTAAAGTCAAAAATCCAGGCATTGTCGCACAGAGTAGACCCCTACCCCGTTATGATAGTTGTTAGGTAGTTTCAATCAGAAACTTCACAGCAGATGGCTTCCAGCCATTAGAGTATTGATATTTATACATATTTCTAATCCTTGAAAGGTTTATTATACTAGTGAACCAAGTATGTTCAAATCGAGGTGTTTATAGGAATTGTGTAAAAAAAGTTGCTGGCTGGAAGAGTTAGGTTTGAGCACGGTATGAATCTAGTAATAAGACGTTGATTTCCAAATGTATTTCAACCTTTTATCATGTTGGTGGAGCATAAATTAGATATTCGAATAGAACCCTATTGGATATAGATAAAGAGTTTATTTTTGCTTAAGCTTGTAAGGTATATATGAAAATTTGAGAGTTCGATTGCGAAAGAAGAATATTTTTTGTATGTCACCGCATTACGTATAGTTGTTACTATGTAAGCTTGGCAAAATTCCGGATTTTTCTCACGGGTATATTGCAATATTGGATTCAGCATATTTTTGGATGGTTTCGATGAAATCAAGGTTACAGTAAAGCTGTAAACTTCTCTGCTCATCGACGCCTGTCAGCAAACGGGAATCGTTTTAAAATAACCTTGATTTTGATTTAAATCCTTGACCTCATCATTACAAGGGTGTTAGAAACACATTGAGCTTTCAATAAATATATTTGTTTAGGAGTAGTTCACATCATCGATATTAAAAATTCAATAGCACAACAGCTCCAACACCGACGCCATATTGACATGAAATCGTTTACAAAATGGCCACCACCAAAAAAAAACTGGCCGCCATTTTGATTTTAACTGTCTAGCAATATGGCCGATCATGTGGGAGAATTTGCCGGTCAAATCTATAGAAAGTATAAAATAAGATCGATCTGGGACCCACGTGCGAACTTATCAAAGTTCCGAAGCATATGACACGAAGGATAGTTGATAAATAACCTAATAATAAAGTGTTTTTGTGTCTGTAACACTTCAAGAATAAGATAAGTACCTAAATGTATCTGTTTGGGGTAAATGGCCTTTATTTATTACTATGCATATTTTGCATTGATTTCATTCATAAATGCTCTCCTGTGGCACAATTATGATTTCAATTATAATTTGTAGTAATAATAATGAATAACGGTCGTTTATCTCAACATAGCATAAGGCATTCGAGTTTAGAAAATCACAAAATAGCTTAATATTATATTTCAAATATTAGAATCAGTGTCGCTTCACAATTTATAAATATAAATATGTCAGTATAAACGATACACTGAGCTGTTCTATGATACGTAAACATAGTGTTATTCACGCGTTAAATATAAGTAATAAAAGTCATTATTTATACAAAAAATATATATATTGGATATTTAAACGTCTTGCGTGCGCATCGGTGCGCGCGGACTGCAATAGACGTGGCTACAAGCTTTGACTGCCCTTTCGAATGAAGTATATGTCAATATTTTCTATAAAACGTAACGTTTATAATGTAGTTATTTATTAGATAGCTTCCAAATCCTGTTTTCTAGCTCACTGTTGACTTGTAAAACGATGGGAGTGACGTTTAAAGACCGTCATCGCTTTGACAGCTTAAAAGCCTTCAAACTGTGGCTTTTAATGAATACTTTTGTGAAATTAATAAAAAAATATTCATAAAGGGCGGTGTTGTTTCATTTTTGATAAATTAAAGTGTCGCCGCTTTGAAAATGCGTTTTTGACGATTTTCAATGTTGACAGAAAATAAATTGGAAAATTGACAAATTCAGGAAGGTTGAAATTCTTTCAAAACCGAAGATATCCAAAAAGCATTCTCAGAACGGCTAAATTATAATACAGGGATTCGGCGTAACATCTATAACATCAAATAAAATTACGACATTTGTCTATTCATTATAAATATTTATTCATAATTATTACATTGGGAATAATTTGGAATTTTGATTAAAACATTTTTGGCGTTCTTTCAACAGAACTGGATCGAAACGTAACAATGTTTCGGGGTGACATAAATAATCAAACATCATTTCTCACAGGGTTTCTTTATGTATTAAAAATAAATACCTATGTACTGCTCCACGGTTTTCTATTCAAAAATACGAAATCAATTTCGCTATAAATCTTTCTCTATTATCTTTTATAACAACATAGATATATTTACACGGACTATATATTATTATGACGTATATTTTGAGAATATGTCAGTATTTTCCTTGACCATACAAAAATATTATTTGGCTTAAGTGTGTTTGTAGTGTTATATTAGCTGAAAGGGAAGATTTCGGATCAATACATGAAATGGAGGTTACGAATATACTGACAGATATTGCCCAAAAAAGGAAAAAAACACGAATGACCATCACTCAATAGGATCACACAATTTTTGTTAGTCTTCAAATCATACTTTGGTGAGCTATTGTGTAAAGAAGCTAGTGTTTTCATTGCTATTCTTATACAGGGTGTTATTGCAAGGGGGTGCCAAATTTTTCGAGGTGAATGAGACCGTCAATATGAACAACTTTTACTATGGGGTCATGGTCAAAATCTTAAATAAAATTTCAGGTTCCCCATACAAAATCAGTCACCTACATTGACAATAATGTATGGAGAGGCAGAAAATAAAATTAATAATTGAACGATGGTCCCGTAGTAAAAGTTGTTCATATTGATGGTCCCTTTCACCTCCAAAAATTTGCACCCCCTTGCAATAACACTCTGTTTGTGACACTTTACGTCCTACTATGATTGAATATCGTATTTTTAGGCTTTGATTCATAAACATAATAGAGAGAATAATATTACGGACGCCTGGCGTATACTACTTTACCTATATCAGAAAAACAATCACTCATCTTCTCGTTGGCAGTGAAATAGAAATCAGACTGACATCTCGATTTTTTAAAATGAAAAATAAACAGATGACATGATGATTAAAATAAACCTATTCCCATTACTGAACATAATGATAAAACTTCAGAGGGTCTAGTGTGAGTTTTACTACAATTCATTTTAATTTACCGGTTACTTGTAAAATCTTCGCAATAATAAGCACAGATAGTATCTACATACAATAAAACCACTTGTTTATTCATTTACTATGTCATAGAAAAATGATCTTTTTGATTGTGACATAAGGTCTACTTTTCATGTTAATCGAAGGAACTATCGAATGAAAAAAGTCACTATCTAATTGTTAGTTGAATTGTTTGATGATTCCATTTGCCACACGAAATTGAATATTATTTCGTTTAGACTTTACTTTTAACTAAGGATTTAACTAGTAGTAATAAAATTTAAATAGAAAGAACAAGGAGACGACGTCTTTCTTTTCAAATTCGAATGAATTGTTAGGCTACTCGAATGATTCGAATTACTCCTACAGTCGAATAATGTCATTTACAATCGCCCATCGTTAAAGGCTATCCAATGTATAGAGTAAAATTTACACAAGACCCTCTAGCTCTGTAAAAGATAAACAAAAAAAATATTTTAAAAGTAAAAATGGATTAACTGATTTGGTTCAAATGAATACTGAATAACATGATCATTTCAGCTCTGTACTTACAGATATCACGCAATTTTGTATTTATTAGCTATTCGAGTTATCAATTTCGCAAACATAAAATCTATATCTATCTACTTTTATACACTCTCTAGAATAACTAACAAATACTCGTGGAGCAGTGAGCTATATCAGTGATCAAACGCGTTAAAACTAAAAGTCTTTTATACAAAATATGCGTTTATACAGACCTAGTATATAAAAGAACTGACAGTGTACAACAAATGGTTTTTAAAACACAGAACTTCTATCGACACAAATTTCCCTATAGATCACATATTTTAAAACGAAATTACCTATTTCACTTATGTTTTTACAGAAAAAAAGGCCAATAATGAAGAGAATAATTCTAAAAATGTGATGTAGCTCCTAATTCGACTAGATGTTACTATTTACGTTATATTATCGAGTATTTTCAGTGCAGTTTATCGTAAATTTAAATTTAAAATAAATTAAGAGCCAAATACATTAGTTATTTGCAAAAAACGCGAGATGCAGTGATTTTTTATGCAATTTTTAATAGGAACGTGACCTCCTGTGTAAAATTTTGTTACAATATCTATTCTTTAGTAGAAATCATGAGACCAAACTTTCACTTAACTCATTTACCGACTGGTCAAACTTGACCTGGTACTTATCGACTATTTATTTAACCCTTTAAAAGTCTAAGGCCAAATCTGACACAAGCACTTATAGTGCCACTGTTTAAAGCCACAGTGCCACGCTAACTAGTCTCATATACCATGTAATTAATTTACAGCGCTCCCTTAAACAATAATACTTACATTTGCCTTTACAATGTGTCTGATAGAAGTTCTGTGTTGAGCGCGTCGTGTCCGCCGGAATAAATAGACTATCATTCAATAACAACCTCTCTTGATTAACATATCCATAGACAACGTGCTTCAACCTGGAACAGAAATGGAAAGCGGGTCAGAAATAGAGCAAAATTAATATCAACTTGGTTACATTAAATGTTTATATATAGCTGTTATGATAGCTGAAGAGGAAAATATATAAAAAATACCAACTGAAATGTCATTTATCACTGATATGTGGCTATTAAATGTGTAAAGATATTCTCTTCATTTTAGAGCCTTGGTCGCTTAGCGATTATGTCGCCTCGATATTACGCCTATTTTGTTACGATATTATGTTTACAAAAATTGCGCAAAGCAAATGGAAAGTTTATTTGAAAAAAATAGACATACCTATCCTAACAAAGCGCAAGACAAGTTTTACGTTCCATACATTCGTGGACCAAAACATTTAAAGGGCCATGGCACAGCGTGATGTATAATAAATAATCTATCATTTCGGCCGATATTTTCGTTTTTCAGCCCAAAATTCATGAGGTTTTGATCAATTATACTGAAGTCTTTGATCAATTATATTATTTTATTCTGCTGTCACGACTTATACTGAGCGGGGACCTTTTTGGCACACCTTGAGGTTTTATGTATCTGTTTCATCTAATTTTTATTTTATTTTATTTTGATATCTTTTGTTTTTATTATTGTACTTGCAATTTTTTATGATAGCACTTCTTGTGTGTCAAATAAATAAATTATTCATTCATTCATCAATATATATTTTTTACAAGAACATAATAATTTACTCACCAGTGATGGCACTACATCCATCCATTTTGTTCAAAGAAGTTCGTTCTGCGCTGAAACAAATGAAACTTCTATAGAAAACTATTTCCTTATCCAAACTATACAGGTATCGACCTACGCTGACTAAATTGGCAATACATGTTGAAAGTATGGATATCTATCAAAATGATGACATTGAGATGAGTGAAGCACTACTAAAATACACAACAAATGAATGAAAATACAATGTGTTTCTTTGATATCCCATGACTCGTCAGTATTACAAGGCCCCATAAAATAATCTAATATTATATTTGAAATTAATTCGAGTAAAATACAATTAACGATGACCTTAACGACCGTTAAATATCACAACATCGCGTACTCGGGTAACTGGGATGACCTATGCACGTGTACGTAAGTTTGGCAACGTCGCAATAATAAAGATTTGTATACCTTTAGACACTTTTTGAATTAATTTTATTAAGTATGATGAAAACATGCATATTGGAAAACATGTTCTTAAGGTTTTTTTATGCATAGGAAAAACCCTTAAAGTTTAGAGATATCAAAAGGAAAACATTGTATAATAACGATTTTGATAAGAAATTATGCATGTTGTTATGTACACTATTCTTCAATCAAGCATATAAACAATTAATTGCTTTTAGCACGGCAAAAAACTGACAGTATTGCGTTAGAACAATGTATTTACAAATGGAGGAAACAGGAAGAAAGTAATTTAGCCAACACCAGTAGAAATAATAAAACGAGTTTAAGGAGGCATTTGAATTTACGTAATATTATCAACAAAAACGTCTGATTATCACTTTTTTTTAGATTTCGCAATTTTTTTAAAGGCTTGAAAAATAAAATACCCAGGTGAAGTTGGAATTGTAACCAATTATGTGATAACTTTGTGTGTATGGAATGATAAATATAATATTTTAATTGCTTATAAAAACGACTACTCATGTACTACTACATATCGACTATATAAGGTTACCTCGTTTTAAGTGATAATATTTTAAGGGCAGATTCAGAAAAATAAATGAAACATTTTTTGTAAGTAAAAAAAAATTTTTTATACGCTAGTTTTCGAGAAAATGACCTCTAAACATGTAGAAAAAATACTAAAATAAAACACCCCGTGTCGCGTGTTGCTGAGCGGCGCTCTCGGTCTTTGTAGGCAATGTCAAACGCGCCGCCAATAGCCGCCGCGTTGCCTACACGTGTCGCGGCCTCTCCCCCGCACCCGCCCCCGCACGCTCGCCGCGCGACCGACGCGCGCGCGAGCGAGTCAGTCTGCCAAAAAAATTCGCCGATTGAGTTGTGTGCGCGCGCGTCCCGACGTGCGCCGTGCGTCGTGCGGAGCCCGGGCCGGGCGACCGGCATCAAGAAGCATCCCACCGCGCCGCGCCTCGACGTGGCACTTCGAGAACGACGTGCTGGATTGTTTTCACCGGCATCGCGGCACCTAGTACCAAACACCGCCCGCAGACGCTGGATATGGCGGTTTCTGCACAACGAAGGCCTCCACCTTTATCACATGAGGGTCCAAGATTTGCTGCGGGCGCGGACTACGCGCCGAAGGTCGAGCAGCTCGAGCTCGAGTCCTCCCGTTGACTACTGCGCAATTACACGTTTACGCGGCAGGGATAACGTGCACAACAACAACACAATGCTGCAGTTATTCGCCTTCATTTCCAGCATAGATTTAGTGCATACGTGTGTGAATGAACAGTGAATCCCCTCAGTGAATCCCATGATGTCCAGTGTAATAAATCCAGTGCTCGTGTCGTGATAGCTAGAATGGTCATTGGCTGGCTAGTGCTTGCTTCGGCAATCGTAAAATAAGAAGTTATTGTGCAAAATAGGCACGTGTTTTGACTGTAAAAAATCTCTCATGTCGTTATTTTTTCATGTTAAATGTTATCGCGGCTGATAAATAAAGATGTACGAGTATTATTATTTCAAAACCAATGTAAAAATAAATAATAGAATCCTAGTTTTAATTTACATAATCGTGAAATAAGATTTGTATTCACATACCTATCTGTACAAAAACTGAGCAAGTGCAATGAATGAAAGTTAAAACAAATAAAGATTTAGGTAAGTTTCTTGCTGATTCTAGGATGTAATCGCGTTGCGTTGCGTGTGACTGATGTTATGTTTTTTACGGTACCAAATAAATAAAACTTAAAACGAAACTGTGTTTTATTTACTTACGCAATTTTTAGTGCATATCCACTGAATCAAAGCGAATCAGTAGTTAGGTACTCATTAGGTAGGTAAAACTAAAAACATCTGTTTAACGTAGATTTTGTGAGATTGAACGCAGTCAGGTCATTAATTTTAACAGTTTAGGTATGTATTCTTTTTAAAAGTTTACTCTCACATAAGCTTTGTTATTATCAGCAGGAATTTATTAAATAAAATACATAATTAGGTAGCTACTTCCAGTTTATCATACCTAGTGTTTTATGCCTACGATGAATAAACACATACCTACTTAAGTTGAGTTTCTGTCTCAGTTTATCATAATAGGAACCTAACCAGCTGTTAGTGTTTAGTCAGGTGTTTAGAGATCTGATTGCAGTAACAATTAGTTTGCAGGTACACTGAGATACTTTGATAAAGGTAGGTAATCGAATGCAGTCTACTGATGTGGGGGGGTCTAAAAAATAGGCGCGCCGCGGTGCCCCTCTCCCGCTCGCGGTCATTGCACCGGCGCTACATGAATGAATGAGATAGGCATTAAATGAAAGAGACGAAAGGCGATGTCGCGTGTGGGGATCTCTGAGAGTAGACAAGACAGGATGCTCTTTTTAATAATTATTTTTTTTGTTAGGAAAAATTAAAATGAAAATGAGACAGATTTAAAAAAAAAAATGCTTGGGTCCTATTTCTATGATATAGATAGATACTCTGTTAAAATATTATCACTTAAAACGAGGTGACCTTATATATGATACATAATATGCTTCTTTTTATAATGGCTGATCTAGCGGGATAGTGGACTTATACAAAAATGAATATTATTTAGACAAAAGGAAATATTTATAAATCACAATGGCTCACATTTATTTTACATAACATTTTATTATATTATTTCTCCTAGACAAATATGGCACATGTTACTCGACGGGTCATATATGGCACATGTCATGTTTTTTTATACTTTAAATATAGTCCACTACCCTGTCCTGTTACAATCCCAAAGAGAAGCGTATCTACAAGAGACTAGTAGCAAGCGACGGATAGAAGAGCAGTGCAGGGCAAGCTGGCAGAGTCGGGAACCTTTTCTAAAAGTTTTCATTTTATATTGCATAATCACAATGCATATTATTTCATATTTAATTGCAATGTAGTCAAATGTTCAGGCTACCAACCAATATGTAAAGCAATCGATTATCATAGTAGCACCACGCTGACCCATTTATTTTATTTGGCATGCTTGAAAAGAAAGCTTGAATTGATAGATGGCAGTGACTCATTTTACTAGTATGACCCACATATATATTTTTGAGTGGAAAAAATAGCAAGGTTGTCCTTGACAGAATTTTATTCCATTAAGTTACTAAAGATATTTTTTTGTTAAAACCACATAAAAGACGAAGAAGAAAAAAGCATAGGAAAGAATTGTAATAAATGTGGCGACGCGGTGGGCCGAAAATCTCAATAGAACTATTTTAACAGCTTCTAAAAACATATCTGCAATATCAGTAATATTATTCTTTAAAATATTTGTCGCAAGTGACAAGTCGTAATAAAAAAAAACGCATAGAAAAGGTTGACGACCCCTGTCCGACATCCGCGTCACTTACAACTTGTCTTTATCGGACCGCGTCTCGCCAAATATACTGGCGCGCGACGGGAACGCCGGCTGGCTGGAAGACTTCTCGTGTCTCGCTGGCCGGACAAAACCAACTTTTTGTTTAGGAGGTTAGCTCTATTTTTTTTAATGTAGATAGCCAGTCATTTGGCCACGATTGCAACTGATGGTAAGTAACAATGTGGCTTAATGGACCATGTCTGACTAGTAGCAGCCTATTCACTCTTTTCTTGAAAGCATCCCTTTCCACGTTCTATACGTAGAAATGAAAAGCAGGTGTCGTCGTGCAATATTGAGCACCCAAATCAAATGACTTAAATTAAGATTAACATTTCACAATTAAAAAAAAAATTAAAGTATTATTTTTTCAATTTTTTGAGATTTCAATTTCACAATGCGATCAAGACCAATATCGTGTTAAAAGTCTGTCCCAAGCCATCCTTATGTTCCTTAGAAAATATTCTCGAGTTTCATAAGAAAGTTTCTTCTAACTGGTAAAATATATCTACTAGACCAGCTCAAGTATATGTATATCCACCAATTTTATTACGAAATTGTGACTCTGACAGAACTTGAAAGAATATAAATCTCTAGAAATAGATGATAATTGATAATATAGCCTTTTGTTCTTACATCTTGGCTACACATACTTGTGTGCAGTTGGCACACAATTTGGTCACGTGCCAAATACGGCCACATGTTACAAAATAAGACAAAAGCGCACATGTTTTCTATCAATCAATTAAATTGTGTTACTTACCGCTGGTAATGACTCCCCCGTAGGAATTACTGTTAAACTTTGTTGGTTCTTGCGAGTTCTGAAATTGAAATTAGTAATTTTGTTAAGTCATAATTATTTACCCAGAATTGGCTTCAAATACATAACTTTTTTTACTTCATCCATTCTGCGTAGATGGATAACAAGACAAATTCAGTTTGTGGATGTACTCAAATACAAAAGAAACTGCCTACCAGAAGTGAATAGATGAGACAAAATGAGATACAGAACCTATGTATATGTTGCAATACTCGACAGGGTCATTAAGTATTAAAACCCTCATTATAATTTTAAGACCTTTGTTACACTTAATGGCAATAAACATTTTTGACTTTGACTTTGACATCAATTAAATAAACATAAAAGGTTTCTATTAGATTAATTTCTGTAAATTCAATTACAGTAAACAGCCAATTAATAAATGTAGTATAGTGCAATATAGTATAGTGTGCAGTTCATTGAATATGGTATCTTTATGTTATTAACGGCCAACTCCAAAATTATGATAACAAATACCCACCTGCATCTCTCTTATTCCCTTTATAACATTATCGATCTCCTTAGTGGACTCGTCCAACGAGTCACTCCGCTTCTCCTTGCCCTCCTTGCTGCGCTCTTTATGTCTAACACTGTTCACTTTTTTGTCACTCACTCTATCCTTCGAAGGCACTGTATCACTGTTATTGTCACCGGTTTTATGTTCACTTTTGTCCGCATTTTTCGTGTCCTCAACTAGTTCCACGTCGCTACTGCTGTCGTCGACCGAGTACGGCTCGGGCTGGACGTCGCCCAGCGGGTCCAGGTCGGAGACTATGACGACGTCCTTTTTCTTTTTCACCTCGGGCGGACGTTTATCGGGTTTCGCGAATGTGGGGGAATGACGAACGGGGACCAGGGCCGGACGGGGGATGTTGTTTTCTGCGACTCTCATGCTCTCAATTTGCTTCGGGGAGATCTCATCTTTGCTCTTCGGACTGGGGTCCTTCTTGGCCGGTTGGAGATTCGTGTCTATGTGTAACGGAGTGTCCATCCTCTTCTCTTTGACGTGATTTTTTTCCGGTTTCTTAGGTTTGTCTTTCTTTATAATTTCATTAAGAACCGCGGGCGGTTTGTCCTTTTTGACCATCTCATTCAATGCAGCCGGAGACTTGACCCGGATCAAACCCTCCTTCGGCTTATCCGTTACCACTGACACAACTTTTTTCTCTTTCTGCGGAGGTATGACCGGGGTGATCGTTATGCTGCCAATATTATTCGGAGGAACATATAAATCTTCCTTTCGTTCCGTCTTCCGATCTTCCACTACGAGATCTTTACTGAGATTGAAGATCGCGCCGAGCATAGAGTTCGTCTTGTAGTCTTCCGGTTTCTCCTTAGTGAGCGGGGGGTTGGAGGTCGTTGTGACGGTGAGCGCGCTGGGGAAGTGTATGTGCTCTGCAAAGGCGGGCGCGGGCGCGGGGGCGGGAGCGGGGGCGGGGGCGGCAGCAGGAGCGGGCGCGGAGGCGGGAGGCGGTTGCGAGGCCGAGCCGAGTCGCTGCCGCTTGACGTCTGTCGCTTTGATGTCCTTGTTGAGGCTGAAATGATACCAAATAACACGTTACATTAAATTCGATTTTTGTGACCAATCCATTAGATAGCATTTTCATACATAATGATCAGCTTATCAAAGTAATCAAATTATAATTAATTAATTAGAAATTCTAATTTGTTAGTGCCGAGCTGTAGGCTTCTAGCGGGGTCACAGGTGGCGGATAGTGAACGGCCGCCAGATATGGAGGTCAGCTGCGGATAGGTTGAATAAACAGTCAACGACCAAAAGTCAACAAGCTGCAGAATTACCAGAATGTAATGAGAGTCTAGGGCGATGGATTTCTCTATTAAAAGCTGCAATATTCAGTGGCAATCGTGTGCCATGGCGAGCAAGCACCGCCATCAAATAAGCGTTCCCCTAATGTTGGGTAGCAGCAACATCAGTACTAGCTGAATGCAGATAATATATTAGGAAAGGTCTTTGAAAGGGCTGGTTAATTAATACTTCAGTGGACAGTGAACGCCTATAAGCGTGCTAATAATATAATTCTACTGTCTGCATTGCTATCAACTAAAGTGTTAAGAGGCGGAAAACCCTTAGTTCTTAAAATGCGTTATGGAAGACATGATAAAACCCTTTATCAGTTAGTTAGAACTTTATAACGTATGGTTAACTTACTCAGCTTGCCGCAATAGGGTTGGCATCCTCACAAATCCATTAGGGAACAGTGGCAGGGCTCTCTTAGCTAGCAGATTGGCAGCGGCGTCTTGGTCCCCGGCGAGCCGCTTCAAGCGGACCAAAAGCGCTCGCGAACGCGGACACCAAGGGAAGCGTCGTTTGGGCAGGCGCTTCTCGACGTGAGGCGCGCCTTCCACTGCTGACGCTACTTGGAGC
Organism: Pyrausta aurata; assembly: GCA_963584085.1. NCBI lineage: Eukaryota > Metazoa > Arthropoda > Insecta > Lepidoptera > Crambidae > Pyrausta > Pyrausta aurata. The sequence goes on from OY757267.1 coordinate 1,148,688, forward strand.
TTCTTTCTGTAATTAATAAAGTATTTTTGTATTAAAATCTGCTCTATTACCATGCTTTGGAAGATAAAATATAACTATAGTCATCAATTACATAGTACACCTTCATGGGTAATCTTGGAACCAAACCTGAGGTTATAACTGATGATATAGCATTGAGTCCATCTTTGCACAACATTATTTATGCAACAAAACCTTTAAATAAATAAACAGTGTTGTTACGTAAAATTGTACCGATACCCAGGTACCCTATACCTATATTTATACTTATTTAAACTTGCACTGTGTGTGCAATTGGCGAGCTTAATACCTTAGGGCATCCTCTACCAGTTAACATATTTTTGACTATACTGATAAACTGATCACTTGATCAGTCATCAGCAATAATTATTAAACAGTGATCTATCGGCAAACCAGTAAATCTACCTTTTCCTTATGAAGAAAGTTTTGTAAATAAGCGTTGGCATAACATTTTTGGGACAAGGTAATAATAATGTTATTAGACGGGTAGTTAGCCGACTTACTTTTCTTCCTGGACTCGTGCGCACTCAGCATTGTAATTTGAAATCATGTCCGGCTTGCGCTCGTCTATTAATAATTTTAACCTGAAATACAATAAAATAATCAATCAACAAACCATCAAGCCCCAACTCAATAATTAAAAGATATGGCTTACTGTGAAAATTATGTTCTGAAAAATACACCTAGATGACGGTGATTAAGTACTGATTAGCATGTTACATCTGTTATCAACCATAGTGATTGATTGGTTAGCTTTATTTAAAGACAGGAAAGAATATCTGATGCATAATTTTAATATTAGCGTAGCTGAACTACCGATAGTTGACCTCAAAATCATCTTATCATCTTAGCTTAGTTAGGTTCAATGCTGTCGTCAAACTGCAATACTATCGATAATATCCACTCTAAGTATTGCTACCACTATCAATATTATCGGTCCTGACAATTTCTACTTCTATCTATATTTTTGCGCTCTAAGAGCCACTATTAATAGGGCAAAACTATCGATAATATTGATAGGCTTATCGATACTATTACTACTTAATTGCCTCGGTGGCGCAGCGGTTAGAGGGTCGCATTTTTCTATAGCAACGGCTGCGCCAGAGATCCCTGGTTCGATCCAAAATATGTACCTGGGTTTTTCTGTTCAGAAATTCTCAGGGTAGCCCAGTTTGGAAGACGTCTCACCCCCGTGCCTCGGAAAGCACGTTGCACCGTTGGTCCTGCGTCTAATCTCTCTCCGGTCGTGTCAAATTGATGTCCCGTCGGGCTACAAGAGTGAAAGGAATAGAGAATGCACCTGTGTTTGCGCACACACTTGTGCACTATAATATGTCCCGCGCAGTCGGTTAGTCGTTGTGACTGGCCACCGTAGTCGGAAATCGGCTAGGGGGACTATTATTACTATGGCCGATGCTTAATACTATCGATAGGACTTTCGAGCGGCAACGGTATTTATGATTAAACTGGTACTGACCTGTGCAAGGTCTCTACAATCATGGCTTCTCTCTCGTGTGCGGTGAGGCGGCTGAAGTCCTCATCATCGTCATCGTCTGCTTTCCGCTTGTTGGCTGCCGTGGGAGCGGCGGTCGCGGGCGCCGCAGCGACGGGTAGGGATGGCGCTGGAACGATGACACAATGCAACGTTAGGCTTCGCTACGTGAACACTCGCACATCAAATCAGTCGCAATTTTTGTTACACCAGATCGTAACGACACCGTGACGCCATCCATAATTTTAGAGTCACCAGCTAG
>OY757267.1:1750659-2067659 GCA_963584085.1 Pyrausta aurata
TGAACACATTCTCATTTTGTTTGCGGTTAGCAACTCTATTCATGTTTATTCTCTGTTTGTTTTGCTTTTTCGTTTGTTTTGTTTACTCGTACACGTACAACGGTTTCAATACGAAATTGAACAATACACTTTGTTTACTTCAATACATTTGAATGTTAGAGCTAGAAGTTTCGTTATACATCAAAATATATGTATACTAGCCAGAGAGTTGTTATTACTACGTGTAGAGAAGCTACGCCAAGCAAAAAACCGGCCAAGTGCGAGTCGGACTCGCGCACCGAGGGTTCCGTACAAACCTGCAAGGTTTACAAAGTTCGTTCATTACGACAATCGAGTCATAACTATGGTATTTATGTATATATTTTGTAATGTAACTAAAAATTTAAGGTTTTCGGAATTTTTCCTTTATGTGTGCTATAAAACGTTGCTTCATGCCAAATTTCAAGATTCTAGGTCGACTGGAAGTACCCTTTAGGTTTTGATTCCCTTGCGAGTACTTGCGAGTTTCAAAATATGCAGCTTAAATTGCTGTTTCTTTTGATTGCGTTGACATAGAAGTTTGATTTTGTTACAGCTTAAAGGTATTATAGACCTGAGTATTTGGTATGAATTTCAATTTAATACCTCTACGCGTTTATGAGGAAATGGGTAGTAAGTTTAAAATTATTAAAAAAAATATATTATGTGATGTAACTAAAAATTTATGGTTTTCGTAATTTTTCCTTTATCTATGCTATAAGACGTTGCTTCGTACCAAATTTCAAGGTTCTGAGTTCACGGGAAGCACCCTGTAGGTTTTGATTCCCTTGCAAGTGTCGAAAATTTGCGGCATATACGGCTGTATCTTTTGATTGCGTTGGCTTAGAAGTTTGATTTTTTCACAGCTTCAAGGGACTTCAAGGGTAGACCTGAGTAATTGATATAAATTTCAGCTTCATACCTCCACGCGTTCCTGAGAAAAAGGGTCTTGACAGACGGACGGACAGACGGACAACAAAGTGATCCTATAAGAGTTCCGTTTTTTCCTTTTGAGATACGGAACCCTAAAAATTGTCTCAAATACGTTGACAACATTGTAACGTATTCCTAGAAATTTGAATTTCGAATATGAAACTATTTTTACATTTTACAAGTGGCGTAAATTCGTGGAGCACGAAATTCGTGGTTTTTGTTCTATACGCTAGTAAAGGTGGGTTTAGACTAAACGAACAAAGAACTAGAACATTCTTTCTTGTTCTTTTGTTCTAAACGGAAGCTTGATTTCAGTGTTTTACACCAAAATATCGAGCGAGCGTTCTTAGAATATCCTATAGAACGCAACAGAACAACGAACGAATGCTCTGAGTAGAAGAATTTAATAAAGTGGGGATAGAATGAGCATTCGCTCGTCTGATTTAAATGGTTCTAGTAGTTCAATGATAGTAGCTGACGAAAGTTATCCATGGAATAGCGACTCTACATAAGGTTTTTTTTTTCACAATTATAATATCTCCCTTTACATTTATTTTAATGTTTAATTTTAAAAAGTATTCCTCAGTGTTGCATTAACATTGTAAAAACAATTGTTTCGTAAGAAAACAATAAATAAAGTCTCAACTGCAAAAGAATAAACATTCAAATGAATAAATACAAATGCAATTTAAAGAACATTCCTTTTCGAGCTTCGTTAACAAAATATTAAGTTATGAAAGGTAACTTTAGCTGCAGTATTTAATTATTTTCCTCTGAATACAGCTGCACCGTAGTAATAGTAGTGTAATCTTAGTCAAGGTTAATGTTTGCTCTCGACTGCAACTTATTTAGTATTCCCTTTGCACCTGCTTAAAACTAATGATGGAGAAACTGGCCATTAGTGTGATTAATATATTACGGATGATACAGTCCGCTAACTTTTCAATAAGTCAATAGACTGTAAAATGTAATATCCGGGTGAATCTTTATCATTTTCAAAGCCATTATGGTTCACCTTTTAAGTAATGAGAAGTGATGAGATCGATTTTATTTTATTTTATTTTAATAGGTCTATACTACAGTTGACAATTGGGAAGATTTCAAGGCTTTGTAGTATCTTGACGACCAAATTGTATAAACACTACATACAATTGCAACAGTGTCTTACAGAAAAATTTAAAGGACTAATATTACTTTAATATTTATTAACATACATTAATTTTACTTCTAGAATATAGACATGAATCTTGAATTTAGAAACAAGAAAAACTAAAAAGAATAAAAAATATAATAATGCAAAATCAAATTCTAATACTGTTTTTGGAAATTGACGAGTTAAAAAAGTTTGTAACCTGTCGACGAAATCTGTTACAGTTACACTTAAACACATCAAGATCAACATTGTTATTACCCGTTACTTCGTTGTACAGTCTACACATGCGATTGTGGTGCTTATTAACTTTCACTCGAAATCTTCCTGGCAATCTGCAGTTCACCCTTGATTCGCCAATTAATTGTACTTAAGCGTCAAAGAAGTCAAATTCTATACAAAAACATGAGTTTGATCACCCGATTTTATTATAGCCGTCAATTCCATTCTAGACAATTATACGCGTCGATTTTCTCTGATCTCTAATCTCTAAACTCCACAAACGAGGTTTCCATTAACTAAAGAACACGTTAAAACACAACTTTAAAAGTACACAGACAACAGCTTAAAGTCCAACTTTAAGTTATTACATCGTCGAGTTTGGTTTGTTTGTGCACAAACAACGGTTTATCTGATTTGCTCGGTCTTTCAACGATTTCATTGTTGGACTCTCTGTCCGTGTGTCCACTCTTCACGGTACAGATTTGTTATCTTTTGAGTCATGATTTTATCGGAAATTGTCTGCGAAAGAGTTTGCAGCTTTGAGCTGTTTGTTTATTTTGAGAGTACTTTTGGGTTGTGCGGTTCTGATGGATGTCGCAAAGTTAAAATTAAATAGAAAATAGATAGGCAGTCTTCTTATATTTTTTTCGAACCCAAAATTTTACTAGATTATATTATACCTGACTACAAAAATTACGCAGGCACATTTTGACTCTATAAAAATATTGTAAGTTTTTATGAAAAAAAACTCCACCAACCACCAAGAGCCTAGCTCTTAAAATTGATGATAATGATAATAAAAAAACAACTTTTTGTAGAGCTAAAGGTATACAGTACCCAAATCACGAACATTTGACGTATTCGTCACGTAATCGAAGCGACTTTACGTCAGTCGGCAACACGAAGCACTCCCGTGTCGTGTAGTAAGCTCGAAAGCCGATGACGTCGTACTAACGTAAATAAGGCACGTCCAAAAACAAGTAAAGCGATCTTATTAATTAAAATTATTGATCTAATTCGAGTGTCAAATTTTTTGTTTTGTCCGATAGAGGCGTTTTCAAATTCTCATACAAATGATGACGTTACTATACGAATACTTTGACGCAATTATTCGTGATTGTGTTACAGTCCTTAAAATACTATCGAAGGCACGACCAATTAAAACATGCATTCAATTCAATTGAATCTATTAAGAGTCTCATAAACTCCTTTACGAGAATTACTATTATGATTGACCACCAATTAAGTAGCGCTTTTGACTTACAGATCAAACATATTCTACGGCTCCCAATGGAGACTCGGATCATTGCAAGTTATCTTTGTGTTTACTAAGTTATCGATTGAACTGTAAAGTATAAAGTGTCTTTGGCCAACTTACCAACTGCGCGAGGTAAGTTAGTGTACCTAAGTTGCTTTGCACTCTGTGGACTGCACTTTTGCTTTGTGTATCTTGATGTTTTCAAACAGTTTGTGACGCTTGAATTCCTTACATAAGTTTAGAGACAACTTCAAGCTCTATAATAATTTTAGTGGATTTGAATCACCATTTTACAGGGGAATGTGGCAATCAAAATTTAATAAAAATATTGTAATCGAATGCCATTTTATATGGGCACCATGCAAATAATATTTCTATCGTAATCAGGCAAAAATTGTGTGTTTGTGCGATAGCAATCCCGTATCTAACTATTCTAATTCTAATATCTATATCTAATATATCTAACCATGAAAGATTCAAACAATATTGTGTGTTTGTCTCTAATTTTATGGTATCGATGGTGACATTCATTTTCATAAATACAGTATCTATCTAATCTAAAACTGCACTTTAAAACTGATTTATTTTTAACCGACTGTGAAAGTTGGGCAAAAAAGTCAAAAGCTCAACTTTTCCTCAGCGAGCATGTACGTGCAGTACGTATTTCCATTTACAAAATTGTACATCCCACCTCTTCCGATAGTTTAGAATTAGATTGTATTTCGTAGCTTCCGCAGTCGGTCTGTTTGAGTTGGAATCGGCGCTAGTGCTACTAACTCGTAGCACACGAGTAAGCTCGTAGCAAACACTACGAATTGTTGGGATGCAATTCGTAGCACTGTTCTTTGTCGTAGCTGTTGCTAATCGTTTAGGTTAAAAAGAGATTCGATTATGTAATAAATGACTAAATTTTTTTAATAGGATTCTAAATGTTTTCCTAAAAGTCACATAAAAAGTGAGCGAAGGTATTTGTATTTAAGTTGAATGAATAGGTATTTAGCTTTTCAGAAGTAGATAAATCGTTTTCTTTGGTAAGTGATAGAAAATCTACTATCAGTGAAAACTGCGTAAATGTAACGAGAGCCAGATAAACATACTGCCACTTCAATGTGAGACCAACAGGAGAAAAACTTTTTTCCATCGGGAAATCGCCACACGTTTGCGGTAATATAAAAATTAAATGGCATAGTTCCAATACCGTCCTTAGAGATAACTCGATGTTATGACATAAAGTAAAAAGGTACAGAATAGTCTAGTTATTTTTAAGCCATTTGTCTTAGCGTAATAAGGATAAGAGATTTTTAAATTGATAAATCGTAAATTCTATATCTACTCGTAGCTCCTTCTTCTTCTAACTTCTTTTAGAATTATTTATTGCATTTAGGTATCTCAAATCTTAGTAGAAGGTACGTTAAAGTTTGTGAAAGCTTTGCTTACGTTTGTTAAGTACCTAAGTGTTTTATCAATTTTAAGTAAATCATATTGTGTTTATAATAAATACACTGGTTCTAATTCTATTGTGACAATAATTAAAACTTTCGAGTACGGAGCGTAACACAATTTATACTTTTTGTTCGATTGCAATGGATTTTTTTGCTCTTTAGAAAATCTCAAAGGAAGAAAAATATAAAGATGTATTGAATTGTGGTGTCTTGTTTTATTTCGATTGAGAGAAATTTCATTAGCATTTTGCTGAAGATATTTTAAACAGAAATATAGGTAAGGGCTGTTTCCCGCGGCAGTATTTATGCAACCTTTGTTTGGATGAACCTGCAGCACTGATAAATAAATAGCTATTTCTGCAGGCGGTCTTATCAAATGTAAAATGCAGTCATTTCCGACAGGATCAGTTGTAAACAACATTACTGTGTGCAATTTTCCGTCAAATGGATTATTATTGCGGCGACCGACTGATGAGCGATTGTGATTGAAATAAACGGGATAGGCAATACTATATTTGCGTTTGATAGTAATTTGATTCCATAACTTACCGTTTACGTCCACCGACAAGATTGGACTGACGACCTTGTAAAGATCGCAGGATCGCACTGGATGCAGGCCGCTCACAACCGGTCGTTGTGGAAAGCCATAGAGGAGACCTATGTTCAGCAGTGGACGTCCTTCGGCTGATAATTATGATGATAATAACCGTTTACTGACTAAGTATGGTAGTACATGTTTTTTGTTTTAAAAATCGTTTTAGTCGTCTTTCCAATATTTGGGTAGCCTTATAGGCTAGGCATTCATCTGGATAGCCACGTTAGGTTCGATTTGCCGATAGTGAAATGCGAAGTCACATAAAAAACAATATTCATTAACTATTTTTGTTTATTTTCTCCTGCGATACATTATCGTTGTACAGATAGTTTCTCTTACTTACGTAGACTACATAATAGCTGAATTTAAATAAGCTTAATTCGTTTCGGAGTAGTCTATTCTAAAAGCAATCGATAAAATCACGTTATCACTCTATGGCTAGCTAAAAAGTGTCTATTTCCGTGAATTCGTAATAAAATCCTTCAAAATGCACGACTCTCTGCCACACCATTCCTCTACACCTCGCCGACGCGTGTGAAAACCGAAAAAATCCAACGAGACCATGAAAGTTTCCGAATAAAAAGTTCTGTAAACATCCATAACAAAGACTCTACTCTGTAGAACTTACTCCATTTTTTCGGATATAACCCGCTAACTGAGAGCTCTGGGAAATTTTCTTTTTTTATATGTAACTAGACATCCCCCGCGTTTACTTCCGAGCGCTTTGACTTTAACTCCCATCCCTCCCTTCGCCGCCGACTAGCAGCCCTGCCAACTATGCTATACTAGCATGAACATAGGAATATTAGTTCTCTGATCTGAGAGCATGAACAAGTTTTTATTTTTTTATATGTAATCTAGCGCGTAGTCGCAGGTGTCCCCCGCGACTACGTTCTGAGCGTTTTGATTTTACTCCCATCCCTCCTGTCGTAGCGTGATGTTTTGTAGCTTTTAACCTTTCCCGATAAACAAGCTATTAACCACAAAAATAAATTTTCAAATTGGACCAGGAGTTTCTGAGATAAGCGCGTTCTATCAAACAAACAAACTCGTCCCCTTTATAACACAAGTTAGACAACCAGACATTTGGACACGATATCACACGATAGTACATGATACATTGAGAATGGATCATGTCTGAATACTCATACTCTTTTCTTGGAAACGTCCAAAACATAGTATCAACACTTCAACCGAAAGCAAACTATTACTGTTAAACGTTATAAATGTACCTAGATCAGTGATGTTAGATGCGTAATGCTGTATTTCTTAGGTTTTTTGCTCGGATTCGCGTCCAAAGCATACATTATTTGGTAGAACTTTCCTAAAAATGAATAAATTAATTAATGAATTTTTATTTCAAACAATAATATTCATATCATATAACTTTTTTTTAATACGATAAATAAATAAATAAAAACTAGAAATGATAATAATAATTGATAAATTTGATTACTTTGGTATCTAGTTCTAGTTTTGACATAATGAGTACTTTTTTATTATAGATAGCAGCAGCATGGTAATATCGTCCAGATTCGACAATATAGGCAGCGCGTTACCACAGTAAGCCTTCAAAATAACGGGGCGTAAAAAATAACCGCCCGTAGAAATCGGTGACGCGTCGCACCGTATCGCGCGGAACCCTAGATTTATGGCGGTTCGATGCCCCGTGCCAACGGGGTATTTCGCAAAATTTGTTTGTTTTTTTTTATATTTTGTAACCGGTGTTTTGGTGGTGGTACTTTGAAGTATGCAATACTATTGTCGATGGCCTTTTTATAAGACGAAACTGATTATGAGACATTAGAAAGGTAAAACAAAGTTATAAGATATTTTTGCATGAATAAAAATTGTTTTTAATTTTGTCGTCTCTAGCAGGTTCGCATTTTTTCTAATTTACATGTTTAGCTACTTTCTGTGAGACCACAGTCATCTATAATTAACGTGACGTCGTCTTTTATTTAAGAGCAGACTTCTAGTACCCTACTCAATCCAATAGAAATATACGAGTATTTAAAAAAAAACAAGAAACCAAGAAGATACCAAAAAAAGTTAAAGAATCCAAACACTCAAACAGTATCCGAAGGAATTGAATATTGTCGCACTTCTTCAAGCAGCCACACAATTAACATTAGCTGTCAAATCGTGTCGTTAATGCTGACGCACTGTCATTTGTAGGCACAAACTAGCACGTTACACGTACATAAACCAGACATACAGAGCAATTATGTAACTAACATCGCAGTTGCAATGGTGAGTGGCATCACCAGCGTAAGTGCCAATTCGCCTTCAAAATGTCAAGATTGTTTGAGCAGATTATTTTTCACCACTGTCAAACGTCAGTTAAAATCTGTTTTTGATTGGTTGGCGAATAATGTAAATAATATTTTTAAAACTTTTATAACAATATCAGGAAATAAAATTAGTTAACCCTTCGATTTATAAAAAATCTCAGTGTTCAACAATGAATAAGCTATGTAGGTTGTGATTTTTGAGTTTATGCTATTTTAATATAAACAATCTCGTCACATTTTTTCGTAAGAATGTCAAGATTGTTTAAAATTTATGTCAAGCAAAGAAAAGCGGACTTTAAGTGCTTACTTACAGCTTTCAAAATTCAGTCATGACGTCACTACCAATCGCAATGCGACAGCGATCGAGGTACGTAATCGCGTTACCGGATCTATAATTACATATACAAATTATAGTCTAAGACGCTCCAGTAATTACCTAACTTACTACAAGCGTATTACCTAAATTAAAGCAAGAAGATTTGTCGACATTGCCAAAACTCACTAAAATGTTAGTGTATAATGGTGACTTCACACCAACAGCTTTGCCGCCACCATAGCTGTAATGGCCGTGACGGCATTTTGCATAGTATCTAACATCTCTTGACGCCGGGCGGTGTGGAGCCACCTTAACAACAACCATTACTGCGTCGTCTGCCAACATAATGCTGACTTGGCTTCTAGGCTAGATGGCGCTGTTAGCCAACCAACTATAGGACACAAAAGTCTCTTTTTTATAGCATCTAGGCAGACATTTGGCCACAATCTCACCTGATGGTTAGTGAGAAATTGTAATAGATTCAAAACTGACTGCTTTACCGATCGCAATCAACTGAGTTAGGTAATACAACTGCAGGTGCTCCCAAGTAACTGCGCTAATCAATAATACGCGGATTCAGTCAGGTATCCGGGGGTTTAGCGTTAAATAAGGATTTAACGTCGTCTTTATAGCGTAACGGTGTAATTGTACGAACTGGAGCGCTTTTTAGAGGCACTTTGTAAATACTTAGCTCGTTACGTTTTATGTTGAGCTGTTAAGAAGCTGTGTGAAATGTTACCTGTAGATGTTTTTAACATAACATAATATCTATACTAATATTATAAAGCTGAAGAGTTTGTTTGTTTGTTTGTTTGTTTGTTTGTTTGAACGCGCTAATCTCCGAAACTACTGGTTCGAATTGAATAATTCTTTTTGTGTTGGATAGTCCAGTTATCGAGAAAGGCTATAGGCTATATAACATCACGCTACAACCAATAAGAGCAAAGATATAGTGGTAAATGTGTAAAAAACGGGAGAAAGAAGTCACGATTCCACGCGGACGAAGTCGCGGGCAAAAGCTAGTAGATAATATTTTGATAATTATTCTTGTGAAATAACTCATTTTTATTGTATTTGAAATTAAATTGTATTTGTTGTCAATTAAATATTTACATTTAGTTAAAAAAAAATACATGCCGGCTATCGGCAAGACATGTTGATACTTCAACTGAAAAACACCTGTTATGTACATGACTACACATGTTTTGAGTAAATAAATGTATCTTATCTTATCTTATCTTATAGGGAAATCTTTAAACAACATTTATTGTATGTGATACATACTGAAGATGAAAGTCTTTATCCAGTGTTACCAGTGATGATAGGTACTCGTATACGGAAAAAATAACAAATATTGGACGAGAAGATTGGTTATTTACATAACGAACTACCTACCTATAGTAGGTCATAATAACTCTAACTCTCTAAGTTTGACCATGTGACCTACTCACTAAGTCTGATGAAAATGTATAAATGAAAATGATTCATGTTTTTTCATTGCCTTAAAAGTGCAAAGGCAGTCCCAGTAGCTTTAGTCCCTTTTACAGAAACTGCAATCACGTGATGATGGCGAAGATAACTGTTGTTATTGTCTCGTTCCCTTCCTGGGGGCGTATTGCGATCCAACTTAATCCGATCAATTCCGAGGCAGTTCAATTCCGACTCAGTGTAAACGAATATTATCAATATAATAATATTAATATTTATATTGTTAAATTATAGTAATATTATCAATATAATGCGAAATTACAATATGAATTGCTAATTTGACAGTAAAGCAGAGCGTTTTAACTGTCAAAGCTGCATCGCAATACGCACCCTGTATAACTTTTTATAACTTTAATATGAATGTAACTAACATAGAATGTTGCACTAACATAAACTTAGAATTTGATATCATATTATTTGAATTAAATTTATCTCTCATTGCAATATTATTATGGTAGATTGAATTGCTTTGACGTTGATTTTAATTTGAATGGTCAAACCATTGAATGTATACCTAATAATTTTATTTTATTACCTGTATTTTTTTCCATTTAGCAACGCATATCTCCTTAAACTACGACTACGAAATTAAGTAAGTTAATAAATAAATTTGTATACACGTGTTTTAGTATTATTGTCCTACACCACTTTAATAGATAATTTGAAATGTTTTATATTTTTATGACATTAATTTGTTATGTGTATCAATAAGTAAATGAAATGAAATATAAATAAGTTGTGACTTGTACTAAGAAAAGTATTATTATAATGTGTGTGTACTATGTTTATGTTTGTAACTCTATATTATGTAATAATTAATGTATACGGTAGGTTATGTAATAAGTAGTATGTAATTATTATTTTTTGTTTTAATTACTTCTTGTAATTTTTATTGTTACACTTTTTCTTTTGTCGCTTTGTCACTTCATTCGCGCTACCTGTATTTTCTCTGAATAGACCTATGGTTGACTAGTAGAGAATGTTTTAAGCACTAAGTTCACCATATGTACCTTTTGTTTGTGCATGAAGTGTTTTCAATAAATAAATAACAATAATGTTGTACTAATAAGGTGGTTGACCAAAATGTTTGCTCTTCAAACAACTCATGCACAGAACTATAGGTAAACCGCGAAATTGAGACCTCGCCTGCGGGGTACAGGGGCGCGGGGGGAGGCGAAAGCGGGGTTTGTGAGAGGTGCGGGCGGCAGGCACATTCTTTTCAAAATTCAGTACGCTCGCTACACAGGTAGCGATAGCATCTGTTGATAGTTGCGGACGCTTTGACAGAAGTACACAAGAGAATACTGTCTGACTGAAGTCTGAAGATTAATCGCAGTATATTCGGACACAAAATCTATATTATTGTATTTTTTGTCGTGTTTTTTTTTAAATTTATATTTTACATTATTCTCCAGCACCTGTTACAATCTTTGTACATGACCTAAAGTTGTAGTACTTTTATATATTCTATGCTAAATTATAACTGGGCAAGAGAATGCTCTTAGCATTAAGTCCACCGTTTGAACACTGTAAAATAACAGTGTTTTAATAAAGGCTCTAAATATATACGAATATTTTAGAATAAAATATAGAACTAAATTCAGTAGAATATGAACTAGATATGAATATGAACTAGATATACACTCAAACAAAACAGTCGCAGAAGTTACCAGGGAAAATGTTATTTGAAATTTTTAATTATTCCAAAAAAATCTTATTTTAAGGTTCCATTTTATTTATTGATCAAAATCCGCGGCTCTGGATAAAAATATTTAGAATTAATTCACTCTCATTGGTGTAATTGTATCGAATCGAATATTTTTTTCCAATATGTTATGTAATGTTATGAAGTGTCGACACTGACGACCACCATTGTGACCACTGACGTCACATATCTTAAGAAATGTTGCGGCAAATTTCGTCTCTTGTGTATCCCCGCCGCCCGCACCCCATACAGTCCCCGCTCTCGTCTTTCCGCCCGCACCCCTGTACCCCGCAGGCGAAGTCTCAACGAAGCGGTTTACCTATACACCGTGCTTTTTTAACCGTCTTACACCCGAAGCCCACGTAATGTAACCATCTTAATAAACCTCTAGGACATGTTATTTTTTTTATTACACTCCACATAATTTTGGTGTAAAAAATATCTAATAGTAATGTTACGTAATGTATCATCCTGTTCATAATGTTTACGTTTTCAACAATGCATTCCTTGACCTTGCCGCCTCCACGCGTTCCGCACCGTAGCCAATCTAAGACAGTCCACGTGGATCTCTAACCAATCATGCGCTAGCGCAATCCTTTGTGACGCCCACCGCCTCGCCCCTTTCTATTCGTGCGTAAAATAAGGTCAGTAGTGCTAGACAGCCGAGTGAATGACCCGCGCGTAGTGCTCGTTACAGGATGTTTCGTACTAAATTGTGCTGATATCTTCTTTAATGTCTCAGGCTTTGAAATCTTAATAATAACCAAGTTTTATTTAACGAATGACATGTAGTTATTGGATACTTTAAGTGGCCTTCGGCTGTAAGACGGTTAAAAAAGCACGGTGTAGAGCGTATTACAAAAAAACACCTTTATGAATATGAAACATTATTAAATTATTAGTATTTTGCAGTCAAAAACCTAACAAAAACACAAAGTAGGGAAGGCGGGGTGAGAATTGATCACCATTACAAAACATAGAGAGAGGAAGGGGATCCCTCCATCAACCATTTTAATTGTTCGACTCTAACAAATGCCTATCCGCACACTGCAACAGTTTAGGCCCGAATTATGCTGGATATCATAAATGTATTCAAAATGAATGAACGCCATTACGCTCAGGAGCCGGGCGGATAACGGAATATAGTGGACTGATGGTTACACCGAAGAGTAACATGGATCAAAATGTCATGTAAGATTAAAGTTGAAGTTTATAAAACCGTAGAGTAATTTATACAGCACTGTCAAGAGAATTAATAGAAAACGGTCGAATAGCAAATAATTTCTTGCGTTTTTTTTTTGTACCATGAAATTTGACTTGGCACGCACCTATCTGTCATGCAATTGCTCTACCAAATGGGCCATAAAATACATAGCTGTAATTATTTTTTCTTTTTGTTACCTATTCCAAAAGTTCACATATCCATTAATTTGACAAAAAAACCTATTAAATAATCACACACACATTTCTCCTTTTGTCGTGATATCTCTCTGGAAATTGTTACCAAAAATTGCCACGCCAAAAAGGCCATTACCAAAAATCGGTACCTGGGAGAAATACTATAAATTATAGTTATTACACATTATTTATTATACGCTGCATGAGATAATAGTGAAAAGTTTTTATATTAATTATGATACTATTTAAAACGAAAATATAAAATCTTTCAACTGTAAAAAAATACTAAAAATCTTGACAGAATAGTGAAATCATAGACATTATTTTCCCGATGGTCACTTTTACATCGATATTTTTGATATGCCATTACCATACGGTGTAACAACCCCCCACAGCAACATATCAAAAAGGTACATCAGTATTTGACCGCGCGCATTTAGGCCGCGCGGGTACACCTGCCGACGCCATTTAACTTGCTGAAACGTACAGGAACACCTGGAAAGAACGTCTTTATAACCAGGCCATAAGGTCGGGAATCGAATGATTTAGTACGTAAGTTTGACTGTACAAACGAAGCGACAGGAAGAAGGATGGAAGCTGTACGAGTTTTGCGCTTGTGTTTTAATGATTTCGATTGTAAATGATATATAGGGGTGTAAAATATTACTATGCCTCTGTAATATTAAGAAATTGTAGAAACATCCTTTGGTTTGGCTTTTGAAAAGTTATTGGAAAATATTTCAAAAGATTTGATCCGATTTGTGAAAGCATGAATTAGGAGTTGAGGAAAGAGTATTCTTTTTAAAAAAAATATGGCAATGTTCTCTAACTAAACGGATTTTTAACATTTTGTGGACTATTGTTACTTTATTAAAAAATAACAAATAAGCGGTAAGGGTATGAATTATATCACTAGAGTTCATAGTTGACGTCAACTAGAGGAAATCGAAATAAATTTTCGCTTACTCTAACATTCATCCAAATCCGTTGGTAAACATAACCTGTTTCAATTACATTAAAATGAAGTACCAACCTACAACAGATACCTTTAACACGTAAAATACATTATCATATTTAACAAGGAAACAGAATCCACTTACGACGAATGTAACGGGTCCTAACATTTCCCTCTCATTAAGTAGGTACTCATCCCCTCAGTTAAGGCGGCTAAGCACCTGTGACGTAGTGAGAAAATGATATATCACGTATGGAATAGAGGGATTCCTGGTATCAATTAGCAAGGTGATAATATTACGTGGTAAGTAAGCAATTTCATAATACATGCTGTCTCAAAAAGCAACTGCTATTGGCTAAAATTAGACCTAAATCACGCGGTCATTACGTATGGAATAGAGAAATTCATAGTATTAATAAGTAAGGACTAAGGCGATGATATAACATGGTAAACAATCATATATAACAACACATGTTGTCTCCAAAAACAACTGCTATTAGCTAAAAGTAGACCATAATTGCGCGGTCATTACCTATGGAATAGAGAGATTCATAGTATTACTAAGCAAGGTGATGGTACGTGGTTGGTAAGTAAGCCTACAGGTTGTCTCAAAAAGCAACTGCTATTGGCTAAAAGAAGACTCAACACCGCGCGGTCATCACGTATTCCTGATATTAGTTAGCAAGGTGATGGTACGTAGTAAGAAGCATATATCACATAACACAGGTGGTCTCAAAAAGCAACTGCTAATGGCTAAAATTAGACCCAAATCGCGCGGTCATTACGTATGGAAAAGAGAGATTCATAGGATTAATAAGTAAGGACTAAGGCGATGATATAACATGGTAAGCAAGCATATATAACAACACATGTTGTCTCAAAAAGCAACTGCTATTAGCTAAAAGTAGACCATAATCGCACGGTCATTACCTATGGAATAGAGAGATTCATAGTGTTACTAAGCAAGGTGATGGTACGTGGTTGGTAAGTAAGCCTACAGGTTGTCTCAAAAAGCAACTGCTATTGGCTAAAAGTAAACCCAACGTCGCGCAGTCGTCATCACGTATGGAATAGAGGGATTCCTGGTATTACTCAGCAAGGCGATGATATTATGCGGCAAGTTAGCATTTATCACATTATGCAGATTGTCTCAAAAAATTTACTGCTATTGGCTAAAAGTAGACCCAACATCGTGCGGTCATCACGTATGGAATAGAGGGATTCCTGGTATTAATAAGCAAGGTGATGGTACGTGGTAAGTTAGCATATATCCCATAACACAGGTTGTCTCAAAAACAACTGCTATTGGCTAAAAGTAGAGCCAACACAATCTAGATTACGTATTAGATATGAAGATACTCGTACATGGCTTACATGCACACTATAGGAACACCAAATAAGGATTTGATTGATAGTTATATTTTTGATATAATTATATTTAAATACTTTATTGCACAAATAACAGTGTACAAAAGGTAGGAAGGTACTTAATGCTAAAAGTTTTCTATCCTGGTCATACCTTAAAAGGTCATGCAGAAAGATTGTATAGGGTGCAGGAGAATGTAGAATAGAAGTAAAAAAATAATATGTTATTCAATTTAGTGACCTATAGATTACATACTTTGAGGGCGAATTAGGTATAAGATTTCTTATTTGAGTGTGTTTTTAAAAGAAGTATCCAATCACAATGTCTTTACATACTTTTTAATTGTTCCAACATTTCATAGAAAATTCTTATTCCCCTTTTCTTTCTAATACGATCTTTAAAACGGACTTAAATACCAAGCTTATACCAAGAAAAATTACGTCTATTTGTCCGAATTATTCATGTCGTCATACCATAAAAGACTAATAACATGCAATTACAAGATCGTCGGAATGTTTGATAAGAGGTGGCCGGGGTCCAAATTGGGACTTTTATTTTAACTGGTGTTTTAAAGTGATAAATGTCGGAATTGTGAAAGGAACGTTTACAAGAATAGAGTAGGGAAGAGACGGATTAAAAGTAATTTGGTAAAATTATCAGCTAAAAACTTTCAACGCATTTTAACGATGAGTATTACTCAAATGTTACCGCTTTAGAGAAACATTCGTTCCACGAAATCTTGACTTTTTAGTCAATGGGCTTTTAAAATGTTGGATGTTTTTCAGAGTGTACGAATTTTTATCAATAACATTTTTTGTGAAGATTTCAACAAAAAAATGGTTTGTATAACAATGAAGTTTATGTAAGTCAGACATAATCCATTCTCGGCAGCATCTTAATTTAACCTTACTCTAAATATTGATGTTTCTGCTAGTTTAAATGTTTACGTTTCTAGCACAGTCATAGCCAATACAAAGAATATTTCTCTGACACCTTTCCCACTAGCCCGTTCCGTCACCGACCAACACCGTCGCGTGTCATGCACAGTAAAATACGCACTCGCTTTCGCTCCATACAGACCGATGTAGGTTCGTTCAGTGGGCATAGTGAGGATCGTATTGTTTTTCGTGTCTGATTCGCTCCTAGCACGCTCCTATTAATGGTATGAGACGGTTTAGTGGGCCCAGACCTTAACCCGTGCCCTGCCAAATGGCGGTTCCAATTCACAGAAGATCAAGATTCGAATTGCCATTAAACCTTTTGATGCCTACCGATAACACTTTATCACACCAAATCAAGAAGCAACCAAAAGTCCACAAACATTTCCCGCTGGTCACCTAACAATTTCTAGTTTCTATACCGACTGCACCGGATCCTTTTAGCGCGCGATACATAACCGTTATGAAAGCGATATTAATCGATGAGGTATTTTGCTCGTCGCGTCACGAAGATGTATGGAGCTGCACTGCAATGAAATGTTAGGCGCAACGCATACTGGGAGCTTGAATTTCAGATAAGTAACATAAGGGTTCCTACCGAAACTATATCTCGCAATTCGATAATTACTGTAAGTTCTGAAAATCATTTTTTGCAAGCTGACTACTCCTCTAACTAAATTGTATACTAAAAGAGAATTCAAAGTCACTTTTCTAAGGTAGAGCCACACTCTTTCTTAATATTTTAATCACTTTTGCAAGCGAAAAGAGTGACAAGTCATAATAAACCTTGTCATATTATTGTAATATTATTATTTGATTCAAGAAGCTTTAGGTCTGTTTACAAACTTTGTTTGTGAATAGTTTGGGAACATATAGTTCAAATTCGTAGCAATTGGCCTACGGCTAGTATTATATGATTAGGTATATAGGTAGGTCGTTTATCCTTACCTACTTATTCTTATACCTAAGTAAGATGTAAAATTTACTACAAGTGAGCGTTCCCCCTAAAGGGACTTGTGTCCTCGCTAGGATATTGGCGTTTCGGAACACCCCAGATATTGAATGTCTTCACTGAATTTGAGGGATTGAAAATCTTGGAACATTGTTGTCTCACTAGCGTTGCTATGAAATTGATATGCTAAAATAGGACACGGAGAATTTGTGGGACTGTATTTTTTTTGGCGATAAGATGAGTAAATTAACCTTATCTTAATCTTTATCTTTATCTAACTACTTAAGTCTTGTGAGATAAATAAAATTAACACTAAACGTATAGATCGAACGTTAATTGGTTAATAATCATTATTTATTTCAGATTTTACAATTTGTTAGTTTATTGGTGTTAGTTCCAAATTATTTCAGACTAAGCCCAGTTGATAGATATTTAACTCGACATGCCTAAATGTCGTTACGAGCGATAGAAAATTTACGATTGTATGCGGTTTAAAAACAAAAAAAAATGCCCTAACCAATTGTCATTAAAATAGCCATTCTGACAATTAATTATGGTATTTTTTCTTTAAAACACGCACATCAATCGTAAATATTCAACCACTGGTAACGACATTTAACCATTAGCTGAGTTAACTATAGACCAACTGGGCCTAAGAGATTCCGCATATCGTATCGTCAACAATTTTTGCAAAAAAAAACATTTCATCATACTGATTTACTGCTTTCAGCATAAAAATCATCATAAAGTCTTCTTTATTTCATTTTCTTTTAACATTTCTATGGTTTTAAAACGTTAAACGCTACACGTTTATTTAATGAATTAACAAACCATAATAATAAGGACCGAATAACTGTACAAAGGTGATTAACGACGTCAATATTAAATACACACAGGAGTATTAAGCCTTTACCAATACCGCTTCAAACGAAATTAATTAGAGATCCTCAAACACTTCTCAAGTTCCATTTATGAATCACTCGGTTTGAGTCGCGCGCTATATTAATCCCATAAGTACAAAATTTAGGTGTGCAATAAAGTATCAATCAAAATCAAATATATGTTTTTGTTTCTTTGGTGTATTGCCACACCAAACTTTTTTTCACCACACTTACTACAAAAAACTGTTTTCTCTATAACAACCCGCACTAAGTAACGGATATAGACGGCACGTTAACAGCGTATTGATGGCCGCTGACTAGTCAAATACAGCCGTTGACAAACCATAGTATAAAAAATTATGCCAACGTGTCGCTTTAATAGTACGCTGACGGCATAGCTGCCTTTGCTGTCGACAAACTACTGAAAATATGAAAAATTTGATGACGATAAAAAATATAGGAATTCCACGTCTTGCAATATGCTAACCCCTTTATTCATAATAACTCAAACAGTGTAATAAACCAATTTTAGCTATTACACCGTTTTGTCACTTTCTGTCAAATGATGACAGCGCCAAGAAAGAACGCGACAAAACAGTGTAAAAGTTAAAACAGATTTATAAGACTGTTTGCGTTATTATGAATAAGGGGGTTGTTAATGCCAAGTAAAGTCACGTAGATGAATTCAAAATAGATCTCCATAATGCTCTATTCTGATTGTTGGTAGCCAAAAATCAATAGAACCTTACGCGAGTGATTCAATAATAGAGCCCAAATTCGCATAATAAACCGAGTAACTTCCTCGAAATTACCGCGATGAATAAATAAAACACACGTTGAAGGAACTCCCAATTTGCGTGTTAAAATTAATTAAAACGAAGCCCTTTGAACAAACTGAAAGAGCATCGTGGAAGTAACGAACGGGTTTTGTGAGGTGATTCTTCAATTAGGTATAGGCATTTCCTAATTTGCTATTCTTCAACTTTTAAGTGCATGATCTTCTAAACTCTACAATTTAGTACTTAACGTATCATCATCAAATTAAAATTTTCCATAAAAACTCCAAATTAGGGAGGAAAGTGTGGTGGATTTCCTCTTGCTTTCCACACCGTAGTCTAAGGATCTGGTGTTTCCTACCTCCGAATGCCCAGCCAAATTCTTTCCTTGACGACACGGTTGGTGTACTGGTTAGAGCCCTTGACTACTGAACCAGCGGTCGCGGGTTCGAATCCCACAAGGGGCAAATGTTTGTGTGATGAGCACGAATTTTTTATTTGTTCCCAAGTCATGGAAGTTATGTATTTAAGTATTTATGGGAGTTACCCCCGTCATAATCGTTGTCTGGTACTTCGTAACACAAGGAAGAAAATTCCTTATTTCGAAACCATACAATTGGTGTGTTGTTTGGCGCTTATTTTATTTATTTTAAGAAACTAGCTTTTGCCCGCGACTTCGTCCGCGTGGAATAGTGACTTCTTTCTCCCGTTTTTTACACATTTACCACTATATCTTTGCTCCTATTGGTCGTAGCGTGATGTTATATAGCCTATAGCCTTCCTCGATAACTGGACTATCCAACACAAAAATAATTATTTAATTCGAACCAATAGTTTCGGAGATTAGCGCGTTCAAACAAACAAACAAACAAACTCTTCAGCTTTATAATATTAGTATAGATTAAAGAAAAATATACTACGAGTATATTTTCAGCCTGCTGCCAATACTGATGTTGCTGCTACCCAACACCAGGGGGACGCTTTTTTGATGGCGGCGTATACTCGCCATGGCACAGGATCGTCACTTAACGTATGGCCTACCTAAATAAATTAGATTCAATTTGTCATTTATACAGAAGCTTTGAAGTCCGCCATTCGTACTCGTACTTCCTTTTGTAAGTGCAGTAAAGAATACCTATATAAAAGCTCTCAAGAGTATACACTCTCAATTACCTTAGTATTTTTTGTATCAAATATAAGAGCTTTGATGATTGTATTCTAAAGTACAAACGTATTCTAGTACGGCCATCGTTTTTACGAAGTTTGACGATCGTCTGATGACAGCAAATACATTTTTGTGGCCTGACTATTTCTAGCGCTACTTGTCAACTTTTTTACTCCAACAGTTTGACCTGAGACAAGTTTAATTTTCTTTGACATGTACTATTATACACAGTTCTAGGATACCGATTAACAGATTCACAATATAAAAGACTTAACAAAACGCTATCGTGTTTCCAACAATGATTTAGGCATAGCGTCGATTACACTGCACACTAATTTATACATAGGCTATTGTTTTTCGCACAATTCATTGTTCATTTGGGCTAACCGCGCACAGTATCGGACGTACAATCGCGAACAAAATAGAACAATTTGTCTTGTTTTTTGCGTTCGAGATACACACGGGTTCGAAGTTCGGACGATGCAATTTGTTACAACTCTATAGTGATTTTAAGTAAGTTTTTAGGATCTTTGGCTGACTTTAATAAAGTAGCTTCTTCGCTAAAACAATAAGAAATATAACAACACATCAATAACGTCCTCCTGGTCATATCCGACCACGAAGGTCAATCTCAGTTGAGATTGGCTCGATTGGCTATGGGCGTGAGACATTGTTTGTAGCTCAAGTGTGTGCGCAATACTGGCGCTCTCTGGGTGCGTATTGCGATGCAGTTTTGACAGTTAAACAGCTCTGCTTTACTGTCAAATTAGCAATTCATAATGCAATTTCGCATTATATGATAGCTCGCAGGTTCGCCAGGTGCTCAAGAGCGGTCAAAGCCACGCTCTTTCGGGCGTATTGCACCTCGCTCTATTCGTGCAGCCTGTGGGCTAGTTATACGGCAAAAAGCTACGGCGCTCTCCGTGTCCAATTCAATAATGCGTTCGGGGCGGTGATGGGGCTGTCCCAATTCTGCAGTGCCTCGAGTATGTTTGCAGAAGCACGCGTTGACTGTTTTCACTCGACTATGCGCAAAAGAGCTGCATCTTTGGTGCGCAGAGTCCGGGCCAGCTCCAACACCGTCCTGGCGATGATAGCTGCAAGACCGGATTCGTGCTACATTCGGCATTGTTGTGAGAGGCATGGCACTGTCCCGATGCCAAAAAGGATGTACTGACTGGTATTTTAGGTTAAAATGACGTTTACGTACTATTCTAAATTATAATTTCAATGTTATTTACTTAATTTTGCCAATTTATTATAGTGACATTTGTATTTAAATTTAAATTGAATTAATATCAAAAAGTGACATTCCTTTGTTTTTAAATTAAACTTAATTTAATTGTAATTTTAGTAAAGTGTTAAATAACTTTATGGGTGTAATTTGCCTGAAATAAATAAATGATTATTATTATTATTATTGATTATATTACTATAATAAAACAATATAAATATTAATATTCATGCCATTGTAGTATTATCATATTATTATTATATTGATAATATTCGTTTACACTGAGTGGTTATTGAACTGCCTCGGAATTGAACGGATTAAGTTGGATCGCAATACGCCCCTAGATCCTTTTCTCTTATTAGGTGACATAAATACACCTAATTAACGACCATTTGTTATAAAGTTACTTACATTCTGATGTTATGCTGCAGTCTTCCGTTTAATATTTTCGCAAAGCAGCGTCGAATCAGTTAGTGATATGGTAAACGGTCGAGGTTTCTCGCGCCTAACCACTTTTCAACGAAAATCGCTTGCACACACAACACAAGTACGCTAATCACTTCAAACAAAAAACAAATCAATGTGCAAGCGATTTTGGTTCTTAAGGTGGTTAGGCTCGAGTGGGCTCGAGAGACCTCAACCATACGTGACAACGGCACAGCACATCACTAACAAGAGGCAGCGGCTGCCATTTTATATCGTCTACAATCTACCGCCCGAGTGTAAGAACACTTTTGTTAAGGCCGGTTTGGAGCAAACGAACAAAAAACTAGAGCTAGAACAAGAACATTCTATCTTGTTCTTTTGTTCTAAACGGAAGCTCGATTTCAGCGTTTTACACCAAAATGTCGAGCGAGCGTTCTTGGAATATAAATAACAACGAACGAATGCTCTGAGTAGAAGAATTTAATGAAGTGGGGATAGAATGAGCATTCGCTTGTCTGATTTAAATGGGCCTTTAGCCAAACGATAAGTCCGTGTGTACTGATCGCAGGATAGCGCACCGAACAGAGTAAAAAAAGATTTTTTGATTGTCGTCGTGTCATGAATATGCATCAATATGTATCAAAGGGCGCACCAGTAGGCCCTATAGTACAAGTTGCACTGCTTTTACTGTTTTTAGGGTTCCGTAGCCGAATGGCAAAAAACGGAACCCTTATAGTTTCGTCAAGTCTGTCTGTCTGTCTGTCTGTCTGTCTGTCTGTCCGTCCGTATGTCACAGGCACTTTATTCTGAAACTATAAGCATCACATAGCTGAAACTTGGTAGGTAGGTGTATTTTGTTCACCGCTTTCCGATTCAGATACAAAAAGTAAGAAAAAAATATATTTAAGGGGGGGCTCCCATACATGAAACTAAAACCTAAAAAATTATTTTTACTCAAACCTATGCGTGTGGGGTGTCTATGGATAGGTCTTTTAAAATGATGTTGAGGTTTCTAAAACCATTTTTTCTTAAAGTGTAAGGTTTGAGATATAGACGCTTCCAAAGTGGTAAAATGGGCGTCCCCCCCCATCTAACTTTTGAACTAAGAAAGTGAAAATTTTGGAAAAAATATATGATGTAGATCTCAACAAAAACTTGCAACGAAAATTGGTTTGAAGGAGATCGGACCAGTAGTTTTTGAGATATTGCACATTTTTATCAACCGCAAATATAACTTTGTCTTTCATACAAACACTATGAAAAACAAAGTTATTTTTGCTGTCGCAATATATTGTGATGTTTTCGTTAAGTGAAAGTAAGTGGACCCTGAATTCAGTTAAGGGGGGCACGGAACCCTCAGTGCGCGGGTCCGACACGCACTTAACCGGTTTTTTTAGCCTTTTTGCGTTTCATGTCAGCGTAAAAAGACTATTTGTCTATCAAATAGCGCTGGCCGACTGGCAGTGTATGGAAAAACTGTTTTTTTCTGTTAGAAGTTTTAGAACGTGCAGGAATTTTTGAAATAATTCATAAATATTCGTCACACATCGCATAAAGGCAATGTTTGATACACACAGAATTTTAATTTCAGGAATAAACACTCAACTTGTTTATCTAATTTACTAAAATCTATACACATAAGTATTTTAATGTTATCTAAAATATTTTAATAATTTAACGTACTTAAATCAATAATAATAAATAAATAAATAACATTTATTTGCAATAATAAACTTAAGTTGAGTTACATGGTTGGTTGGGGTCTCCATGTAAGCAAGTAAGTAATGCTCTGTGTTTACTTTACACCAGTAATATCGATAATTCACCAATCACCTACATATTTTCCGGTATTTCAAATTACCATTAACAATTATTTTCAAAACTAAATGACTTGAGTCCCTAAGCAATTTTCTTTTATTCAACTATATTAAATCCTATCTAAAAAATAAATAATCTCTATCTTCATTAACCTTGTATAGTTCGTCAGGGTTAAATTCCTTTTTGCAATATACTTAATATTATTTTATTTATGACATGTCGTAAAATATTAACGTATTAAGAACACATTAACTTAAAGGAGATGGTCCCTTAATGTACACCATATTAATGTGTGGGATGGCTATCAATAATTCTAGAGAACGTAGGCAAAGTCAGAGGATTAAGACATAGACTTTGGCGATTGTAAGCTCTATACAGTATGGAGTAGACAGAATGGAGAGATCTAGACAGTATGGAGTATATTATCATAAAACAAATTGACTGATATGTAAACTTACATTGGCTTACCAACATTTTAGTGAGGTTTCTTTTCTAGGGTCTTTCCAACGAGCACGAAATACGTGTTGCTTGTTTCAGACCCTGGGGCCCTATTTTTGAATCAATCGCGTTAATATGGCATGTATTTTGCTGCGATAATTGTTTGCAATCCAGACAATACGTTTGAATAGGATTAATTGATTTTTCCAACAACAATCACTCGAAATATTGACGCAAGTGGTTAACAAATCGAGCTCCAAGGCCCTTTCATTAGCTCTTGTAATAAACCTTTTTTTGCAGTTTCTTTTTAGTTTTTATTAAAAACAGGGTGGCTCTACCTCCTAAACTTAGTAAAAGTCGTAGAACATACGTGGGTTTTTTATTGTTTTTCCAAAATTGGGTGACCTTATCTAAGTTTTAGCTTTGAACGTCCACTTCCCAGCCACCAAGCTCATCGGAGTTTTTAACCTTTGATCACTAGCTAATCGCAAAATAGCTGGACCCTTCATCAGGGTCGTAGGTAGATATATTGCAAAACTTCAAAACCTGCTATCAGTCCGATCTCTGCTAAATGTTATTAGTTAACAGTAGGGACAACGCATTGTTGTGTCTTTAGTACGAGATTTTGTGACTTGTACCAAGTGATTATGGTGATTTCGATTTACGGTAATAGCCGTAGATGTTCAACTGGACACGTCGCTATGTGCGATGCCGTCTCACGTCTCGTAGTACGGATTGATGACAACACCGGGTGTATCAGAACAAAAAAACTCTAATTATTATTTATTATTATTATATTTTACGATTTTTATTCTTAAACATTAGTCAACTTGTTCTTGAATCATGGTCAACAGACTAAATATAAAGTAAAAGTAAAGTTAGCCTGTAAGCATCCCACTGCTGGGCAAAGGCCTTACCTCAAATGTGAGCTAGTATGAGCCATACTCCACCACGCGGGCTCAAACAGACTAATACTATCAATAAATGTAAATAATATAAATGCCTTATTTAATGTTTATATTTGCTTGCAAGATTAGTTCTATTGACTTCATAAATAAAAGGCTTCATAAATGCAACAATAATTTAGTAGACCATAATCACGTTAAGGAAAAGGTGCTAAGATTTCCTTAAAACTATTTTACATAATTCACATTTACTATCTCTACATTTTCCTGTTAAGGTTGATTACAACTTTGAAATTGTTGCGATGTGAAAATAAATAATCACAGCATACATTTTCCTTATTTTTGTAACACATTAGTTCCTTAACTACTCTTGCGTTCCTTAAGGTAAAATCACGTATTTGTCACTTGACATTATCCTCATAAATAAATTGATTTAGAATTACATTTGTTTTTTTAAACATAAAGAGAAAGGCAAAAGATTTATCTCTTGCTTTTTCTTGTACTTTCTATGCAATATAGAAATATATATTTTATCAATCCTATAATTAAAGTGTGATTGGCAGCGTTTTGTAGCATATGAAGGTTACTTTGTTTTGTTTTGTTTAATGCAATTTTATGATGAGGAAAACGCCTGTGGCATATTTTATTTTATTCATTTTATTTTATTTCATTAGATGTACACAACAGGTTACAGCCAAAATACAGTATAAAAATAGAAATATTGAAAACTTACGGACTAGGTTGCAGCCCTTAATAGGTACATACTTTTACAGAATACATACATAAAGCAGAGTACAAATATGTGTGTGACAATATAGCAAAAGCATTGTCAAGTTTTGTACATTCAATGCCCATTTTCCTTACTATAAATAAGGATGTTTGTGCCAAAGACTCCTCAGACCGTTCTTCGTGTTTCTCGTGTCATATTAAAAACTACGATGGCGGCGTTCAAGACTACCTTTGTGTTTTTGCTGATCGCTTTTGCGATGATTGAGACCGATGCTGTTAGAGTACCACCCTGCGATAAGGTAGGTTAAGTACCCTAAGATAGATACAAATTACACTGCTATATGATAGAAAAGTTCTAACCACCGTGTATGTTTTATGGGTCAAGACACTTGAATTACTATCTTTTACTTCCGACTGACAGGCATGACAATTTTTTTTGCATACAATGTTACGAATGAAGTTTTTTTTTCTACATTTTTTTGTATTCTGATTGTGTATTTTGTTTGCCAAACAGTCAGTTTTGTTTGTAAATGATACTTACTACATTTTAAAATACTATTTTGCTGCGTACACTGCGAAAGAGAAAGAGAGGAAAGCAGATAAAATTTTAAGATAGATACAGATAGTATTTTTCTTCAGCTGATCTGACTCCTAGTATAGCCAGCCTAAGGGTAGATTTCGAACAGTAACATAACTTGATAAAATAATATTTTCCAGGAATGCAGCATAATTGCCACCGAGATGAACGCATGCTGCAAAGCTCATGGATTTGCTGGGTACAGTAGCTGCGCTGGCGGCAGAATGCACTGCTATACTTAATCCCAGAGAAGACATCCTTGAGATAAGCTGCTGACAAAATCTGCCTGTCGAAATGGACTTTGAGAAAAACAGATCTTACTTAGAAGATACAAATGGAACTTCAGAATGTGTACAGGACTTATGGACAACTGACACAATCAAATTGAATTTTGAATATATTTTTGATGTATTTTATACTTGCTACTTTGTCCATGTTTAAAAAAACTGTGACATCTTGTTTAACAGCTCTCTGTCTCTTGACGTTATTACGTTTTTTTTAGTGATAACGCCGATCACACACCGTCCCTAAAATAAATATAAGTGAATTTATCATTGTTTAATGATAATACAGATCATAAAAACGTGTTATGTATAGTCTACAATGAAGTGCATAAAGTGGAAAGGTCAAAATGTGCTAAAGTGCTGCGAATGATTAAGAGTGAACTTCACATTAGGTACGTTCGTATACGAAAATTTTAACATATTTACAATAATTAAGAAATTAATAATAAAAAAAAAACATAGAAAAAGGGATGGGTCATTCAAACAACCCGCCCCGTGTCGCCCCTGTTACAATGGTGCCCATCACACTTGCCGCGTTTCCGCGCTGAATTACGATGGATCACCTTTGGGCCAGAAACGACCCAGAGCGGGGTCTTGACTACTTTTCGTATTAGTTCGAATGAATTTGTCATTCATTTATTTTGTCATAATTAAGTTAAATTAAAATTATAACGACCACATAATTGCATTTCATTGTTAGGCAATATATGTACCATATAACTGTGATATATAGACAGTAAAATCTCAGAAATAGCGGCTCTGTGATTTATTCTGGACCGTTTTTTCTTCACCAGAACGCTAGAAACGATATTCAATTAGAACTTACAACCGACTAAACACCCCATAAATAAGTTAGGACTGAGCACACTGGGCTACCACAACTCGACTAACTTGTTATAAACTTACATTGCTTAAGGCCAGGATTTCTCAACAATATAGGTATACAATATGTAGAAATTCGCATAAAAACTCAAAGCGCGCTAGTAAAGACCGTACAAGGAACGTGTCGGGCAAATAAATATTATTTGTAGTTTATTTTTGTTTTTATAGTGATTTGTCACCATACAAACTTAATAATATAAATTGCACTTGTAAAAAGATAACTGTGAACCTGTGACAGACGAGGAATTGAACCCCGTGTCTTACGCTATCCGGGCGTATGCCTATACCACTCGGCCACCGTCACACTAACAAGCCGGTTGAATTTTTGCAAGCGCTTCTTAACGCGTAGGCTGCGTGACATTATCAATGTTGTGAGATTGCTCTCACAATCTCACGTCACGCAATGTCACAATGTCACGCAGCCTACGCGTTAAGAAGCGCTTGCAAAAATTCAACGGGCTTGTTAGTGTGACGGTGGCCGAGTGGTGTAGCCATACGCCCGTATAGCGTAAGACACGAGGTTCAATTCCTCGTCTGTCACAGGTTCACAGTTGTCTTTTTACAAGTGCAATTTATATTATTAAATATTATTTGTATTGAAAACTATGACATAAAAAAGCCCAACCAACCAACCACCATCGCGCATCGCGTGTCATGCACGGAGCGTGTCAGCACCGGCAAAATACGCTCTCGCTCTTTCTCCATATGAAGGTGAGACAGAACGCTGTCAATCCGTTCAGTGGGAATAGTAGAGACACGATCCTACAAGGAACTTATTTAATGGAATCAGGCATTACTTTGTGATAATCCATTACTAAGTTATTTTTTTATATATTTTGCTTTAAATTTTTGCTAAGCGACGCCGGCGCAGGCTTAAATTGAAATCATTTAAAACATAACCGTTATCACTGTAGTAAATGTGATATGAAATAGATAACAGATGTAATATTCAAGATGTTTTATGATATACAAAGTAATTACAGTCGTATTTTCATCGACACCACAAATCTTCATCTTAATCATATATTTTTCCGAACTCAACGCTAAAAATATTTCAATAAGTAAAACAAGTTTAAAAAGTACAAAATAGGGAAGTAGTAGTAATAGTGTATAGCCTTAACAGTAACTGCTGTCGGCCAATCAATATCTCTAATTAAGCACTAGTACTTGTTAATTTAATTAATGTAATAATTGTTAATATTGTTTATTGAGTGAACACCGTGTTCATAACTTAAGTTTACTTACCTCTTGACAATTAACGGATAATCAACGGATGCCATCCACGATTTGTTTGGTTTATTTGGTTGACAGGTCACAGTCGAGAGATTGCTAGGTCGCTTTGCTAAATAAAAAACAACTTCGCAGACAATGGTTTACTGTCTCGACAGATAGTCAAATTTACTATTATAAGAGTGTAACCAAAAACTTTGTTAGGGCGAGTTAACTATTGACAGCGCCATCAGTTGGTACATTTCGGAACTAACTTTCTTTAATATTACTGACTGATCCGACACTTGCCGTCGCAAGCCGTCGATATTTTACCCGTGCCTTTTGCCTTCGCGAACTCTACCCAACTAATTAAAAGGAGGAGTTACGCAAATCGCCGGCATTATGGTTTCATCGGCCATTACTACATCCTCGAACCGCGCAATTATATTTTATGCTCGTTCGGAACTGTTCCGGTGTATTGCCTTTAATGGAAGGCTTTCTAAATGAGGTGCTTGAGAAGCTGTTGTTTTTATAGCGGTACATGCAAATACCTCATCTATCTATATCTATATACAATATAAAAGCAAGTCGTATTTGTTACACTATTTATAACTCAAGAACGGCTGAACCGATTTGGCTGATAATTGGTGGGGAGGTAGCTTAGTATCTGAAAAAGGACATAGGATACTTTTTATCCGATTAGATGGGGCCAGGGCTGGGGTGAGATGGGGCCGGGGTGAAACGGTGGGTAGGATCTCAGCCATGTACACCAAATAGGTTTAAATCCAGTCACACGGCAACTGAACATCTTTCCCCGAACCAAACGCGACTCGCTCTATCTCACAATAAAGGTTCGGAGACTCAAAGACTCTTTGCACACTGCGACTTTTAGCCGCGATGCAATCGCGATGCAGCATCGATGCAGTCGCAAAATGTTAACCTTTACAAACTGCGCTACTTTCAGCATCGATACAGACGCGATGCAAACGCGCGTTAGTAGCGATGCAGAAGCCGGAAATTTACAAATTATGTACTGAATATTGGTGACTGCATCGATACTAACGCGCGACTGCATCGATGCCAAATAAAATTGCGTGAGTCGCGATGCTTTCGCACGTTTTGAAAACGCGCGACTTTTGGTATCGATACACCAAAAGTCGTAGTGTGTAAGGGGTCTAAAGATTGACTTTTAAATGGGATTCAACTACCAAATGAATCTTTCGTGTCAGTTGGAGCTCAATTCTTCAAGCGATGGAGTTTCCAACTTCATAAGAGGTTGAACACCAAAATTGAATAAATCATTGACTGAGACTCTAAATAATGATGAGAAACGAAGTTGGGAATTGGAATATCGATAAGTGATAGGACGTTTTGATATCGATAACACTGTTAGCAATACAGAATATGTCAGTTCTCGAGCTTTTAATAACAATCTCGTGCCCGCTGTCACGAATAACAACAGTAACAGTAACAGTATTTTTTTTCTTTTGTAAACATTGGTATTAATCAAATCAAATCAATCAAAAATCACAACCATATCGTGGGGTTTTGAAATTGACTGAATATAGGGTATTTTCCTCGATGAAATTCGTTGTCAAGTAGATATTGCCCTTAAAGTTTTATTATCACATGCCTGGACACACTGTATTAGATGGGATGGTGGCCAACTGATAAACTGACTATAGATAAATTAATCGAGTGGGCATTCAAATACCATCACTATATCCAAATAGGCGGCGGAGCGCGAATACATAACTCGAATTTGAATTCCTTAACGGATTCTGGAGGCTCTATGTCAAATCTTTAAGCAAATTAATTCTAAGTCGTTCGTATAAAGATCGATTTTTTAAATTCGGTATTTGATATAATATAGAAAATAACAAAACTCTTTGTAACAATCAAATCTTCTTAAATTCAACTAGTATTAGAATTAAGTTGTGTATCTTGTTCCATCAATGCCCTTTAAATGTAGATATCTATGTTTATGCATGTCATTTCATTTTGGAGGAATAAATTTACATTGGATATAGATAAAAATTCTCGATTGCCTTAATTTCGTACTTTCATTTTCCAGGCCAACGCAGTGTTACCTATTTACTTTATTTTTCCGAAAGTTGAAAAAAAATCCATCTAACAGCATCAGTCAGCCGTCGGAGGCAGCGATTGTGAACTCCTTAGAACTTGAGCCATTCCTCAAAATGACATACACCTTGCTAGTGTTGCGCCGCTACATGAAATGCAGTTTTATCGAGTTTCATCGAGAGTAGGTATCGACTTAATTTTTTTTTCGAGAAATTAGGTACTAACTCTCTTTTTTTTTACTTTTTTCTCACGGATGTGTATAGTATCAACATTATATTGACATTCTTTTGTGGTGGGTTAATCGTTGGTAAACCTTGTGTACGTTTAGTAAATTCGTAAGATATAATACAAAATGACAGTAGCCATCAAACAATATAGAGCCTACTTATATGAAATACGTGTTTTTCGTTGCGTTAGGTTTCACACGAAATAATAGTGTATACTGATTTTTGATATCATTCAAAAATCTGAAACATATTTTTTTCTTGAATGAATATAAGCCCATAAAATCGCAAAATAATACTTGACGATAAGCAATGATGCGTTGTAATAATAAAAAAAAAATATTTTTTGTTTATTTTTGTTATTTATTCCTCATATCTCAAAAACCAGTAGTTTTTGAGATATGAGGAATAAATACTTACCGATTTTGATGAAACATGCACTGTACCCTAAGTTGAAATATACCTGATTCTGATCTTGCAATGGCTTCTGGTTATCGAGAAATCCGTGGACAATCAAATATACACACGTGTTTGGCCTTAATAGTTCTTCTTCTTAAACTTAAGAGCTTCGCTCTTGTCGGTGGAGTAATTGCCATTATTTTCTTATGTGTGCCCTTTTCTTGGCCTCCTGATATGACATCACATTTACTTTTTCCTTAATAGTTCAACATACTCTAATTTTATCCACATCTAACGATATCACACCTGTCGAAGAATTGGTCAATCAACCTACCTCCTTTTTTTGAAGTCGGTAAAACACACTTTTAATATTATACATTATATATATATTCTACCCTCCAGTGACGGGCCATCACTAACTCTATAAGTCCGCGTCACACACACACCAAATGATTTATATTGCTCGGTTTTTCTCTACGCGTAAAAGGATCGTGATATGAATACTGTTATTTATGGATCGGAGTTCATTCAATGTGATTTACGGGAAATCGCGAGACTGAAACGGGAACTGATTGGTGAGCCGAACACCTTGCGTGCATCACTATTTCATATGTATAGCACACTAAAGTGGCATCATACTGTTTTAGCTGTAGGTAAGTCTATGTTCACGTCACTAGTAGTTTTTTTTAACGAAAATATGTCTTTATTACGTAACAAAGCTATATTGGATGCGTGCTATAACAACGCTACTAAACATTATTTTTAATTCGATAGGTTTGCTCTTCACTCCGAACAGAATAAGCTAAGCGTAGGTAGCAAAGACAGTCTACGATTATTTTGATGATAGCTTTTGTAAGAAAATATATTTTGTGACGCGTCTTTATTTTTTGAGTGGAAATGCAACTTTTAATTTATTTCCTAAGCACATAATGTACCTATAAAACTGAATCATATTATTCACGATACTTTTCAATAATATGATAAGTATACGACACAAGAGAAAATCCCTTTATCTGTGCTCTAGTCTTCCACGTGTTTCCATTTATAAGCGGTCTATTTTATAAAACTCGTGGCGATTCATACTAGGTTGGTTATTATGTAAATTCAAAGAGACTATTAGTAGAAACCACGTAGTAGGTAAATAAAAAGCGTTTTTTGCGTATTATTTGCGAGATAGACAAATGCCAAATGATGCCGTTTTATTTGACAGATCCTGGTATCACTTGTTATTTATTTTTACACATAAGTACACAGCGGTGGCGCCACCACTCTACTAGGATTCGTTTAAAACTTCTTTCAGATACACAAACGCATTCCTCACCAAATACAAAAATACAAATACGCCGCCACCGTCGCAGTCGCACTTTTTGTAAACACCGTAATATCACAAAATATGTTAACAGTCTTATGTCCAATCGAAATAGTGTCAAGGCGTCATTGACTAAGTGCGCCTTCACATTAGGGCGTCAGCAGTGAGCCTTGGAGCAGGATGCCTTTACATTAGCAGCACGACGGTAGCGCGACTTAGGCTGCGTTTCCACCAGAGATGTGCGAGGATGCGTAGCGAGGGATGTGTTTGTAAAGAACCAATAGAATCGCTTCATTTACCTCGCCTCGGTCAGCACAGCTCTGGTGGAAACGGCTCAGAGGAGCTAGATTTTTACGCATACAAAACAAGCAAGGAATGTGTGCGAGGGATGTGTACGAGGGATGTGTGCGACTTGTGCGAGGGATGTGTACGAGGGATGTGTGCGAGGGATGTGCACGAGGGATGTGTGCGAGGGATGTGTGTTGAGAAGGTTTGCGCATACACCGCACCCCGTCGACACATTTCATAGCTTCGCAACCCATCCTCGCACCACACATTAATGCGCATTTTCACAGCTCCGCTACACATCCTCGTAGGCACATTTTCATCGCACAGCTGTGGTGGAAACACCCACACATTTTCACAGCACAGCTAGACATCCTCGTCACATTTCCATCGCACATCTTTGGTGGAAACGCAGCCTTACGCACTGCTGCGGCTCTTCCGTTTATAGTATGAAATTATCAGCAGCGCGGCTGTCACGTGACCATCGCGCTGCTAAAGTTACCTAAGTGTGAAAGCGCTCTAAAGCTATTCCATAGCAATCCGATTAGCCAATAGCCCAGATCCATCCAGTGTAATCCAACGCGCGTGCCGGCGTCACAAGCGGGTTCCATTTCCAGATTAGATTCCAGCTCAATCGATGTTTGATGCGAGCGTCGCAGTATTATCTCGAGTGCGCAAGAGTTTTGGTGATTCGTCATATCTTTTTTTAATTGGTACAAAATTCCGTAACCTTAGATCGTCAGCTTTAACGTCTGTTTATTAAGAAGAATTTTTTTTTATATCAGAAATCAAACTAGGAAAATTAGATAGGAAAATCAAGAACCGGTTGCAGGTTGGCTCAAATCCTTTTTAAAGTTCCTCAAACTAACATGATAAGTGTGTACCTAAATAAAGAGTTCATACTTGAGAGTGTCTAAGGAATATTTTAAAAAGAACTCGAATACTTACGTACTGTTCCACCACCCACAACAACCACGCTCGAAATCGCCGTAAGATAGAACATAGAAGAGAACATTGAATTCCCAAACTGAACACGCACTTGACCAATTTTTTGTCGCATTCGTGTGAAAAATTCGCGCGTTTTCGATGGCGATTTGAAAGATTGAAATGGAACCGAGGTGCCTGCACTGCGAATAGGTTTTCGTGGTTTTTTACAGTTTTTTTCTGTAGTAATAACTTTCCGTGAAATTGTTAGGATCACCGGACAGAAATAAATGTGCAAGCGATATGGATGTACGGACGGCTTTTCTGTTTTTTTTGTTTTTTTTTGTGTTCTGATCGAGCTGTGAAAATATCGATACTGCGTGCATTGATTGCTAGCCCAAATAAGATTTTTAAAACTTTAAGCGATTTTGATTTGGCAGTTGTTAGTTTATACTTACTGTACGTTAACTATCCTATTCGCTAGTACAACACGATTGAGCAATGGTAGCCAGAGAAATTGTGGTCAGACATGACCCATCCTCGACCACATCATCACTAGCCACCAGTTCTGATAATTAATTATAAAAAATTGAACTAGCATCGCCAATTAGGATGTCTTTTCTATATCAATGTTTAATCGCATGATGTTCGCGCTGACTTGCGTGATCGCATTATCACAATGTATTATTAGAAAATGTGTGAAATAACCGTAATTTTCGGTATTTTGAAAAACGCGAATTCAACCGATATTGGCATAGAAAGGCGTTAATGTGTTTTATCGGTTTAATATTCATAACATGTATTAATATTCATAACATCGCGACTTTGTGTAGAATATCTGTAACTTCGTTTACGCACCGCATATTTGAAGCCGCATCAGATTCGCTACGTGCAGTGACTTCACATAAGCCGTGGACATAAAGTAAGTCAGTAGAGTAGGCCTAGATTGTCTAAATGATTTTTGATTGTCCCACCGAACTTCGTTTTGCCCCAACAGCGTTCTGATGGTTATTATCCTATTAAGGGCCAAGATTAATCCAAAAGAATATAACGGCCCAACCATTTTTTATAATTATATTCTTTTGGCTATTAATATTGTAATTGCACTACTTTATCTTAAATGTATGTAGATGATGTAATAATCTTCGCGAAAAATATCTATAAATGTGTTTTAATCCATGAATAGTATTCGCGTAAACTTCAAAATAACAACTATATGAAAAGCATTGTTGATTTAAAAACACAGCAAAATTAGTAGGCGCTTTCTTGTGAATTTTATTTAGGTCAATTACTCATATCTACCATTTGGAACAGGAATTAGGAATTGAAAAAACTTATACATTTTTAATATTCGTACTGTTTAATAATTTTAATTTTATTATTTGTAAAACTCCGCCCGCTGGCGTCCAGGACGAGGCCTTAGGCGAACGATATATGGACACGGAACAATGTCCTTTGGATGCATCCCACTCTTATTTTTGTAAATGCTTCTTGCTGATCATTCTTACACTGTGGCAGGGACATGGAATGAGTTCTCGGTTTTTGGGTATAAGGTAAATATAATGGGATGGAAATGGCGAATAGCCTTAAAATGTCACACAACACAATTATGGCGTCTTTGTTATTGTGATCTGTGAGAATAATGGGAAAAATCGACTCGCGGCGTCACGTACCTAGTAATGTAAAGTAACCAAATTGATAAACCATTCAAAATTTTAATAGTAAATCAACTAGAAGTATAAATAAAAGTAGATGTTGGGTTGCTTTCAGCTTTGTGCTTTTTCTGTTTTTTTTTCAAATAAAACATGTGATGTAATAAATAAAAATAAATTATGAAGACCCTAGAAATTAAATATTTGTGAAATCTAACTAAGTAACAATAATTAATTGTTCTGGTGCTAGTGAGAAGTTGTTGTAAAATTCTATAAAATTGTCCTGTAGTAATGTAATGTCTGTGTCTATGTTTTTTTACTTTATTTAGGACAACAAACAATGGTTTAACCATAAATATTCTAGTATATTTTGTCTTATCATTTTATGGTATCCGCAAAGAAAACGCTCTTTTTAATCAGGGCAAGGATCCGCAAAATGAATTCGATTTTTACGACTTCAAAAGTCTATAAAAATTCTTCAGTGAGGTGTTTTTACGGTATGATTTTGTTCCGATTTCAATATTTATTCTTGGCGGAATTGAATTCGGTTGTTTTATGAAATTCTCCTTTTACGGCGTGGTTTACGGTCACATATATTTTACAGTTTATTGTTACCTGTGCTAGTAAAAAACCCGGAAGTGGTTTGTAGAAATTTGAAATTAGA
Source organism: Pyrausta aurata (assembly GCA_963584085.1). Classification (NCBI taxonomy): domain Eukaryota; kingdom Metazoa; phylum Arthropoda; class Insecta; order Lepidoptera; family Crambidae; genus Pyrausta; species Pyrausta aurata. Next base: position 1,786,553 of record OY757267.1, read on the forward strand.
TTAGGACCAGTCGTATTGGTCCAACTACCAAGAGGCCGATTCTCACATGATCGAACTTATTTCGTGTGGTAATTCGATTACGAGTATCACAGTTTTACCGAAAAATACAAGTAACATATCCACTTAAAAATAACTGCCGCACGAAAGAAATCAAAATGTATACAAATCGTGTTCCGGATAAAGCAATAATTGTATTTTATATAAAAAAGAAAATTCTAACGGTGAACTTTTTTCGTATACGAACTGCACAAGAATTGGCCTCCTGCGAATTCAGTCAGGAGCCATTCTCATTAACTGGCAAAATTCGACGCCAATGCAATGTCTAATATCTTCCTAGGTTTATAAATCTGTTATTCACAATTGACTCTATAGTCTTATAGTTTCAACACCAAAGTGTTAGAAAAAATATAATTTTGATAGCAGTTGTTAGGTTGCTCATAAATAAATAAAAATTGCATAATTTATATTGAAAGTCTTTCACGATGCCTTAAAAGTAAGTTCTGGTTAGCGTTATCTGCCACATACTTTATACAAAATGACGTTATATGTGAATTATTCGTTAGTTAGTGCTATATTTTGATACAGGTATGTGATTAGTTATGTAGTCAAGGATATGTCTCTAGATCATGTTTAAACATCATGTTTATCATAATATTAGCTTAGAGTTATTATGTATCGACTTTTGTTATATTGCTGCTATGGTGAAAAAACCGTTTATTTTATTTTACTTTTATTTATTCCTAAATATTCACCTACCTCTTTATTTGTGGCTTTTCTAAGCATCATAACTACGTAGACCTAAATACTAATTATGCTAAAAACTCCTTGACGAGTAGTTCAAAAACTTAATAAGTTATAAGTCAATAATTGGCCCAGTCTAGTCATATTACGTTGCTTGATTATTTACCGTGTTCCGAACCATTACCCTTTCAGGCTCTTAAAACTTCAGTTCTTCATTACAGAAAGAACTTAGTCAAAGTCAAGGATTCCGAATGTACCGAAAGTCAAAGTTAAGTTAAAATAAGTGAGTTTTAAGTTGGCAAGCGGAGCGGACTCTTTTAGTTTGGTCTAAGTGAAAAACTTCTTGATTTAATATAAATTGCACTTGTAAAAAGCAACTGTGAACCTGTGACAGACGAGGAATTGAACCCCGTGTCTTACGCAATCAGGGCGTATGCCTATACCACTCGGCCACCGTCACACTAACAAGCCTGTTGAATTTTGCAAGCGTTTTTTAACGCTTAGGCTGCGTGACATCATCAATTGTGAGATTGCTCTCACAATATCCGAAGGAAAATATTTTTACAAATATTTTAACAATCAGTTAAGATGATGAAAGCCAATTTATAGTTTATTTTAGTTTTTATAGTGTTTTGTCACCATACAAACTTAGTAATATAAATTGCACTTGTAAAAAGCAACTGTGAACTTTCTTGATTTAACTCTTACTCGTGTTCGTGAAATTAGTCACCAAATTGCGAGGTAGTTTACTGTACTCGCATCTTAATTTTGTACTACTTCTTTAACAACTACAGGCGAATTCTTGGTACCTTAGCAAATGATTGTTATCTTACACAATATGGATACCAAGACTTTGTTTTTACCGCCAAAATGTCTTGAATGTTTAAAAATATCATATTATAGAGCCTAATTCATAATAACACCTGAATGCGTGAAAAGCATTTCCGCTATTTTAAATGATAAATGTTTTCTCATATGTTTAAAAATGCCCAAAGACATGCTGTATGCCAAAATACATTTTTAGAAAGTGTAGTAGTAGGTAGTAGTGGCGTCAACTTTCCATTGAATACCATTTTCTTGACACTATAAAACCGCTCCCGCTCCCGCCTATGCCTTGCAGGGTCTAAGGCCAAGTTGAGCTCCAGTGGAATCTGCTCGCAAAGAACACCAACTTAAATTAGAAAGCTTTACCTACCAGTAGGAGGATCTACCCAACTTGAACCGCGGTTAATATGTACCCCAAATAGAGTAACCGAAATGCTGTGTGCTGACAGAAGCCTGAATTGCGATGATAAAGTTTTTGCGATCACGTTTATAAATCTAGAGATTTTGTGTAATTGTTGCTTGTAGAACGTAGATTTTTTTTAATTTGAAATGGGTTCGCTCTTGTCTCTAGGCTAGACCAGTGGCATAGACAGAGACGACGATGGAGAAAAAGCCTGTTCACTCTAACTTTGAAAAGTTTAGATAGACTAAAAAATATAGAGTTGCGGAAGAAATAGTTTTGCCGAAATATACATATATAATAGTCCCCCTAGCCGATATCGACTACGGTGGCCAGTCACAACGACTAACCGACTGCGCGGGACATATTATAGTGCACAAGTGTGTGCGCAAACACAGGTGCACTCTCTATTCCTTTCACTCTCATAGCCCGATGGGACAGCAATCTGACACGACCGGAGAGAGATCAGGCGCAGGACCAACGGCTTTACGTGCTTTCCGAGGCACGGGGGTGAAACACCGCCAACTTCCAAACTCCGGGCTACCCTGAGAATTTCTGAACAGAAAAACTCCAGTACATATTTTTGGCCCGACCCGGGAATTGAACCTGGGACCTCTGGCGCAGCCGTCGCTTTAAAATGCGACCCTCTCACCGCTGCGCCACCGAGGCAGTTATACACATATATAGTTATATACGTATATAATACATATACAATCAGATTGACCTATTTTAATATGCCTATTTCTGTAACTCTATGGAATATTTTTTACAGATTTGGATAGGTTTAATTTGGAAGGCCGTGTATTTTTATTGCTTTATGGATAAAAGTTACTGTAAGCAAAGTAACTTCCAAAATATTTTAATCGTGATAATTAGACGGAAATCCATAAAAGGTATGTTCTTTACCTGAAAGTGATATAACTTTAACGGCCAATTGCCCATAATCTAAAAATATACTGATTTCATAATGTAAACTCGGCTATTGTTATAATTAACTAATTATTGAACTCAATGTATGTTCGAACACTTTTGTTTTCAATCAAAACGATATTTTTTTCTCGAATTCAAAGCAAGATGCAAAATGTTTACAAGAAATTCCTCGGACTGCAGTGATCCATTGGAATCCCATGGTTGTCTGACTTTAGAAAAATTTAATCAACGTTACAAAGGTCAGGGATCAAATTCAACAAATAAGAATAGTTTGAAAACGGAACGCTGTCGCGTCCGTTTCTCCGCTGGCCAATCAGCGTTCAGCACAAAGCAATGGCGCTATTTGAATTCTTAATTCAAACTGAGCACTAGCCATTTTGCACAAATATGGGAACATGTAAAAAGATGCCAAGTTTGAATAATAATTGACATCTTTAATTTACATTGTGTGATGTAAATAAAGCCTAGACGCTAAATAGAGCTTGCATATTTTCTGAATAAAGTCGTTACAGCAAATTAAAGTCTACCTACCTTTTACTTGTCAAAATAACTGAAAGAGCTAAGATAACTCAAAGAGAAGATCACTTAAAGAGCGAAGTAAGTGCCTTTCATAAAAAAAAAAACTTTCAATTTTAATATTAACAACATTCTCCTGCACCCATTACAATCTTTCTGCATAAAAGTATTACTAGGAAAGAGCTCTTTTAGTATTACGTTCCTTTTGTACACTATTTTTTATGCAATAAAGTTATTAAATAAATAAATAAATATGTGCGGTACTTGGCTCTATTTTACTGTTGCAAACAATGTAACTGAACGATGGCGCGAAGAACTTATTTACTTTTCACTCTCGACAAGAACAATATTTGTTTTTGTTAATATGTTAACTTATTTAACTGTTGACTTACAAGTACAGTTTGCAAATATATATCAAATATATGAGTTCTTTATTTCATCGTAACAAAAGTCTCTACAGTTTGTTGCCATTTGCTTATTATAGTACACAATTTGACAAGACGAATTGTTTAAATATTTTTATTTCATGTAAGTAGTTTTGTTGTTTAATAGTTAACTAAGTAAACTTTTGGTCATCATCACATAATTGACCCCTTTATTTTGATGTCTCTATTAAACAAAATGAATATCACTTTTCACCAATGTATAGGTGCCTAAAACCTACTCCAAAAATTTCGTAAGCACATTCCCGCACTCATATCTCCTTTACCAAGAAATATCCTAACATGTGTCATAGTACGTTACCGACCACAAGCTACTAGTTATACTCTTTCCTATATTCCACAGTACGGTATGAAAATCCTCTGTTATTATTTAAATCTATACTAATATTATAAAGCTGAAGAGTTTGTTTGTTTGTTTGTTTGTTTGTTTGAACGCGTTAATCTCCGAAACTTCTGGTTCGAATTGAATAATTCTTTTTGTGTTGGATAGTCCAGTTATCGAGGAAGGCTATAGGCTATATAACATCACGCTACGACCAATAGGAGCAAAGATATAGTGGTAAATGTGTAAAAAACGGGAGAAAGAAGTCACTATTCCACGCGAACGAAGTCGCGGGCAAAAGCTAGTATCAAATAACCGAGATCGTGACGTACAGACCGCTTCCCCGCTTAGATCGGAGGAATGTCGTCTTGGACAGGACTTGGTCAACAGATATATTATATTAAGTATGTATTTTGCCGCTACAATGCAATAAACAGTCAAGTTTTATCCAGTGAGTTATTATAACTACAAATAGAGAATTTATGCCAAGCAAAAAATTTGTTGCAACTCCATGACAAGATTGTGACGTATTCCATGAAATTTGAATGTCGAATTTGAAACTGTTTGTATGCGTTGATGCCAAGCGGCGTCAACAAATCATGGCGCAAGACATTTGTTCGTGGTGTCAGTTAGTATTTCAATGGGTTTATCACACTAGTGCTGTTATAGATTTGCTAATAGAAGTTTAAGCAGAAGTCACTACATTTTTGTTGGTGAAAACAGACAGACATACGATGTTTTTTTTAAGTTACGTAGGTAAACGTCAACTACGCGAGATTATTCAACTGAGATGAAGTTTTCTTGGTGCTGAGCCGTTTTCGGTGATTGATCTTGTAACTTTAAAACAGTCCCTTAACGAAACAATAATTTATTATTCTGAAGGATTGTTTATTCTGTGAGAAAACGTCTGTTTTTGAATCTGTCTGAAATTCTAGCAAGAAACATAGTACGTGCCGGACAAACCACCGAGGCGCTTAGGACGATCGGTAGAGCTGGTCAAATGTTTGAATAACTGTGAGGTGCACTTTCAAGCAACAGTATAGTTCGTATAAGACTATAGTGTTACTATAGTCTTATGTGGATACCGTAAAAGATATATCAGTTTATTTTTGTTTTAATAGTGTTTTGTTACTATACAAACTTAATTTATACATTTATTGCACTTGTAAAAAGCAACCGGTCAGACAAGGAATCTAACCCTGTGCTTACCTACCTTATGCTTCCGGGCGCATACCTATTACAACTAGGAGACAGATACATTGGTAAGCCTGTTGGCTGTGTTGAGCGAGATTGGGCAATCTCGCAACATACCCGGGTAGCGTAAGACACCCGTGTCTTGTGTTCGATTCCTATTTGACGAAGTTGCTTGTTGCAATTTTCTTATTAAGTTCGTAAAAGCCTGCAAATTTCGGTGTTATAAAACAAACAAAGCAATTGAAACGATCGATATTGATATCGCAGCGTAGTAGGACGTCCGCCAAAAAGATGGACAGACGACCTTTTAAGGTCGCAGGAACACACTGGATGCAGACCGCTTTCGACCAGTCGCTGTGGAAAACCGTAGGGGAGGCCTATGTTCAGCTGTGGACGTCCTTTGGTTGATAACGATGATGATGGTGATATCGATTAATAATTGAGGCTCATTTCATACACCACAGTTTTGTATCATAGAGCTTTCTCCTTTTTATTATCAATTTTAGAACTTGGTTCTTGTTTAATTTCATAATAGTCAGAAAAACCGGCCAAGTGCGAGTCGGACTCGCGCACCGAGGGTTCCGTACAAACCTGCAAGGTTTACAAATATTTATTAAAAAATATATATTTTGTAATGTAACTAAAAATTTAAGGTTTTCGGAATTTTTCCTTTATGTGTGCTATAAAACGTTGCTTCATGCCAAATTTCAAGATTCTAGGTCGACTGGAAGTACCCTTTAGGTTTTGATTCCCTTGCGAGTACTTGCGAGTTTCAAAATATGCAGCTTAAATTGCTGTTTCTTTTGATTGCGTTGACATAGAAGTTTGATTTTGTTACAGCTTAAAGGTATTATAGACCTGAGTATTTGGTATGAATTTCAATTTAATACCTCTACGCGTTTATGAGGAAATGGGTAGTAAGTTGAAAATTATTAAAAAAATATATATTATGTGATGTAACTAAAAATTTATGGTTTTCGTAATTTTTCCTTTATCTATGCTATAAGACGTTGCTTTGTACCAAATTTCAAGATTCTGAGTTCACGGGAAGCACCCTGTAGGTTTTGATTCCCTTGCAAGTGTCGAAAATTTGCGGCATAAACGGCTGTATCTTTTGATTGCGTTGGCTTAGAAGTTTGATTTTTTCACAGCTTCAAGGGACAGTAGACCTAAGTAATTGATATAAATTTCAGCTTCATACCTCCACGCGTTCCTGAGAAAAAGGGTCTTGACAGACGGACGGGCGGACAGACGGACAACAAAGTGATCCTATAAGGGTTCCGTTTTTTCCTTTTGAGGTACGGAACCCTAAAAACATTTATTTCCAGGAATTATAAAGCCCTTTCTGAGAAAGACTTGGCAATCTAATTGTGATACATAATATTGCGTTATTGTTCCATTAAAATAACATCTCTTCGTTAATAATCACGACTTTCCGCGAAGCCTCGGCATTTCGTTGAAGCTTTGAATAATGCCTTTCATAATAATCCGTAATTCCAATAATCCTTTAAACATAGCCTAGTCCGTCTCTCACACCGTTACGAGTTTTTTTGTTATCTTCTCTTACATAGATACTCTGGTTATAGTTATGTTTTTTTCTGTTTTAAAAACGATGTAAATCATGAGTTTTAAACGTCATTTTACAATTTCGCTTTACAAATTTGGTAGAAAGCTGAAGTATTGTAAGCCTGATATACGAGCACACGTGACGACGGGTTTAACTGTTGATACGTTGACGGCATGCCATCATATCCACGGCAAATCTACAGTAAGTCAACGGCATGTCAATAGCTGCCGCTGCCTCTTTGTCGCCGGCAATCTGGCATCTGAGTACAGGGTCTCTAAGCAAGGCTAATATACATAATGTATTAAAGATCGGCCGCACAAATAATGCTTTTAAGAAGTTTACATTTTGACTGAAAGTATATGGAAATAATGTCATATGTCAAACTTTCTTTATTTTCCTATACATTTTTAATACAAATTTGGAACTTGTCAATAGCATTCTTTGAGCGGCTGATTTTATATTAGGTTAATAAGTTGGTATTATAAAGACGTTTACTATTTACATTATCATATTTTTTTTTACATTTGTTATTTAAAAAAATCATTTCGGTGTGATTGTACTCCAGTAAAACCGCCAGCCGATTGAACCGAGCAAGTTTTAATGAGTTTACATTAAATATTAGTTATTATCGCTCGGTAAACGTTTACACTTCGCTGCATCTATTAACAGCGTCAATATATCTTCGGGACACATTGTGTGATCACGGCTTATGCCTCGTTTGAACGCTGAGCCAGTGGCAACTTTCCACTTGATAAGGGCCCTACTATGTAAAAAAAGCCGTGCGAGTCGAACTTGCACTCCGAGGGTTCTGTACTCGATTCATTGTCATAGTTATGGTATTTTTTTCGGGACCGCTTACTTTATAAAAACCTAAACTGCAAGAAAAAGATCTGTCAAAAGGCAAGATTGATTGCCATCAAAGATAGTCCCTAAATGAGATGTAAGGCAAAAGGTTTGAAACCAATCTAAGGTTCCATTAGCAGAATTTGAAAAGAGAAAGATGGCGGATCTTAATCCGAGATTAGCATCACTGACCAAGGTTTCGGGTAAACTTTATTTCAGTCTGAAGTATGGGAAGTAAAGGGTCTCCGTTCAAGTTGTGATCTGAAAGCGTATATGGAACCACCACCACAACGATGCCAAAAGCAATTATAAATACTTAAGGCCTGTTTCACCATCGACAACTAAGCACTAAACAACAAATAATTCAAATTTGGAACGTCATTCCGTTTGAAGTATTGGACAGATAACGCTAACCAGAACTTATTAGGACATTGTGAAACAGTATTAGTGGATGACAGAAATCAAATTGCACAGAATACTGATAACAAATAACCATTAGGCGATTTTTTTCTCTATGTTTCATAAAAACTTAGTTCGCAAAACGAGAAGCATGTTAAGATTTATGCTTGTGTTTGACCTAACTATATGCCTTTAAACGAAAATCTTCGCATCAAGAGAAAATAGCGAGTGCCTCAATGTAAAATAATAAAAGAACAAAGTTGCAAAGAAAATGAAGTTAATGATTCGTAAAGCTCCGTCACAATACCTATCCAAACTTAAGCTAAAAATCACTTCATAAAAGTTTGGCTTACGTTCATACTGACTGTAAGATAACACAAGAAAATCCGAAATAGACAAAACACAAAACAATGTAAGAAAACAAAAACCGCTCGCAGTTCATAATTTAAGATAATTTTAACGGTTCACCAAAGTTGAAAAGTTTCACGAGTCATTAACCATGAAGCTATGATAGAAAAGAATCATTATTAATGTCTGCGATTACCAAGTGTGGTACAGTAAATCATTTGATTTTACGCGATATATTCTCAAGGCCCATTTACATCAGACGAGCGAATGCTCATTCTATGCCCACTACATTAATTTTTTCCTATGTAAACAGACTCAGAGCATTGGTTTGTTGTTAAAAGATCAAGAAATAATGTTAGAATAGTTAGATACGGGATTGCTACCATGTACCTAATTATTTATGAGCTTCCGATATTTCGGCACTGTTGCAAGCGCCATGATCACGGAGAAACTGAAGAGAACTTGCGGGTGGGTTGTTCTTGGCAGACATATCGGTCTACCCTCCTTCGAAGTCGTTTATTCCGCTCGCCGCCAGTACTATTGTAATAAAATATTATAAAAATAATAATATATTGAATAATAATATTGTAAGAAATAATGTTCTTGTTCTAGCTCTACTTGTAGTTCTTTGTTCGTTTGGTCTAAACCCACCTAAGGTATCGGCTTTTCGTGCAGACGATTATGGAGGAAAGGAAACGCGCCATTTATTTGACAAAAGCAGCTCAAAAACAAAAAAAAACTGAACAGAAAACACTGCCATTTATATTTCCATAATCGAGTCCCAAAGGACATAGCCCAAACGCCTTACCCACTAAACATTCCGGCTGGATTGTGTTTATCAAGAAATAACCCGTTTATCGAATCAAAAGGGACAAAGAGACAGTTAAGTTAATCTAAAGCGATCGCCTCCGCATACATCATACAAAGACGCTTTGAGCGTTGTGAGCTTTTTTGTATTTGGTAAGCAAATAATACTGTTGAAAGCAATGTTTTACTTATTTTGCGAGTATTTTTCTTGAATCTGGATTGGTTCGGGTTTGATGTCGAAGATTCCATCGTAAAAACACATAATAAAGTATTCGATATTGTATTTAGTCATGCATCTAAATGTATGTGAAATGTATGTGTATCAAAATTTTACGTAGGACTAGGTTGCTCTGTTAAGGTGGGATTAGAACAAACGAACAAAGAACCAGAGTTAGAACAAGAACATTATTTCTCGTTATTTTGTTCTAAACGAAAGCCTGATTTCAGGGTTTTACACCAAAACATCGAGCGAGCGTTCTTAGAATATTCTATAGAACGCAATAGAACAACGAACAATTGCTCTGAGTAGAAGAATTTAAAAGAATCAGCATTTGCTGGTCTGATTTAAATGGGCCTTTAAACAAAACAAAAGTAGAAGTGTCAAATTCGGCATTTGTCACTTTCGTTACAGTCAATGAATAAAAAATACATTGAGCATCGATGGATTGGCAATCTACGCTTATTAGAAAAATAAACATAAACAAAGTCGCGAGATTAAGTATACCTTCTAAGCTCAGGGGCCTATGTGCCACATCTACGTGTCTGTCAGACATTAAGTCAGTACTCAGGGGATCGAGACGTTTTGGACAACACGATTTATGTCAGGCTTTAGTGTAACGCTCCTGAATGAATAAATAAATATCATTCATGGTGTACAAAAACTTAAATAATACGTATTTTTGTGAGTATTTTATGTTTTGAGCTAAAACTTGCTGCAATTTATAGGATTAAACTTTGTGGCACACTTTGAACTCAGATAAATTAATAAGATTATAAATACCCGATTTAGAAATTACGTACGACGATTTAGTTAGACCATCCCTCTTTCTCGATAGTTAAGTATACCTACAAAGAATACTGAACGCCTCGAGTTACGGTGTTGTTCCCTTTACGGGTGCATAGATCTGCTTCAACCATAAATTTGGCACCTTACATGTCACCCTGTATTTTAATTCTCCTCTACTTACCTTGTCATTCTCACAGCATATCTACAGTATACAGTACTTACTTTTTTTCCAACGCAGTTAGACCTTTATTTTCCTGCGCCTCAAAAGTTAAAATGACCGAAAAATTTTACGTATAAAAGAAATTATCCCCAATGTTAACAAAAGTTGCTCATGTAAAAACTGGAACTGAATTTATCTCTGTGTAAGAGCTATTACGAATAAGGGTGTTACAGGGAAATTGTCATAATGTTTACTGAAGCGGCAAAGTATCTGCGTAGAAATAACTTAAGCGAATGTTCAATGTTTTCTTCTCGAGTTAGTTTTTTTGAAATATAGCGATTCATTTGAATTTGATTCATTCGCTGCCGGCTGAAGTGTTTCTTATACACTATAATTTAGGCGAATTCAAGAAAAGAGTGAATAGGCTATTACTAGTCAGGCATGATCCATCCTAGGCCACATCATCACTTACCATCAGGTGAGATTGTTGCTAAATGTCTGCCTAGACACTATAAAAAAACGTGTAAAGGTGGGTTTAGACCAAACGAACAAAAAACTAGAGCTAGATCAAGAACGTTCTATCTTGATATTTTATTGTTAACGGAAGCTTGATTAGATAGATAGATAGAATAACGAACGAATTCTCTGAGTCAGTTTACATAAGAAGAATTTAATGAAGTGGGGATAGAATGAGCATTCGCTTGTCTGATGTAAATGGGCCTTAAGAATAAGCCTATTATCGGTTTGTATTATAGAACAAAATGAAAATTTGCCTTTTATTATTTATCTAGACTAAGACTATTGGCACAAAATATTAAGTGTACGAGCATGTGATGCCCAAAACCAGATTCTATCTAAAGATTTATAAATCATACTTTTAAGAAATCTGATACACATTATTGACATTTTATTTTATAGTAGGTACAATTTAATAACATTATCCTGCGGTTGACATTGGTTAATTGAATGTTGACAAATAAACTTTCGAATATTGTGTGCTTTGACGTTTGTATTGTATTTTTTTTTATTGTTATCTAAGGCCGCGGCCCCATCTCTACGGCGCGGCGCCGTACCGTGCTACGGCGCGAATTCGTGCCGTAGCGCGGCGCCGCGCCGTAGATTTCCACGGCGAAAAATCGTGCCGTAGCGCGGCGCGGCGCCGTAGAATTCCACGGCGAAAAACCGTAGCGCGGCGCGGCGCCGTAGAATGCTACTGGTATGCACATGGTGTGATTTGGAGCATTGGTGCCTGCCGCCCACCACATTGCGTCTACCTAACTAGCTAGATAATTATGATAGATTAAAAAAAGGGAAAGAAGTTTTAAACACAAATATAACAAAAATATCGCATCGCAGTCCGGCGCCGCGCTACGGTTTTTCGCCGTGGAATTCTACGGCGCGAAATCGTGCCGTAGCGCGGCGCCGCGCCGTAGAGATGGGGCCGCGGCCTTAGTATTATTTATCCTATGAATTCAAACACAATGTAATATTGTTATATGAATAAATGAATTGATAGCTGGATGTGGACTTAGACCTTAATTCACCAATAGTAAGATATTTTTATGATCATCGTCATCAAAAAGAGCTTTCTTTTGACAGTGAAATTTATCCAAAACTCCTAATTAAGGCAGATAGTGTGACGTCTTCCGTCTTGCCTTCCTCACTTTTCTTTTGATGATGTTTCATAAATATCCTCGATTTTTGGGGACGGAGGGATATTTTAAGTATCCTATTTTAATTCTTTTTTTTCTTTTAATTTTAAAAAACCCCTTCCGAAAGATTACTTACCAAGTTCCGTGTAACATTCGATGAAATGTAGCTGTCAGGTTGTTCTAACTGAAACTGGGCCACCTGGTGTTTGGAGAGCTGCCTACACACGTTTTCCGTGTCAAATGACCTTAACGAAGCTACGTCGTACTAGTGCTGAGTTGCACTAACATTGAAATAATTAAGTATCGCTTGAAACTAAAACTCACTGGAAAACTTGAATAACGCGTTTGTGTCGGTGTTCGTGCCTGATGTGCATAGACTGTTGGTGTACGTAAGTTTGACGTTTACATTATTGACGTAATTTTAAGCTTTTCAATGAGTTTTATTTTTGAAAGAAAAAGAAAGAAAGAAAATAAATTTATTCGACCTAAAATTAACAAGAAATTTACATTGAGAGTTTACTTAAGATTAAATACAGATCCCACGAGTAATTCATTAAAAATAGGTAAATAGGCTTAAGTCGAAAAGGCACTCGCTCAGCATTGGCCGTGGCAGTAGCAGAACGCATACCACGACGCTGATTTTCAGCGAGTGTCTTTTTTGGTTGGCAGTTTGACGTTTTAAATTATTTGTATATTTCCTGATTTTTAATTATTATCCATATCTCAAAAACTTATGCACTGATTTTTATGAAAATAACACTGTACTTAAGTTGAAATTAATTGACTGAACTAACAAAGAATCATCTCGCTATGACTTCTAGTTTTCGGGAAATCCTGCGACAAAAATAGAAACATCCTCTCCTCTTGGGCATCACACACACACATACACACACACACACACACCATTTTAATGCTACTGTTTTCTCCTCTTTTTCTGTGTGTGTTTGTGAGGTATCGCAATAAATGCTTTTTCTTCCTTTTTTTTCTTACATACATGCACTTGCAAAAATTTTTACATAAATAAAAATATAAATTAATATGTGCCAGACAACACACCAATTGTCTGGTTTCGTGGTAAAGAATTATCTTCCTTGTGTTACGAAGTACCAGACAACGATTATGACGGGGACGTCTCCCATAAATACTTAAATACATAATATAACATCCATGACTCAGGTACAAATGTATGTGCTCATCACACAAACATTTGCCCCTTGCGGGATTCGAACCCGCAACGGCCGGCGTAATAGTCAGGAGCGCTAACCAATACACCAAACGCGTCGTCATGTATACATGTATTCGGAAGCCATAATAGATCAACATACTCCAATTTTACCCAATTCTAACAATATCACATATATACAGGTTAAATTGTTTACCTTCTTTTTTTAAGTCGGTAGTATTCCGTAGACTAGAATATAAAAAGTCTTTTTATTAAATTGAAGGCCATATCAAACAATCTCAAAAGCAAAGAAAGCACTCCTCGTGTCATTTTTATCGGCATTCATATTTGTGACTGGCCCTAGACACCATACTTTTATTTAAATAATGATAAAAAAGAAGACACGCGATTTGACTTTAATATGATATTAATGTGTATGAATGTTACCTACTCATCATAATGTAAAGGAGGATTTTTTCCTGATATTTACTGTTTTTTTTTAGTTGCAATATCAAGACATCTACGCAAAAGTAACAACGAAAGAAAACTGAAAAACACTGAACGCCAATCACTCTATATATCGTACCTAGATCCCGAAACAAACACTATATTCCGAGTAATAAAGTAAACACGTCCTAATATCGTCCTAGTACCTATCTCTAGTTCCAATAAGAAAGTCACATGACGAGTAAAGACGCTCGTATATTCCGCACTGAGCTTCGGACAAATCGTGTCGAATCCACTGTGAGATCTAAATAGGGTTGTTAGTTGTCTAGAAAAGTCTAGATTATTCTCCTGTCATCTAGCATATCCTGCATGCCAATGAATATCATCAGACCACAGTTTTAGCGGGAAGTAATATTAAGAATCCATATGCATACCTGAGGTGATGTAGCGCAGTGGTGGCAGCGCTTTGGTATTAATACCGCAGTTAAGCAACTTACAGCGTGGTCGGTATTTGGATCGGTGACCATTCCAACCATATAAGTGACGTACCTATATCACGAGCATCTCCGTGCTTTGGAAGGCACGTTAAGCAGTTGGTCCCGGCTAATATCGGTTGATATTAGTCTTTAAACCTAGTCAGAGGCCCTATGGGCGGATTGATAAAATCTGACAGCAAGGTTGGTCGCTTGCCTTGCAAACACCCCTCCGCCAATCCGCACTGAGCCCGCATGGTGGAGTATGGCTCATACTACCTCACATTTGAGGTAAGGCCATTGCCCAGCAGTGGGATGCTTACAGGCTAACTTTCCTTTTTTATTTTACCTACTCTCGATGAAACTCGATAAAACTACATTTCATGTACCAGTATGCAGTCTATAGTAATTGATAGTCAAGTCACCCTGTATAAAGAACCTATAGATGAATCGACCACGACCATGACATAAGCCTTGAATAGAAAGGTAGAAAAAACATAGCAAATTCTTCCAAGGTACCTAACCTACCTCCGACCTTACAGTACAGACATTATCAAAGTATTTACGTACTTTGACTGTGACAGGCTAAAATGTAGAACTAAATTGAAACTAGAATACGCCAACCCTGGCAAAGAAGAAACCGTTGTTACTGCAGACGGACGGCACTCTTCGGATCCGAACCGAACACCCAACAAATAGAGTGACAACGACGTATGCTAACAACTGGGATGTCAGGGATAGAACGGTGAGGATATATGAGTAATTGCGCAGGTTAGATATCTTTAAGAATACAATTTGATGTTTGATTAATATGACAGTCAGCCAATTTAAACAAAAAAAGATTTTAAAAGCTCTGTGTGTAGATGTTTGTTTTATGTGTCTGTGCCCAGCGGTGGGACTTATTTAAAAAAAGCATAAGGTTTACATATGATTTGAAAACTAATCAAGCACCTCTACTTACCTTGGACTGTGAAAGAGCGGGCTCCCCTAACACAAGCGCTTAGCTTAATTAAAATGGGTTCCTAAAATCTTGTAATGTTGATGCTATGAGTTTTAATAAAGAAATTTTGAATTTTAACATAATATGTACATTGTGTTGGCATTTTCCTCTTACTAACGTAACCATGTCCTTACACATGTAAGTAGCGAAGCCATCGAAAACAAAAGGAAGCACACACAATAAAAAACAGAAAAAACAACTGTAAGCTAAGAGGAAAAGCACATTCAAACAATCCAACAGTAGCGCTTGCAATCGCCCGATTTACATAAACAAAACACACACTCAATATCGACACGATATCGATATCGGAAGCGTTAACGATAAATTTTAATGGGCACGTAAGCGTTTTCTTCCTGTAAACCCGTTTAACCTAGCCTTTAACAGAATGGCCGCGTAAGGTGGATAACAACCATCTAGAACCCTGGAGTTGATCTTGGCACAATAAAAATGGAGGCAGTAGGACCATTTAGATACAATATCTTGGTTAAATACTACACTAATAAATTGACAATGATCAAAAAATGACGCGAAGCGAGGCATGTCAGTGGCAAGTCATAGTCAGTCATGTTAGTCCGTTAGTCTGATCGATATGACTGGCGATTTATTTCGACACCAGGCAGATAGGCTATTCAGAACACACTCATTTGAGGCCAGTTATTGCGCGTTTGTCATTAGAAAAAGTATGGTGTTTGTGCATTCATTTTAGAAAATGTGACACAATATTTATTCTGAACAGCATCTATTATGAAAAACCCCTAAAAAAACATATTAGAAATTAATAAGTAAAAAAGAAAGAAAATTAATGTATTCCACCGAATATCAACAGCATTGTTAAATTTAAGAGTTTAAGACAAATTGACTAAAAGTAGGTAAGAAACACGAAAAGAGGTATAAGTCTGTGCCAGGCACTCAGCTTTCAATCTTTTCTAGAATTAACTAATCCTACTGCCTCTCTCTGCCTAAAGCTCACACATTCGCTCTCGTTTCCGTAATACAAGCGTTTGTATGCACACGCCTCATACACAAAGGACATGGTCTCGCGCGATCGGCAGCGCTCCTGATATTGCTGCATTATGCTGAGGATTGATTCATTTTGGATAAACTGCCTATTAACAAGCTAACGCCGAAAGGCTATTTTACTTTTCGTATAGCACGTTACACAAGAAAAATTACCAAAATATGATTATCTTGGATTTTCTATAGCTTCGCGGTTGTGACAACCTTCCATCGTGACAGATACATATTATTTTTTTGTTGGCAGCGGTAATATATTGGCTATTTGATAGACGAATGGATTGACTTTTTAAATATCTCGATTTAGTCATTTAAATATATTTTTCTTTACCAACCACGACTTTAACGCTCTATATTTCCATTGCTTTTAAACACATGTATACACATTCGGCCGTGAATATTTTATTTACGTGCTTAGAACCATACCTTTTCCTATTTTTTTGTTTGCTGTCTGAAACTGACGCCTAATGCCATACCCAAGCTCTTGGGTATACGGCCATAATTATACACTTTTTTATTCAAAATTCAAAGTAAAAGCAAACATTAAAATCGCTTTAAAGTTTCCGATCGAACCAGAATCTTTAAGATTAATAACGTCGCAGGCGGCCATTGATCCTCCACGCGCCATTAAGCGGGAAACATGCTTATCACCCTGAAAGCCTACTCTGACATAATCCTTATTATTAGCTTCTAAAAGCCATCCTTTTCACACTTGCTAAGTTGTGTGAGTGAGAGTGGCAAATGTCAGGATCTGATTCTGTACCGTTAAGTCTAAAGGTACTTATAATATATGTTAAATTTATCCTATCACCCTACTTCAAAAATATGCAGATTTCGATGTTAACAACAAAAAAATAACAGCTGTCATTACCTATGAAAATTGCTGAATAAATCCATGGATAGTTTAGAATAGGCGGTCATGACTTAAACGAGACGAAAACGCGTAAAAGTTTGAAAATTCCAGAAAAAATCGCGTAACTGTTGTTACGTCTTAATTATTGAAGTGTGCTTACATATCATTTGTGTTCCTTTTTTTTCGAGACTTAAAATTGTTTTTAAACGTGCATTCCTGTTATCTTATTATTCTGGTCTACATGCAAGAGAGGGTGACTTGCAGCCAAAATCAGATCAAGGAGTCAGCAGATGAAGGAGTAGGGCCCCAGAACCGAACAACCGAACGAAGTGGATAACTTCATTAACTTTTTTCTAACGGCATAGGTCTGAAAGAAAAGCTATTATAAACGAGTTCCGGGTTCAGTTTCGGGTATATTCTTTCCGATAACCTTTTAAAACGACAACACAAAAAGGTTTTTAGCAAAATCATGACCTAAACTTAAACCTAAGGATAAATCCCCACCAATTTTCAGCCAAATCGGTTGAGTGGTTCTTGACCTTCTTTTATATTTTAGTGCGCCTTCACACTAGGGCGTCAGCAGCGTGGCAGCAGCGGATGCCTTTATATTAGCAGCGCGACTGTCTCGCGACTGAGTCGTTCCCACTACACCCATTACACATTTGCAATGCTAATACGGGGATAGTATTACCACTGTAAAGGGTAATGGACATAGTGGGACGGACCCGTGTGACTTATGCGCCGCTGTGGCGCTGCTGCCGCGCTGCCGTGTATAGTATGAAATTGTAGGCAGCGCGACTGTCGCGCGGAAGTCGCGCTGCTAAAGTCGTCTAAATGTGAAAGCACTCTAAGGTAACTGAAATGAGAGCTAATTGTATTGCCATATCAACCAAGTCCATCAACAACAACATCTCTCTGCATGACCTAAAGGTTTGACTGGCAGAGAATGCTTTTAGCATTAAGTTCACCTGTGTACACCATGATTTGTGCAATAAATTCTTTAAATAAATAACTAAATAACATACAGCACTGCAACTACAAATATAATGCAACTCCGACGTAAAGAGAAAATCTGCGTAAGTGGTACTTATACAGGAGAATGTCCGTGACTTCGCGACTTGAGGCGGTAAGAACGCCGACAGCATAACCTGGTTGAAGGGCTCTCTTAGCCTTTGAGCTAGACTAGAATTCCACATTTTACTATTCCTGAAATTAAAATCTATATAATAGTATTATTCTCAGGTCTTTTATACGAAACATCGTGATAATAAGATCTATATAAAGTGTCCAAGACTTTTATTTGATCTTTTCTTTTGTTAAATTGGTATTCTATGTATTTACGGAGACTTAATAACGTGTTTCAATAATAACAGCTACCAAGTACATGCCTGCCAAGTTCAGAAGTTGTCAAACTCTGGAGCAGCAAAAACATTGGCTAAGGTTGCATCAGTAAAAAAGGTTGTACAAATATTATTTTCCCTGAGTATAACGTTTCTTTTATAGCATACAAATTACGATCTCCTTGTGCCTTAAATAAATCCTGTTGTGAATCAAATTGACACATTTTGGATGTATGCCTCATCCAGCATCGTCTTACAAATAATTCGATTACGATTATTCAATTGCAACTCGAGTCTTGACCAACACTAAAGTCTAGTAGCGGAGAAATTCTTTCATTAACGAAACACAAAGACTGCGTTGTAAGTAGGCAGTATTTCTTCTCGCAAATTGCCTATAAATTTTTATTATGGCCACTCTTATTTGAGGTACAGAGGTTTCCACATAAATAGCCTTGCTTTATTATGGGAAAGCTATGTTCATAGTTGTCATTCTATATTTATGGATTGTCTAATTGTGACAGTTAGTTTTACTACGGGATCGTGGGGCCTTCGGGTTGTTAGTAAGCTTACTTTTTATCGTCCATACAATATACTTTTTTATATCTAGAGTCTAACTGATGACGCCATTTTGTTACTACTTTTTCATTTTAGTGATTTATCAACAATTGGCCTTCTGTTTAATATGTACCTATTTCCGATTTCAAAAATTTCCTTTCATGTACCAGGTTATAAGCTATTCCATCAAACTTTAAAGAAAAGGTCTTAAAAATCTGTTTGTAACAGATTTTATCTACTAGCACCTACCATGACTTTTAAAAATTTCTTAAAACAGAGAAAAAATTATATTTTTAACATGCTTTTTTAGGTCGTCGTAATGGAATCTTTGGTAACTAATTTAACCATCTTCCAAGGATCGTTGCGTCATGATTATTTTTGGTTTTACGTGCAGTTATAAAAGAGTGTCTTTCTATTTCTAGTGTTTTTAAAGCTATCAATTTATTTCAATCAATCTCCAATAACGCGCAAATATGCGTCGAAACGCAAATGCCTCGCGATTTTTTCCACCACCCTTTGACGTATCGGATAAGTCGTCGGGCGAACAATCGTATTGTCAAAGAACTGATCATTGTGATCTGAGTATTGTATGGATTTTCTATCCAAATTCAATTCTATGTACAAGCAAGTTCCAAAACAACTTTACGAATTCGTAGAGTCTATATTGATCAGTTTATCCAATATTTCCAAAGGTACTCAACACTCCTCCCTCCTGTACTCAATCCTAACTATTGACTTGCAGAGACTCTGATTTCATTTCGTGGTCGGCCGGCCCGCGCAGGTTCGATATAATTTATTTCCTAATAGGCCTGCTGGGTTATTACGTAACTTGGAATCAGTTGACGAACTATTTGAATCCATGTGTAGTAAGGACATAGCAAGCACATTTTTTTATCATATTATACTAAAATGATGTAATACCTAATTTATTTATTTATTTAATAACTTTATTGCACAAATAGAAGTGTACAAAAGGTGAACTTAATGCTAAAAGCATTCTCTCCCAGTCATACCTTTAGGTCATGCAGAGAGATCGGTATTGAACATCACTTGCTTTCAATTTGCCTGGACAGCCGAGTGTTAACATGACGATCTATTGATCCTCCGTCACATAAAAGAAGAAACAAGCATCCCTGATGTTCAAGGTGCGTGGCAGCTCCAACGATATCCTGAAAGTCATTGCTGGGCGACAACATGTTTGTCTCATAATGTGACACATGAGCCAAAATACGTGCTCAAAATAAGAAACTAGGTACGAATAATAACATAGTTTGTTAGATTCTTTGTAATACTAAACCTATTTAAAACTTAACAAATTCGTTCATAAAAAATTACAATAATGTATATATGAAATGTAATGCAAGAGGCTGCTACATTTTTATCTGTAAGCGATTTAATATTGATGTCATTAACAATTGCCATCAAGGTGCGTAATATCCCAGCCGTTTGACGGCCACAATCCGGTACTTTTTAGTTTTTCCGAAACCCGTTCTAGGAACTAATTCGATACCTTTGAACGCTTTGATTTCAGCTATTGACGAGTATGATCGTTAACGCTGCGGTTAGTTTTGTTGATTCATCCGTTTACGGATTTTTATTTGGTGGATTTCCGGGAAAAAAATCTTTGATGTTTTTTGAAGAGAAATTGCGCCAAACTCATGTGAACGATAAAACGATATTTGATGTTTTGTAAAGGTACATACATAGTTGTAAACTGAGGAGGTCTGAGTTCAGTGGTGGGCGAACTTTGGCTGATAATAAAAGTGATAAGTTTTTTTATTTGGCGCACTATTTAAGCATACTTAGAATTTTTAAACGGTGTATTTCAATTTTCTCTACGAGCAACTTCCCTGCTTGAGTCAGGACACATGATGATTACAAACATAGTGGAGTTGTTTATACAGGGTGACTTTGAAAACATTGGCAATATTTTAAACTAAGAACCTACTCATGATTCATAGTCCCTTCCACATGTTAAAATGAAAATCAATTGCTATAAAATATCATTTGATTAAACCGAGAAATCGATTATTGCTTCAAATAAAACCTATAAATTACAGTATAAAGTTTTCTAAATTGACTATTAATATTAAAATGTCAAAAAAATTACCCCGCATAAACGCATTTCGAAAATCAGAGTGATACTTTATGATTTTTCTCGGGCTCATCAAATCATTTGATTTTCATTTTAGTATATGGAATGGACTATAAATCATGAGTAGGTTCTTAGTTGTAAATATTGCCAATGTTTTCAAAGTCACCCTGTATAGTGTAAAATAAGGAAATGTAGAATAATGTTACGTTTCGTTTGTTATAGAGTACAAAAGATTTTCATATCAAGCTATATTACTGCAATCACTGCTCTTTGAATAATTTACTCAACTTAATATACACTCAATATACCAATTTACAACATAAATCGTACTCCCAAAACGATTTCTAGTCAATTTCTAGACGGAACCATTAATCTTCGTTTCGCGCAGAACTAAAAGATGCCTTACTCTATAATTCTATGACTGTATTCCCAAATATAGCCATCCCTATCGCTCGTACCAGCACGGCCTTTCGTGTGAAAGAGATAATTATATAAGAACATGTGGGTACAGTATTTTAGAGTAAGGTTTTAGTCTGCTCTTAGTCTAGCCCGTTCAGCGAAACAATTCAAACAATTTGTTCGTCATTTGTAATTCAAATAGGTTCTTCAATGTTGCTAACTAGTTTTTGACGAGATCGAAATTAATTTCATTGTCTTACACATTTGCTAGTTAAACGTTACTTTATGAATACTATATTACTATCGACTGTTGTGATTGGTTACTGTACTACTTCAATTATCATAGCATCGCCAAATCAAGACTCAAATGAATGGGAGTAAACCTAGGTACCAATAGTTTCTAATACAGTAGTAGTAGTATTATTAGATAAGTGTCAACTTCTGTTAAATTAAAAGATATACATACCTCGAAAGAAATAGAACTTACCTATCCGTTTGAAATTGAGCAAAATTATACCTATATACTTCACGACCTACTATTTTGCTAAAGTAGATAATAGTAATATCGAAACAGTAGGTTTACCTTAAAGACTTTGTCCCGTCCAAAATAATCAGGGCAATAAAAAGCATTAAAAATGCATGCGACTGAGCCTTGCAGTTTTATTTACCGTCATTGTAATTTTTAACCTGTATTAATTTTTCTTCTGATTTTCTTATACGTTTAATAGTAGATTACCTGCTAATTCAATACATCACCTTGTTCTAATCCAAATAGAAATTCATATTATGTACTTTAAACACAATTATTCTTATTAAGCCTTCTCCATTCACCTCACTTACGCATTTTACTGTTCATAACATTTTTATTATCTACCCACAATACGCTGCACTGTCTAATCCAGCTCGAAGGATCATAAAATTGCTAATAAAAGGTCAGAAAGGCGAGGTGGCTGGAAAAATGGGCAGAAATTATACAGCAGGCCCTTTTCTCTCAATCTTAATGCGATAACAAGGGCCATATATTAAAAAGGGACGAAGGATTGTTAGCCCTTACTAAGGGAATGTTGTTGTTGGTCGTATTTTATACGAAAGAGAAGACAAGAAACCGTAGGACAGTAAGAAATTGAACCAGGAAGGTAAAAATCACAGTTGAGGTTGAGAGAGTGGTATATTTAAACACACAAAGCTAAACGTATTATTCATGGCAACTGCCTCGGAGGCGCAGCGGTTAGAGAGTCGCATTATTAAAGCGATGGCTGCGCCAGAGGTCCCATGTTCGATTCCCCGGGTGGAAGCTGGCGGTGTTTCACCCCCGTGCCTCGGAAAGCACGTAAAGCTGTTGGCCCTGCGCCTGATATCTGCCCGGTGGTGTCAGATTGCTGTCCCGTCGGGCTATGAGAGTGAAAGGAATAGATAGTGCACCTGTGCTTGCGCACACACTTGTGCACTGTAATATGTCCCGCGCAGTCAGTCGGTGAATATGTTCAATAAGCAGTCGCCGAAACAGCGGCAGGATTACTAGCGGGATGGAGTTCTCTAGTAAAAGCTACAATATTCAGTGATGATCGTGTGCCATGGCGGTTACCGCCGCTATCAAAAAGGCGTATTGGGTAGTAGCAACATCAGCACTGCCAGGTTCTGGTATTAACAGGCGGGAAACCTCCGGTTCTTAAACTGCGTTGTGGAAGGTAAGATGGAATCCACCTCACTATCTACCCTAAATTGGAGATTTTATGGAAAAATCTCCACCGACGTTCTTAAATTTGATAATGAT
Organism: Pyrausta aurata; assembly: GCA_963584085.1. Classification (NCBI taxonomy): domain Eukaryota; kingdom Metazoa; phylum Arthropoda; class Insecta; order Lepidoptera; family Crambidae; genus Pyrausta; species Pyrausta aurata. The sequence goes on from OY757267.1 coordinate 1,809,818, forward strand.
TGTCCTCATATAGTACGTACGTCTGAGTTACAAGTATCTGACAACCTAAATACAGTTTCTATCTCGCATCACAATTGGCGTAATACCTGGATCACACGTACAGCACGTCCCTACAAGACAGTAGAGACACAAAGCCAAATGTTCGATCCGTGTCAACACTCGCTTGAAAGCTAAAATGCATCATTTTTGCCCCAATTGTGAGATCGAAGGTAACTCAAGTATTGGTTAAATGTCGTTACCAGTGGTTCAATATTTACGATTGTGCGCGTTAGAAAGTAAAAATACTCCAAAAATGGTCATTAAAATAGCCATTTTGACTTTTGGTTATGGTATTTTTTCTTCAAAAAACGCTGGAACGTAAATATTCAACCGTTGGTAATGACATCTATTGATCAAGCAACTGGGCCTTATGCATAATAATACGTCATATCTTTATAACAACTAGCAAGACATTGTCGTTATTAGTACTTGTCTAGTGACTCTTTTTCTAAAAATAACTGTTCTAAGTGTGAAGAAAACAGTACAGTACCCATCACTTATTTCGTAGAAGGATTAAATTTTCAAAAGTTGTTATCTGACTTTTAATCCAAAACTACGTCGTTCTAACCTAGTTTACGATTGAAGAAAGCAAAAGTTAGGGGCTACGTTCTCGGACGGAAAGGAATCAAGGGCCCGCCCAAACTGAATTAGAAATTTCCTTGTCAGATTGCGTCCGCTCCATCATTTTGATTTCGCCCTTTGACTTTCTCGCCACTTGCGATATAAGTATCAGTTGGCTAGATAGCGGGAAATAACGTTACTTTTATAAAGTCTTTAACTGCCAGAGGACAAAAAAATATGTATTTCTTAGCAATGTTATTCAGGTGTGCACCAAGTGTTTAAAACTCTTACACCTTGACGCCAAAAACACAATAGCGCAATATCTGTAATTATATTTATATAGCTCAACAAATTAAGACAAGAAGATCTGGTTTAGGATGTTTTTGAATACACTTACAGTGTCATATTTATATTCTTAAAGATGAAATAAGAAACCAAAAATTGTTGCATAATAATCCCTCCCTCCTCCATCATAAACCCGCTGTTGCATAAACAGACGGGTAGATGGCGCTAACGTCACGCAATGACGTATACTTAAAGACCAAGAATTTCGCGCGGTCGGACCGACAGCACGGTAGCTCAATTGGAAGAGCAGTTGGCCCGGTAAGCCAGAAAGATGCTGGCTCGAATCCCGCCCGTGCGCAATTTTTGGTTTCTTATTTCATCTTTAAGGACAAGAAGATCTTATACATTGAATGGTAATTTCCAAAAACTGTAAAAAAGTAAAGTTTAGTTTGAGTTGAACTTCAACTTTTTTTTTGTAACCAAACGATTCCAATTTGGGATCTCTAATAACATTACAAAGATACTATTAGTAGTATAAATTGCACTTGTAAAAAGACAACTGTGAACCTGTGACAGACGAGGAATTGAACCCCGTGTTTTTTGCACTTGCAAAATTCAACAGGCCTGTCAATGTGACGGTGGCCGAGTGGTATAGGCATACGCCCGGATTGCGTAAGACACGGGGTTCAATTCCTCGTCGGTCACAGGTTCACAGTTGTCTTTTTACAAGTGCAATTTATATTATTAAGTTTGTATGGTGACAAAACACTATAAAAACAAAAATAAACTACTATTAGTAGCTTCCGCAGAAAATTCTCAGCAAATGTCTAACTAACCTCAGTCAGACTTTAATATTTCGCTGCCCCCCTTCCCCCACCAGGAGGGGGGTAATTTTCATGGTAATTAGTCGGCAACGCTCACGGTGTCACCTGGAGGGGATTTAGGGGTCCGCAATCAAATTATGAAGCCCGCCACTGAATCAAATTACTGCAGCCAAGTGTTGACTTTTTAGATGACAGTTTCATCGCACTGTTTTAGCAATTTATTGCTGAGCTATTTATGGCAGCCAACTGTATTTTGTAAACACCAAAAAACTCAAGTACAATAAGTATTTTCATAAAGCATTATTGCATATAGTAAAAGATATACCTAAAGGCCTGTTCCATGATGTATGTAGAGATATTGTGAAAATAGGTTCTGGTTAGCGTTATCTGCCAGATACTTTAAACGAAATGACGTTCCGCATTTGTATTATTCGTTGATTAGTGCTAATTTATCTGTCATAAAACAGGCCCTTAATATCAAACTCAGTTATTACAAATCCTATGCCCATATGTTTTAAGCTAATTTGATCCAAGTAGATTCGAACTTAGGGACAGTTTTTTCATGGATCGTAATGGTAAAGTTACGTTACCAGTGGTTGAATATTTACGATTGTGTGTTTTGATATAAAAAAAAAACTACCGTAATCAAATGTCAGAATGACTATTTTAATGACCAGTACAGGTATTTTTTCTTCAAAACACACACAATCGTAAATATTCAACCGCTGGTAACGTAGCTTTACCATTACTACGGATCAAAAAACTGGCCCTCAAATTCAAAATTCAAAATCTTTATTTCAATTTAGGTCATGAAATGACACTTATGAACTCAGAAGTAACTTCAAGTATCCGTTTTGTTTTGTCTCGTTATCGTTCGCAAACGCAGACAAAATCTCTGCATCTGTCATTCCAACAACTCGGTATAGCAAAGTTTTGACCCAGTTGTTCAAACGGCGAGGCTATTAAATTGAAGGCTGTGTTGCATCGAAATCTGTCTTTTGAAAGGCGAATATTCCAGAAACGGCGCCTAACGAATGGGGAATATTCGTTCGTTAGTCGAAGTACGAACCAATCGACTGGCCTCGTGAGGGTTGGAAACTTTTGGTGAATAGGTATTCCTATTTAGTCCGTCGAATCAACACCGTTTAGATGTTTACCCGTGATATCGGTTTATTTAGGACTCCAAACCACGTTCATTTTGACATGGGTAGCATAACTAAGTCTGATTTCTCAGAGATTAATGTGTTTATGAATTATTTGGGGTTTTTTGTTTCTACATGTCCTTTATTGTTATCTGATAAGTTCCTTTAAAATTAGTTGTTATTTTACCTGTAACTTATAAACTGTTATCCACTGTATCCATATGGGATGAGCGGGACATTCCCAATACAAGTGTATTTTGACTACTTATAGGGAAGTCACAGCATTTTGTTTGTATTTAACTTTATTGAAATAAACTCATTTTTATTTATTTATTTACATGTAAAAATAAACTAGTCTAGTAGAGTTATCATTTAAAATGGCACCTTATCATTTAAAATGATGTCAAAAATTAAGAAGTGAAAAATTTTAAAAATTACTTTACTTACATCGAACTTAATCGAACTGCTGACCTTTGCGGTCCCAATACACTATGTTTTTTTTTTCATCTTTTTCTGTAAAACATAACCCGGATGGTCGCTCGTCTTGCAAACACCCCTCCAATCTGCAATAAACTCGCGCAGTGGAGTATGGCTCATACCAATGTTACTATTACCTACGGAATCTCAAGGCGTGTTTTGAGTCTCTGCTGAGCTCACCAACCGTGTAGTGCAACTTTTTATTTATGTTTTTGGGGTTTGTAATTATTAACGCGGTATATCGTCACCCGGGTTTTCTCGCAACAGCGTATTTTTCCTTGCTTATTAAATTTTTATGAGGACGCGCGAACTACGTCCGTGTTGTGTTATGAAAGATAATGTTTACAAGAGCTATTTTGGCTTAGTTCTACGCTTCAGTAAGGAGTTTTGGTGTTGAACATTTTGTTCATATTAAACTTTTCTGGCTGGCGTTTATGGATCAGAGATTTATGCCACAAATTATGGAATATTATTTTTATATATGCTGCTATATGTTTCTAATATCATTGTTTCACAGTTTTATCGTCATATCAATATCTCAAACTTATACACTTATAATCAGAAACGTGGTCTGTAACCATGAGCCTAATAAAGAAGCTCAAAATCACGCAACAAACGGAGCCAAAGGGCTATTATGCTCAACGAGCGATGGATAGGGCTATGCTCGGTGTTTCTCTACGAGATCGAATCAGAAATGAGTATCTACTTATTATGTGCCCTGTTCACTGCCACTTGAGCTTACTGATTCGTACGGCTATGTAACGTAAGAACAATGTAATGTAAGAACTAAAGTAACGGACATAGCCCTACGAATCAGTAAGCTCAAGTGGCAGTGGGCAGGACACATAGCGCGTAGAACTGATTGCCGATGGGGCAGAAACGTTCTAGATTGGAGACCCTTCGATCAAAAGCGCAGCGTAGGACGTCCACCGACAAGATAGTTATATAGTTGTTCTGATATTTGCTAACAGTAAACGTTTAATTACACCATATAATCTACAATAATACTATCATTAGCGAATATTACTTAGATCCTAAGAGGTATATTTAAGCTATTACACAGAAAACGATTAAAAGTCCTTTACCGTCACAATTTGTGAACCAAAACGGGAAATGTACATTTCGTCCGAGTGTTTTCATGAAGTTAATTTAACGCTAAAATAATTTCATTCTGGCAGAATACTATTCGTCCAATTTTGTTAAATGTTACGAATCGTCCTGTTACCAGGCACCACTTTATTTAAATGTTAATTATAACCACTGTAACAAAATTTACCATTGCATAAATATATTTACTCTACTAGCAAAGATTTTAGACTTTTATAAAAAAAAAAAACAAATATGTTAATAAGCAGATAAAACCAAAGTGGAAAATATGTTCCTTATTTTTTCCAGTTTCTTGTATGCAAAACTCAAAAGCTTTACCTATTTGTGATCAAAACAATGCTCATGATATTTTCCACTCAAAATATTATACCTATAAATACGCAATACACAAGTGCACTCTCTGTTCCATCCCTCTCAATTCGGTTATAGACGGTAGTTTGACATGACTGATGAGAGATCAGGCGCAGGACCAACGGATTAACTTGCTTTTCGAGACACGGGGTAACCATTCCAACTTCCTAACTCCAAGCTGTTTCCGATTATTTTCAAGACAAAAAAACCCACAAACAAATTTCGACCCGACCCGGGATTTGAACCCGGGACACCTCTTGGGTAGTGACCAGTGAACTAACCGTTACACTAACGAGGCATACCATAAGTGCACACACATAAGGGTAATTTACAAGGTGTTTTAAAACTACCTTTTAGAATGAAGGGAGCTGCTCGAAATCAGCAACTTAACTTTCTCCAAATATGCCAAAAAATAAATCCTTTTCATAAGAAATCTGACGGATCACATGACATATTTAGGAAACATAGTTGGCCCGGTTAGCCAGACAGTTGCATCTTTTAAAAATACAAATATGACACTGTGAGTGTTAAAAAACATTCTAAACCATATTTTAGGAAACTCAAAAAAGGCTTTTTTCGGCTTATGTTTCTAGTAGAAAGTTGATTACTTAGTGATTTCGAGTAGCTCCCATCATTCCTAACTCGTAAATTTGAAACACATTGTAATAGTGCACAGACAATATACTCGTGCACTTTATGTTCCTTCACTCTCATAGTATAGTAATTCGGTCGTCTAGTCAGCACCATTACATCAACAAACACTAACTAGAATCTATAACCATTACAGGTTCCTAAGTACAAGTCTAGATAGGCCGTTAGACACGGCCAAGCCCAGTGATTAAGATTTAATGCCTCCAGTGAAATTAGCCTGGCTATACTGCCTACAGACAGTGACAATACTAATGCAAACGGCAGACATTGCATCTAGATACTGGTACAATAGCCATAAGGCGTATTGAAATCTAGCTGTTATCCTTTTAGGTTTCAGGCAATTTAATTCCCACTCAGCTAGCTGAGTCACCAGATTGGTATTGCAATCCAACTTATGGAAAATTAAAAGTAACTCTTTCGAAATGAAATGAAATATCTTTAAATGTCTAAAACATCGTCAAGATAATGGTGGTAGGTACACTTTCAGTTCATCATGTTTTGTCTATGTCAGACATGCAATTTTTTTTTTTAAAGGACACTAAACATAACCAACGCATTCGTTAAAGCATAAAATACCTAATCAGTAATGTTTTAAACAAACAAAAGTACATTAGATAAATTATCAAAGCAAATATTATTATAAATCATGCCCTTATTTTAAAGCAGTAACGTCAAAAAAGAAGTAATAAAAAAAGTAAAGTTAGCCTTTAAGCATCCCACTGCTGGGCAAAGGCCTTACCTCAAATGTGAGGTAGTACAAAAAAGAAGTAATACTAATATAATGTCAAAATTAAATTATAGAATCAGGAAATCGTTCAGAGTGTTGTTTTAGTCAGTGACGGGTGACTCAGGGATGATTATATTATATGAGTTGTGCTTATTCTAAAATAAATCTTTTATTTTAATCATATGCAAGTTTTATAAGAGAAAACCTTTTCACAACCTTCTAAAAAAACAAATTGAATTGGGAAACTCGCACAATCGCGCGTAGCTCGCGCGTGTCTACGAAATACTACGCCGTAGCTAGTAAGCTACGAGTAGGCGACCCGGTGTTGATAGTTTTGACTCGCCCACTATATTTTAATGAAAAATAGATTTTGTAGGTTTTTTACAATTATTTTTTATTTATTTTTTTTGGCATCAGTATCGTTTGTACAACCACCCCTGAGTCACACGTCGCTGACCAAAACAACACCCTGTATTGTCGCAGACACAGAAATTGGTCGGAATTAAGACGTCGCAGTATGAAATTTCCTATTCCATTCAAAAGCAGAGCAGCTTAACTGGCTAATCACAAACGCACCGAGTAATTCTAGGTAAACCTGCTACAATAATTTGGACACTATAGCCAGATTTTTATAAAAGGCACTTTTTAGGTCATGTTTAATGCAAATTCTTATTTACCGTGTTAATTAAATGAAGCCATTACTTATTCTTAGTTTCAAACGTAAATGTGGTGTGACCCAAAACGGTATATTCCTACGAACACGCAATGAGTGCATGTAAATTGCAAGTGAGCCTACATACAGCCTACGACTTAATTAAACGCTTCGAGTCGTTGACTGCCACCATAGACTAAATAGAACAGCCAGCGAATACGTCATGCACGGACTAAAACTAAATCTAAAGTAACTGTCTCTTTCTCTTCTAAATAAAAGAAAAGAGGATAGACTACAATGATTTTGAAATGTTAACTAAACAGCTGTCAGTTGATCAAAAAAATATACAGTTTTGCTATATTTAGTACTAATTAGGATATTACTTCAGTACTAAATCGGATTAGAAGTGTTGTGAAAACAAACTATTCAGTGATATTTCTAACTATAGTAAAACATACTTTCAACTATTCTTACATTCGTAGTCGTAGCTTCTACGGCGTAGACAGCCTCGTAGACACCTACGACGCTACGATTCTACGACACGCGTAATTGCTACATCGAGTAGGCCTACGAATGTTTGACAGGATCAAAAATATTTATTTAAACTTCATTGCACTGAATGGTACAATTGGCGGACTTAATGCCTTAGGGCATTCTCTGCCCGTCAACCGCTTGGGAATTTAAATTAATTACTTAATGGAAGTTAATTAATGGAAATTGATGTATTTTTATTTGAGACTTAGTCCGTAGCTTGTTAGTAGTACTCGTAAAAACTAGTGTTAGATTATACTTTATTATTATTATTTTATTATTATTATTATTACTTTATTATTATTATTTTATTATTATTTTATTATTATTTTATTATTATTTTATTATTATTTATATTATATTATTATTTTATTATGTTGTGTCTTTTCCATTCTCGGGACCATGGGGTCCCGGACCTTTAGAAGGCGTACATGGGGCCGAAGCCAACACGCAGAGGCCCGTTTGACAACATTGATCTAAAAGCTGTGTGACACAAACCGGCGATTATCCTTGTATGCACTATACAAGTGCACCCAAGGACAACCCCCGGTTCATGTAGGGCTATTGCAAGATATGGATACAATAGATACTGGGTTATGGGTGTGGGTGTTAGGTGGACCGGGTATCTTGGACTATAGAAGAACTATGGCCCCTGCCCGACGTATGTTTCTCACACGGATAAAATGGCAGGGGGTGACTTGCACACTAAATTAATTATTATTATTATTTTATTATTATTTTGTATATCTTTGACAGATTCTCTCTTATGAGGTTTCGTTTTCATGTTCAGACGGGTATCAACCAAGCCTGACATGATGAAAATATCTTAGTTAGTTGAGTCGGTGACGCGTGACGAAGATAAAAATTTGCGTGTTATCCTACAAGTGTTCAGAATTACTACCTTTTGGATCAAGTGTTGTATGTTGTGGTGGATTTGCAGAGTGTCTAAACTTTTTATTAGTGACTTGGGTATTACGCCTGTAGCAGAAAGGACTATTGGTACAATATGGACAGTTTGGGCATTCCATTGTGTTTTAATTTGAATTGCTAGGTCGGTATATTTACTAAATTTTTCGTTTATTGTACTTTGTATATTATGAGTGTTCAGAACAGCTATGTCAATTAAGTATACAGTCTTTTTGTGTTTGTCGTATAATGTGATATCTGGTCTGTTATGATGAGTGGTCCTATCTGTTATAATTGTTCGGTCCCAATATAGTTTGAATAAATTATTGTCTAATACTGGATTGGGAGTGTACTTATAATATGGTGATTTTTCTTGTATGAACTTACATTTGTGTGCTTAATATTGATGGATAACAGCTGAGACCTGGTCGTGTCGGTGTTTATAATCGGTGTTAGCTAATAATTTACAGGCACTGGTTATGTGTTGGATTGTTTCGCTGGCACTGTGGCAATGACGGCAGAGATCTGTAGGTAAGTGGTGGTCTTTTATTATGATTTTTTGGTAATTACGCCTTGCAATTATCTGGTCCTGGATGGCAAGCATAAATGCTTCTGTTTCTGGGAATAATTCCCCTCGGACGAGCCATGCGTTAGAAGCAGTTTTATCTACGTGTTCCTGGTTTAGATCTGATTTATGCCTGCCGCGTAAAGATTTTTGCGCCCAAATATGCAACTTCTGGTCTTTGTTAGTAATGTGTTCGTTCTGTTGAGTGTTCCTATTTTTTAAGTTGAGTGGTGTATAATTGTCATCTGCTTCAACTGAGGATTTGTGTAATGAGGAGTGTACTAATTTGCGGTGGAAATATTGTCGTAGAGTGGTAATTTGTTTGTTGTGCATATTTTGGATATCAATAAGGCCTCTCCCTCCTTCCTGGCGTGATAGTGTTAGTCTTTGTGTGCATGATTTCGGATGATGCTTACGGTATTTTGTAAGTTTGGTGTTTATAATTCGCTGTATTTTTTTTTAAGTGGCTTTGTGACCAATTTATGATTCCGAACGAGTAAGACAAAACTGGGATGGTGTACGTATTTATAGCTTTTACAGTATTTCTAGAATTAAGTTTAGATTTGAGTACAAGGTCTAATCTCTTGGTGAATTTAACTGTTAAGTCTGCTTTAGTTTCTTTCTGCTGTATTTGTTTTGCTTGTTGAAATCCTAGATACTTATAAGTTTTATTTTCTTCTAGAGCTTCTATGATCTGACCGGTTTCTAAAGTGTAAGTATTTGGGTCTATTTTTCCTCTGTTAACTGAAAATATTTTGCATTTATCGATGCCGAAATCCATTTTAATATCATTAGAGAATTTTTCTGTAAGACTAGCTAGTTTTTTGATCTCGTTTTTATTAGATGCAAATAATTTTATATCGTCCATGTATAGTAAATGTGTTAGTGTATGGTGTGTTCTGTTAGCATTAAGTTTAAAACCACACTTAGACTCGTTAAGCAATTTTGAGAGTGGGTTAAGAGCCAGGCAGAACCATAGAGGGCTCAGCGCGTCGCCCTGAAATATACCTCGTCAGATTTTGATGGGTTCGGTTGTCACAGACGCGCTTTTTATGTTTAACACTGTACTCCATTGTAGCATGGTGGTTCCTAAAAAATCTACTAACAGTGGGTGGATTTTGTAACTTTTCAGGACTTCAATAAGCCATGTATGCGGAACTGAATCGAATGCATTCCTATAGTCTATGTACATAGTGTGAATATTTCTTTTTTGTTTGTGTGCCTGTCTCATAGCTATGGAATCTATTACTAATTGCTCCTTACATCCCTGACTATATTTGCGTGATCCTTTTTAGGGTTCCGTAGCCGAATGGCAAAAAACGGAACCCTTATAGTTTCGTCAAGTCTGTCTGTCTGTCTGTCTGTCTGTCTGTCTGTCTGTCTGTCTGTCTGTCTGTCTGTCTGTCCGTCCGTATGTCACAGCCACTTTATTCTGAAACTATTAGCACCACACAGCTGAAACTTGGTAGGTAGGTGGATTGTGTTCACCGCTTTCCGATTCAGATACAAAAAGTAAGAAAAAATAATATTTAAGGGGGGCTCCCATACATGAAACTAAAACCTAAAATTTTTTTTTTACTTAAACCTATGCGTGTGGGGTGTCTATGGATAGGTCTTTTAAAATGATGTTGAGGTTTCTAAAACCATTTTTTCTAAAAGTGTAAGGTTTGAGATATAGACGCCTCCAAAGTGGTAAAATGGGCGTCCCCCCCCATCTAACTTTTGAACTAAGAAAGTGAAAATTTTGAAAAAAATATATGATGTAGATCTCAACAAAAACTTGCAACGAAAATTGGTTTGAAGGAGATCGAACCAGTAGTTTTTGAGATATTGCACATTTTTATCAACCGCAAATATAACTTTGTCTTCCATACAAACACTATGAAAAACAAAGTTATTTTTGCTGTCACAATATATTGTGATGTTTTCGTTAAGTGAAAGTAAGTGGACCCTGAATTCAGTTTAAGGGTGGCACGGAACCCTCAGTGCGCGGGTCCGACACGCACTTAACCGGTTTTTGTTCTTCGGCTAAAATGTTGTGTTCTTCTAGGTGAGTGTAAATAGTTTCACTTATACAACCTGTTATAATTTTGTATAATGTCTGTAGGCAGGTAATTGGCCGATATTTTGCCGGGTTTGCGGTGTCTTTGTCTTTGGGTAGCATATACGTAATCCCATGGGTTAGGTATCCTGGCATGGTTTACGGTGACTCTATAAATTTATTGATAAAGTTGTGAATGTATGGGTATGTACAAGTGAGTTTTTTAAGCCAGTAATTGTGAATATGGTCGGTACCGGGTGATTTCCAGTTATGTGATCGGGTTATTACTTTAATAAATATTTCAACGGATATGTGTTCGAATTGCATGTCAGGTGTTTGTGTGGAAGTTTTAAGGTTGTGTATCCATTCTGCATTATCGTTGTGTACTATTGGGTTTTCCCATATATCTGACCAGAACTGATGTAGTGCTTGTGGTGTTGGGCTAGTGATCGTGTTGCCGTCAGCCAGTGTTTTTTTATCTATGTGTAAGTTCCTATAAAATGTTTTTTCATTATTTTGAAATTGTATATTCTGCTTTTTACGGATTGTACACTTAACATACCTTTTTAATCTGCCTGCTATAGCACTAAGTTTTTGTTTGAGAGTGTCTAAATATTGCGATAAATCATTATTTAGGTTTTCATGATGAGAGTGACATTTATACTTTTCCTAGATGATTTCGACAGTGGCAATTACTTTTGGATTTCGATTTCCTTTGATATATTCAGTAAGGCGACCTATTTCTCTTCTCAATATACAGACTTTTTCTTCTAACCTTCTCTGCCAAGAAGGCTTGTTTAGAGTTTGGGTTCTGTTTGTCGTCTGATTATTGTTTTTAATACGAGTTCCGTTACAGATTGCTGCCGTGTAAGCTGCGCAATATATCAAAGTTTGTAATAAAGGAAAAGTTATTTCTGGGCTTAAGTGTTTCGGAATAATATGAGTATTTAACTGTTCTACTACAAATCTGAAAACTTTAGTTTCTTTTTGTTTCGGCACGAATGGTCTTTGGGTGGGTTCAGTGTCTTTAAATAACTCTAATGCATTACTAAATTCGTGTTGTATTTTTTCAAGGTCTATGTTTGGTGTGTTTTTATTTGTGTAGTTTTGGTTGTGTGTTTGGTAAATGTCTTCATGGTAATTTGAGGTATGTTGAGATGTAAACTGTGTAGGGTCATTTGCGTTTTCGTTGTTCAGATTTACCGTGTTACTAGAATTGATTACTTCGCTGATCACGTCTGCTGGTGTATTATTATCGCTAGTATTAGTTAAGTTAAGTTCTTCGGCAATTTCAGCTTTGATCAATTTCAGCCTCTCTGGGTTAATCCATTTATTAATCATTATCAGTCGTCTTTGGTCTGCAATACGCTGTTCGGAAAGGTAGTTGAGGTTCGGAAATGCATTAACAAAATCTTGGTGTATTTTCTTTCGGTATGCTGTTTTATCTTTTTCCAGTCTGGTTGCTTTCAGATATGACCTAATTATAGTTTCATTATGTGCATCCGTCCATCTCATTCGTGTTTGTGAGTCTGTTATGTTCTCATATATATTTTGTGTGGTATGTATGTTGGGTTGTTCTGAATGTGATTTATTTAATTCTGCTTGAACTTTAATATAAATGTTGTCAATTGCGTTTTGTGGTAAAAGCTTGTTATTCATTATGGCTCTTCGTTGGTCACCAAGCCTCTGTCTAGTGACATCTACATTTGGGAATTGTTCTGCAAACAGCTTGTGAAGAGTGGGCAAATAACCTCTGATATTAGTTTCCATATTAGTGATTTTTAGATAGGTGCGTAGAATAAACTTATTCATTTCGGAGGACCATCTTCTACGCATACAGACTTTGCTTGTGATGGGTGCATGTTCTGTAGTTTCAACTACGTCATGAACAACATCTACAGTCTGCTCACTACTGTCTGACACAGAGGTAAAAACGTAATCGGATCTATCGACGGATGAATTGCTGGGAAATAGGGATTGGTTGTCGGATGAATCAGAGTCATATTCTGTGGGTAGGTCGGCTGTAGCATTCTTTTCGACGGGAGCCCGCCTGCTCAGCTCCTCGTCGCCGTTGGATCGCATGCTGAGACACCCAGCAACGGCTCCAGGTGTGCCCCGGCGACCCCCGGGCAGCGGCCGCAAATTATACTTAGTCGTTGGCTTCTCCATATTGATGGGTTTACCATTGCCCTGTTGGTCACACGCATAGTAACTTTGTTGCGGGTGTCCGCCCCCTACGTGGCTAAGATGATCAAGCACGGACGAAAGGTTGGATTTTAGGGGGCTTATTATTATTATTTTTTATTGTTGCATGTCTTAGTTTTAATTTTTTCTTGTTTGTTATTAATAAATTGTATTGAAATTAAGAAATATAAAGATTATACTAATTAGTCAAAAAAATCAATAAAAAGTATGGCTTATAAGTTGAATCATTATTTGATCGTAAATAAGTCAGTCGCTCAGTGAAGTACCGTGGGAAGGAATGTGTTTAAGAATAGTCGTACTTTAGCTTATAATGATAATGATGAAAATTATAGCTATAAGTTTAATTATTAATTGATCGTCAGATGCTCTGTGGAAAACAGTGGGAATGCTTGTGTTTAATAAGAATAGTCGTCCTTTGGCTGATATTGATGATGATTGTAAGAACCGAAAATGCTCTTGGTATATTCATTGAACTTGGATCTAGTTAATTTATCCGCTTTACAAAAGGACTAGCAAATGCTTTGACGACAAATATATTTTAAAGTCTTTTAACACATTTTAGTACAGAATACACTGAATTTCAGCTATTTACTTTTACTCAGCCATTTTCTACAAACTCGACGTTAATTACGCCAATTTGCGTCTAATTCTTTCTGTGTTCTCTTAGTTTTGGCGAGAAATGTTACTTTATTAGATTCTGAAATGTTACAAATTACAATGTAATGGGAATTACAAAAAAACCGGCCAAGTGCGAGTCGGACTCGCGCACTGAGGGTTCCGTGACAACTTTAACAGAATTAGGGATTCTTACTTCCACTTAGCCAAAATACCACAATATTTTGTTGACCGCAAATATAACTTTGTTTTTCATAGTGTTTGTATGAAAGACAAAGGTGTATTTGCGGTTGATAAAAATGTACTATATCTCAAAAACTGCTAGTTCGATTTCGCTCAAACCAATTTTCGTTGAAAGTTTATGTTGAGATCTACATTACATATTTTTTTCAAAATGTTCACTTCCTTAGTTCAAAAGTTAGATGGGGAGGACGCCCATTTTACCACTTTGGAAGCGTTTATATTGAGACTTTTAGAAAAAATGGTTTTAGGAACCTCAATGTCATTTTGAAAAACCTATCCATAGACACGTATAGGTTTAAGTAAAAAAAAAATTTTTGGTTTTAGTTTCATGTATGGGAGCCATGTATAATATATTTTTTTCAATTTTTTTGTACCTGAATCGGAAAGCGGTAGAGAGGATACACCTGCCTACCAAGTTTCAGCGGTGTGATGCTAATAGTTTCAGAATAAAGTGGCTGTGACATACGGACGGACAGACAGACAGATACACAGACAGACAGACTTGACGAAACTATAAGGGTTCCGTTTTTTGCCATTCGGCTACGGAACCCTAAAAACTACAGAGAAAACGGACGTCAACAGAAGTCTAACTTTCCGTGTAATAATATGTAGTGTTGTGTGACTTTTGTTATAAGACTATTGGAAAATAGTATTTTACTCAACAGTAGTTGGCAATGGCACTCTTAACACGTTCCGGGACATTATTCCAGACACAATAGATGCTTTATTGTTTTCACGCCTGTAGGCGTTCACTGTCCCGGAACATGTTAAAATACATTTGCAGATGTTATGATCATAGTATCACTCACAGTCAGCCAAGATACTGCTGATCATATATATACAGGGTGGTCTAAGTAGTGACGTCAATAAATTTTTTTTAGATTCCTCTCACCTGGGGGTATCCGAAAATACCCCATGTATGTTCCGCGATTTTTTGTAGTTTTCGAGTTATGATTTTTTTTTGTGTTTTTTTAATATTCTCTACCCGCGAGGATTCAAAAATTCATATCTTTTTTTCTATTATGTATTTTGCAATGATTTTTTTTGTGCCGTGGTCGTTGTTAATGCTGTCTTAATAATAAAAATAATGCATCTTTTTAAACTTACTAAAAGGCACTAAAAAAAAACTTGAAAGTTCGAACTCTGATTTTTACTAGGATTTAATCAAAAATTCTACTTCAATTTAAAAATACAAAAAGTAGTTTCCATAGCTTCTGCTTAGGTTTAAAAACTTTGCGGGGTCCTAAGCTCCTAAGATCATTTAAAAAAAATGGTACTTAGTTGGCCTTTTTTTGTTGTAATCGGCCTTCGAAGGCGGATAGGCTAAAAATCGTTGAAATAAAATTAAAGCGTTAAAAATTCTTTTATCTACTTTTTATCACTCATATGGTAAGTTTAAGTTAAAAATGTGATTAAAAGTCAATTTTAACTTAAAATCCTGTAAAATTACGGTAGCTCGTGTTATTTAACAATAATTTCGGTCTCAGTAAATTTTATGTTTCAAGTTGTGATGTTTGTGAAATAGTCGCGCACATGCCATCAGGTAGCAATGGGACCGGTTTTTATCTGCTACATGACCCGCTCTTTGTGCTATTCTGTTCAAAGGTACATTTTTATTTTAGTCGTTTCTTGCCATCGCGCGTGTTAAGACTGCTCGCTCTCGTTGACGTTATTTTCTTTCCCTTGAACTACTTACGCTGTGTTACTGGACTCTGATTTGCCTCAAGATTTACTTTAGTTGTGTTTCGGACCCTGATTAGTCTTACAAACGACTTGTGCTTGAATTTTGGACCTTGATTTGCCTTACGAACTACTTGTTGTTATTACTCAGTGATTCGGATTCTCTTTGTGCAGTACCATGAGCTATTCACTAAGCCAATATGCAGAGATGCTTTATTTTTATGGCGTTGCCCAAGGCAACGGTAGTGAAGCTGCGAGGCTTTATCGAGAGGCATTAGTGAGACGAGGAGATGTAATGGAGCATTACCCGGATCACAGGGTTTTTATTAACACATACAACACCATGCTGGCTGGACGCATCCCTGGGCGAAATCAACCTCGCGGAGCTGTACCCCTGGATCCGGATCAAGTGGAAGAAGTTCTAGAAGAAATTCAAAGAGACCCGAGTACAAGCTCAAGAAAAATAACTAGACAAACCGGGATTCCGCGTACTACGGTTCTCAAAATTCTTAACCAAGGTAGGTAAGCCATAAAAATGAGATACCTACCAAAGCTGTTAATTGCCTTCCTTTTTTACAGTATTGTAAAAAAGGAAGGTTTAATTTAGTTACTTATGTAGGTGTCGTCAGAAAGTAGTAAGCCGATGGTGTTTAAGTTCTTAAAAAAAATTCTTAAGTTAATTTTAAGTACCAAATTTAAGTAACTTTTTTGTTAATGCAATGGAAAAAAATAGCAGACACGTTGCTTCGTCAAAAGTCAAAATTTAACGTTTATTGGTCAAATTTACTTGTGATGTAAAACTACCTTAAAAACTGAACTTTTATGTCTATCCTTTTATGTCTATCCCTATTTAGTACTCTGTCTTAGCTATTGCCAAAGAAACCATGCGTGCATTCAGAGCAGCAATGACCAAGGCCGCACCAGTTTACTTATGACAAGTACTTAGCCGAGTTTTTTTTTGTTCACAGAAGGGTACCATGCGTACCACATCCAGCGTGTCCAGCAGCTTCATGAATCTGACTACCCAAGGAGAGTGGCTTTTTGTGAAGCAATGTTACAAAGATCTGAAGAAGATCCCAATTTTTTTAATAAAATACTGTGGACGGACGAATCCCGATTCGAAAGGACTGGAGTGTTCAACATACACAACTATCATAGCTGGGCCATAGAGAACCCCCATTTGGCAAGGGCGTCAAACTTTCAAACACGCTTTAGTGTCAACCTTTGGACTGGGGTCCTTAATGGAGAGTTAATTGGGCCCTTTGAATTACCGGCCAGGTTAAATGGAGATACTTATTTAAATTTTCTCCAAAACAATCTTAGTGAATTGTTAGAAGATGTGAATCTCCAATTACGACGAGATATGATTTTCCAGCAAGATGGCGCGCCCTGTCACTATGCTGTACAAGTAAGAGAGCATTTGAACGCTACTTTTCCAGGAAGATGGATTGGGCGTGCAGGGCCGATCGAATGGCCTGCACGTTCGCCAGACCTCAACCCCATCGACTTTTTTGTTTGGGGATTTTATAAAGAGCTTGTGTACGCGACGGAGAGCAACAACGAAGCAGAATTGCGACAAAAACTTTCAGATGCGGAAAGAAAAATAAAGCAAGAATATTCAAGTAGCTTTAGGCAATTAAAAAGCAACTTTCTCAAACGTTGTCAACTTTGTATTCAAGTTGGAGGAAGGAATTTTGAAAATTTATTGTAATAAAATTATTTTGTAAATTGTGACTTTTATTTGCTATCCAAAACAGCAAATTTCAAATTATTTTACTCGTGTAATTTTTAAATAATTTTGGTGACGAATTACCTGTTGTTATTGATTCAGTAATAATTTTGATTTTCAATAAAAAAAATTACAGGATTTTAAATTAAGATGATTTTAAAATATCTTTTTAAACTTAAATTTACCATAAGAATGATAAAAAGTAGATAAAAGAATTTTTAACGCTTTAATTTTATTTCAACGATTTTTAGCCTATCCGCCTTCGAAGGCCGATTACAACAAAAAAAGGCCAACTAAGTACCATTTTTTTTAAATGATCTTAGGAGCTTAGGACCCCGCAAAGTTTTTAAACCTAAGCAGAAGCTATGGAAACTACTTTTTGTATTTTTAAATTGAAGTAGAATTTTTGATTAAATCCTAATAAAAATCAGAGTTCGAACTTTCAAGTTTTTTTTTAGTGCCTTTTAGTAAGTTTAAAAAGATGCATTATTTTTATTATTAAGACAGCATTAACAACGACCACGGCACAAAAAAAATCATTGCAAAATACATAATAGAAAAAAAGATATGAATTTTTGAATCCTCGCGGGTAGAGAATATTAAAAAAACACAAAAAAAAATCATAACTCGAAAACTACAAAAAATCGCGGAACATACATGGGGTATTTTCGGATACCCCCAGGTGAGAGGAATCTAAAAAAAAATTATTGACGTCACTACTTAGACCACCCTGCCTCCATTGATCTTCAAATTCATTATCAGATTTTCAGCCTGATCATGCGATCTTAAGGTTTCTGCTTACCACACAGCAGCAAACCATGACCATATGTTAGGAACGTGTCAGGCTAAAATATATTAATTATTTGTATTGAACACTATAGCACTATTCCCATTAGACTGTTCCGTCACCGACCTACACTGTCGCGTGTCATGCACGGAGCGTGTCAGTACTGGCTAAATACGATCTCGCTCGCTCTCGCTCTCATTTTATATAACGCTGTCAATCCGTTCAATGAGCAAGGTAGAGCGTAACTTGTTTTTCGTGCCTGATACGTCAAGCTATGATACGGTGTAGGACCCAGACCTTGAACGATATCGTCTGTCCATCGCATTTGCATGCCGCAGCGATGCGGCTGAACGATACCGACAAGGAAGCAACTATCACAAATAGCCATGTTAGAGTGAGACATAGCTCATAGTTCTTTACAAGCACAACTTCTATTAAGCGATTAATGACTAAATCATATTTTGAGATTCTTAAACTTCGTGATAAATTGGACTAACACCATTGTTCCTTAGCTATATTTTTTATTGTCTTATTTTGTATGTGAGATATTTTTTTCTTTCCTTTGGATTGTAGTTGCCCCAATCGGACCTTATCTTGATATCTGACTACTCATATGTGGAGATTTATTATTAGTATTGATGTTAAGCATTAAGTTATTATTAGGATATAGTGATTCTTAAAACTGTAAATCTTCCTAAGAATAAATAAATGAATAGCTTAAATTCAAATTCCGAATGCAAATGTTTTGGTGGACTAACTGTTACTTGTTACTGGTGAACGTCATACGCTGCGTTTTTTCATAGAAGAGTCTCCATTAAAATATTGCTTACAACAGTACTCAGCTAATCTGAGCGTTTTATTCTCCTATCTGTCAGTTTCAGAATATCAATCTTGCTTCAGGTTTATACCAGCATTGTTTTAAGTGACGGCCATATCAGCGTTAGGGTAGACAAATTATCATGAAAGCGATGTTATTCTTTCTATTTTCTTTATGTTAGTACTTGTAAAGTTATCCTAAATCTAGATAAATTATGCTCATGCAAGAGCTTTTTGTCTGCGTTTTAATATAATTAAATGAAAGACTAGGGACCTAGCCTAACAATTCTGTCTGTATTTTATCTAGATTTCAAAAGCATCCTCTAACAAGCAAGGTATTGTAATAATATTCTAACAAACATACAATTTAAGTAGATAATGATATATCCATTTTTCATAAGCTTTTAGTTTGAATTGGAATTTCCTAGAAATATTAAAAATGCGGCTTAGATGGATACAAGAAATAATAATACTACATCATTACTATTTATCAAATACACTAAGTAGCTATTTATCTATACCTACTACTATAATATTATAATCGAAGGAATTGAGTCGATTTGTAAACATGTTTTTGTGTTAGATATCTTACTTATTGGGGAAGACTTGAGCTATAAAACAGCATGAGACCCCAAAATATCTATATGTTGTGTTGCGATGTGGAAATAAATGAAAACGGAGTAAAATCAAAAAGTGCGGACGAAGTCGCAGGGGTCCGCTAGTCAAACATATTTTAGCTTACTTTTGCTTGGTAGCACTGTGATTGGTAGCTATTTAATGTCAGCATAGGACGACGGCTGCGCCAGAGGTCCCGGGTTCGATTCCCGGGTCGGGCCAAAAACATGTATACCTGGGTTTTTCTGTTTAGAATTTCTCAGGGTAGCCCGGAGTTTGGAAGTTGGCGGTGTTTCACCCCCGTGCCTCGGAAAGCACGTTAAGCCGTTGGTCCTGCGCCTGATCTCTCTCCGGTCGTATCAGATTGCTGTCCCATCGGGCTATGAGAGTGAAAGGAATAGAGAGTGCACCTGTGTTTGCGCACACACTTGTGCACAATAATATGTCCCGCGCAGTCGGTTAGTCGTTGTGACTGGCCACCGTAGTCGAAATCGGCTAGGGGGACTATTATAATGTCAGCATTTCTAGATACACACTTTTTGTAAGACATAACGAGACAGAATTCACTTCCTCAGATTTCTATTTTCCCTTGTAAAGGTTTTTTGTGCTAGGTCATTCTTTCACTCGACCCATCTCAGGGTACCGAAAGAGCCTTGTGCATGATGAATATCGTATCGCCTTCCAACCTTACCCCCTTATTCATAATAATTCAAACAGTCAAATAAACCTATTTTAGCTATTACACTGTTTTGTCACTTTCTGTCAAATGATGACAGCGCCAAGAAAGAACGAGACAAAACAGTGTAATAGTTAAAACAGGTTTATTAAACTGTTTGCGTTTTTATGAATAAGGGTTAATAAGGGTGTTTGTCTTTACCGCGATACCACCTTAGTAAAACGTTTCTTGGGTAATAACAATTGCCCATTATCACAAACGAGCTTGTCATCCAATAAGTAGTTCTTACGTCTCCACAATGCGTGATATAGAACATAAACCGGGATAATGTAATTTTTGGCCTTAATCTAGCACATAAAAGCGGTTAACTTGCCAAATGAGCCATCCAGGAGCATTAAACAACTGTTATGCCGCGAACGCGATACGAGCGTGGGGTCTTACTCTGTTTGACATTAAAGAAAGAAGAAGAAAGACACACACACACACAGCAAAATAGACACAATTTTGAATATAAATAAAAAAAATAAACATTGTTGGTATTTACGACTTGATTCTTAGCCTAGCCTTGTCACTCATAAATATAGCACATATTCATGAGTGACAAGGCTAGAATAGCACAGAATAACATGACAATAGCATGACTAAGGTTACCGGTCAGCAAGTAGCGCAACACTACGCCGGCATACTCGTATAGTGTCATTTATTTTGAAATGTTTAATGTTGTTATTGTATGTAAGTTAGTTAGTCTTTAAGGTATTTATTGTATGGGCCTTAGTTGCCTGAAATAAATGATTAAATTAAAATTAAATTAAGCTAAGTTTTGTTCACCGGCGTTTCCGCGGAAGTGTACGTGATACCACTAATGTAAAAAATATTTTTATATCTTGTGTGTACGTTAGTCGGTAATGTATATATTTTATGGGCCTGTATTTCTTTGTAAATCATTAGCCTTAAATAAATAAACAAATAAATTCAATTAATAAGCGATCGAGCGTGATACTTGACTTGAAAAATAGGAATCTGAGTGCACTCTTTAAACAATGTAATGTTTTTGTTCCTTTCTTTGTCGAAGAAATTTAAAGACACAGATGAAATAAAATTAAATTTATGAATGTTTAAAATCGAGCTCAATGTACTTTCTACTATTTCATGCGTCTCTATCACTCTTACCAGAAGCGAGCGATATGACTTTACTGAAAATAGGAAACAATGTTTCTAGAGTAGGGCTCCTGGCTACATTCGGTTGCTAATAGAAAATGGCGTGTATTTAGCTAAACAACCATTTGTGGTCTGTAGCTGTCTGGTTATACGAAGCCGTAACTGCATGAACGGAAATCGTTATACGATACGAATGTTATTGGCGCTTGATTTAGATTAGGAAATCTTACCTAACATTCCGTCAGGCAATGAGTTGTTATCACTACGTAAAGAGAAGGAATGTCAAGCATAATTTGTGTCAAATACGACGACAAGAGTGACGTATTCCTTGAAATTTGAGTTTGTTTGAATTTCGAATATGAAACCGTTGTATGAGTTGATGACAAGTGTTCTTGTTGATGTTTAATGTATTTCTTATTATTTTCTCAATACGAATAAGTGTACAGTGTACTCCGTTTTCATGCTGAAACGGCTACACTGATTTTGATACATTTTAACATAGAGATACATAAGACCATGGAGACGAACACTTATTAGTTTTAATTCCCAAAATTATCCCCTGAGAGGTTAAAAGTTAGCATAGAGAATCATATTTGTATACTTAACTTAACAACTTAACTGGAAACATCATATTGCAAAAATACATTCGAAATTAATATCATTGACTGGGGCACTCCATAGTTTTAACAGATGTTTGCCTAGGCAAGTGCGATATTTAATATACAACTCTTTGATAAAACCACATTTGGACTATTTAATTGAAATTTGGGGTACTGCATCTAAAGGCAATCTAAAGTTATTACAAACCGCGCAAAATAAATTAATCAAAATTTTATTTAACTATCATTACCTTACATCTTCCGAAAAAATATATAATGAAACCGGCATAATGAATATAAGACACACATACATATATAATACATGCATACTCATAAATAAAATACTTAAAAGTGACATAAATACGAATATTAACTTCATACAAAAAGGTAAAGTACAGAAAATGCGACTGCGTAACGCAAATAATCTAGTTACCCAAAAATATAGAACTAATTATAGAAGAAAGAACATCGAACACGATGGTGTAAAATTATACAATAAAATACCAAATAGTATAAAAACAACCGAATGTATGGCAAACTTCAAAAAACAACTAAAATCTTTCATCTTAAATCAAAACAATATTTAAATTATATATTAATCTCACATAACTAAATAACATTAACATCAAGCTCAAAACAAATAACTAGAATACTAAATGACTATTACCAATTTTTCAGTTAAAAATAAAAAAAATATATAATGAAAGAAAGAAAGAAAATCGTTTATTGGGTAACATCACAAACACACACGTACACAATATTACATATAAAAATTACAAAAATATACAAAGATTGAAAGAAAAATAAACATATACACAATAGGAAAAAAATTAAAAAAAAAAACACCGTCCCTTTTACACCGTACCCCAGACCAGGCCAGTGAATGTGTGTGTGTGTGTGTGTGGGTGGGTGGGTGTGTGACGCTCATATGATACCCAAGAGGACCTCACTCAGCATAAGCCAGGTCCCCTGGAGAACCTGACGCTGGTTTTCAGTGGGCCCCTGCTGAGTGAGGTACACAGAAATTGGCGCCAACAGCACGTTTATAATGGTCCTAACTCAAAATAATATTAACAATATACGAAAGTATGTAAAGATCTTAGAAATAGTTAAAATGAGAGAGAAAAAAAAACCTATCTGTAAACCTGTAAATACGTGTGAAGCTGCAAAAACAACATCGCTTGGATCGGGCGCGGCGTCATCATGAGTGACTGAGTCACAGCCACAGTCAATCCGAGCGCGGGCAACTGCGCACGACATTTCTTATTGTCAACAAAGCTAACTACTTATAGCGAAATTAAATATAAAAAACCAGTAAAAAAGAAAAGTAACATATAAATAATTATTAAAATAATATTAGCATAATTGTTAACCAACCTGCTAAGCTAAGGAAATAAACAATAAATCCTAAAAATCGTGACGTAAGTACCCAGTTGAATGAACGCTCCTTACTTGTGGAATGTACTCGTAGATAATAATACAACAATTGTGTTGCAGGTAACTGTTACAAAAATTTTTAATATTAAGTAATAGTAATAATATAAGGAAGTATAAGTATAAGTAATAATATAAGATGTACATACATATTTTATATTGTTTACATATACTTCACTAACAAAATATTCTGTTCATTACTACATAAAAAATTGATAACCTAAAAGCTGAGAAAACTTTAATTATGCCACAAACCTGCCATATGAATGCCAGCGGTGCCACATCCAGTATTAGCGCATCCATGTTACATAGTTATCGCTCGCAGTAACTCGCGATCCGACTGTTTTGTTTTTTCAGATACCGACATTTTTGTTGTATTATTTTTTAGAAGCTCACGTCGCTCAGAAAAATTATGTGAAATTGTAATTTTTTAAGTTTCTCGTAAGTGAAATGTATTTTCGATTGAGAAATAAATAATCTTTATACATATTTGTGCAGACGAAGTCACTTGATACCATTAGTTCACAAATACTTTTGTATTTCCAAGTCACAGAATGCAGGTATATCATCCCCCACTCTTTACCTCCCTCGATCAATAGGCGTACAATAAAATCGTAAGCCGGCACATTAAAAGTGACGGCCTATAAAATTTTACTCCCTTAGTATCCGCATTTACTCCCAGTTATATGTTCTGCAAGCTATATTTGTTCAAACAAATGCCATATCGTAAAAGATTTGAAGCGAAATGAATTTAACTAGTACTTAAAATAAAGGAACTTATTGAAAATGGTATATTCTTAAAGTTCTGGAGCGGAAAACAGTTCAAAGTAAGTACAATAAGTTTGTTGTGGTTTCTTTTTGTACTAGCTTCTTTTTAACTAACTTTAACCTGACATAATAATATGAAGATAATATGACATATTATTATGTTATCTGATCAATTAAATAGGTAGTTTTCTTTAAGTCTTATCTTACCAATGTTTGGACCGATTAGACAGTCGATACATTTTAAAATAAAATCGATTTTAGGTAGTCCGGCGAAATTGACACCTCGCCTGCGGGGCGGCGGGGTGCGGGGGGAGACGAGAGCGCGGCTAGTGAGCGGCGCAGGCGGGTGTTTCCGCGCCGCCCGCACCCTTTGCGCGACCCGCTATCGCCTCCCCCTACTCCCCTGTACCCCGCAGGCGAAGCCTCAATGAAACGGTTTATCTATAGCCAATAACATTGTAATTTATTATTTATTTTTCACACACCTTATCGTTTTAATGTAAATTTTTTGATAAAGCTCTGAATTTATTAGATTCACATTTTATGTGTATAAAATAAGATAAATGGCACTGTTCAAACACTTTTTAGAACAACCCATCTGTAATACTTAGTATTTCAAACACATAAATCTTCGAGAAAAATCTAGATCTCTTCTGTCTAAAAATAATCTTAAAAACACGCGTGTGTCTGTCGTAAATCAGCGATGGTATAAATCTTTCAATACTTTAAAAGTAGTGCTACGAAAGAGATACCTACCTACATATCGATCGTTTTTATTATTTGAAAATAATAAAAACGGAAAAATCAGAGCTAAATAAATATTTTTATGTGAAGACCAATAAGGCCCACTTGCGCATGACGAATTAACCCAGGATTACGCTAACCCAGGATTCTGTCTCTGTCAACGTCAAATGAACTGACAGAGACATAATGATGATTCAATCCTGGGTTAAATCATCGTGCGCAAATGGGCCTAAGAAAACTAAAACTAGCTGATTACTTAAATCATTTGACTCAAATATTCGGTACTTATTTGAAATACCTAAAAATCAGTGTTTTTCCTATTTGAAACATATAGAGTCCAGGATGCATATTGCAGATAGTTATGCAGCTCTGCTTTTGAACGGATTTAAATTCGTATTGCGATTTCGTATAATACGTCGTACGACTGCACTACACGAGTGTGTGAAAAACTTTAAATTTTTCTTAAGTTGCATCGCAATGTCAATTTAGCGACTGCCTGGAACTTGAACGGATTAAAGCAAGATTTTTATTTTGATTTTGAGCTTTAGGTATGGTTTAGTATTGTCTATTATACCAATTTTATTATGTTATAAATAAACATATTGAACATACGGGCTAGGCTTAAATGGGTCTGGGCAGGCCACGTGAACAGAATTTGCCCCAAAAAATGGACATTGTTGTCATGCCCTTGCAGGGCGTCACATGAATACCTTTGTTGTTATGTACCTACCAGCTTAAAATGTAATGTGACTATGAGCAATATATGATTTGATTTGATTTGGAATAAAATCTTCGCCCACTGGGTGCCTACTGATGGACGTCGTCTGAAAGGCAGACCCAGAAAACGAGCGCGAGATGACCTGGACCACTTCTGCGAAGACTGGCCAGCTCAGACCGGTCTCCGCGACCACTGGAGAAGTTAAGGGAAGGCTTTTGCTTAGCATTGGGACAATAAAGGCTAAATAAAAAAATGACATACGAGCAGCAAAACGATATTTTATTTGAATCTTTCACAAATTATCTACGTAACTAAAATATTACTACTTCAATTCCGCAACGAAGTCTTTCGATACGTAAATCACTTCACCTCTAACATGACCAAAGAGATTACGATTCTATCGATAGACAATCCATCTCTTACACTATTCGTACCCACGCCACAGTTTCTCACCTCTGCTGTGAAAGACTGGAGTTATACATAACAAATGGCAATACCGATATCAATTGCAATGGTTTTTCTTACCAAACAGTGTCAGGATTACTAGAATGTGGTGGGGAGTCTAGTGGGATGGACTTCTCTATTAAAAAAATACAGTATTCAGAGTGACGATCCTGTGACATGGCGAGTAAATGCCGCCACCAAATAAGCGTGCCCCTGGTGTTGGGTAGCAGCAACATCAGTACTGGCAGAAGGCTGAAGATATAGGGTATCAGGAAAGGCCTTTGATTGGGCGTTAAGAGCGTACAAGGCGATTATGACCCGAAAGCGTGATTTCCAAGCTTAAGAACTCTGCAAAAACGAATCCTACGAAACTTCAAATTGATAATTATTGTAGGCAATCCTTATAGGTAAGAATTGTGTTAAAAACATTCCCAAGTTATTTGATTATACGTGAGCTATAACAACTAAATAGACAGCTGTTTCTCAAATTTATGTTACGGGGCTTACTTTGGAGCCTCGTGTGTTCAAAAACACTTGGATGTTTTACATAGAATTTAACTTTTGTTATTAAACAGATCCTCAACTAAAGATTGTCTTGAGAACTTTTGAAATTTCTGTTCCAAATGAAAGATACGAGTCCCTAAAGAAAGTGAAACTTACAAAAAAAGGCGGATTTAGTTTCACGTTTATTTCAGATAATCAGTCCTTTTTTCTTCGAAATAAAGGTATACAGTATAGAAGCATATCTTTTTCTACGTAAATCGAAACAAAAACTAGCTAAAATCCTTTTTTTTCATTCTTTGTATTTAGTTTCAAAACTGCAATAAAACCGTCCTCGTAAACAGTTTCAAATCAGTCCGCCGCAAGGCTTTACAAGGTGTGGACGTATCGCTCGAGTTACCGCGCAAAACTTCGCATGATCATTGGCGCCGAGTGAATTTATAGTGCGACTAAACAATTTTGGTAAATATAATATTTTGTAAATTATAATTATTTAATTATTAAAAAAATCTTGAATTACAATAATGTTGTTACAGTTATTCAAATATGGGAAACAAATGTAAAAAATATAATCTGGCTACCTCCAAGTCTCGAAAGAGAGCATTACACGATAATATTCTAAGGCCAGGGCTAAACGGTTGGTTAAATAGTTTAAATTATAATTCATATTTTATATGTGAAGCTAACTCAGGAAAACTCGGAACTCATGGTTATGTTGGGTATATTTCTTTTACGCTAATATCCAGAACATGTAGTTCTCATCGAATTTTTCGAAATTCTTTATTACAGGGATTTCATAGAATTTGAAACAAAGTAATACAAGCATCATAACCTTGTACGTACCGGTGTTTCATATATTTGTTTATATTTATGAAATAAATAATTTAGTATTTTTGTATGTATTTGTAAAGTCTTATTATATTTTTTCTTAACTTTCGAACATTGAACTTAACCTTTGAACGTGGATTTTGGATTCCCTTTCGTCTTTTTAATAATTACCAAGCATCTATCATATAGACGAATAATTTTTGATTTATTTTAAACACCGTCAGTTAATTACAAGTGTGCGGGTGTGTGAGATTCTCTTTGTTGATGATTTGCTCGCTTCTGATTGGTTATTTGATCACGGGCGTAGTTTACAGAAGTTTTCAAATCTAAACGTGGCAACGTGGCATATTTTTTTTTGTCTTACTCGTATAGTTTCCAGACGACCCTCACATGATGCGCAGTTTCTAGTGGGTACATGGTCGATGTTTTCAAGCAATACTTTTACCCGAATTTATAAACAACCAATTACTTCACTATGAACCTGAAATGTTCTGACTTTTGACGGTACTAATTTCATACACTATTTTGATTAGGAATGTTTTTTTTTTAAACATTACGCAACAGTAATTTATTTTGCTTGAGATTATACATATATTCACCAACTTGGTTAACTATTATTTTAAAAATTGCTTATTTTGTCGCTAATAAATTCCAAATTTGCTTTTAAATTATGATCATTGTGTTATATTGTGGTTTATGATTACTTTTACTTAATTTGTCATTTTGTAATGATTATAAATTAATCACCTAATTAATTTCCCAAAATAATAACTTTGTACCTAAAAAAGCAAAGCATATACAAAGTTTGAAATAAATGGAATAATTAATTCATTTTTTTTTTCATTGTAACATATAAAGGCTATAATTAAGTTATTTTTACCACTTCTTTCAAAATTGTGCTTTCAAATAACATCCTTTGTCTACTTACTAACTAGTTTATGGTTATCTTTAGGCTTTGCATAGAAAATATTGACGTTAGTAGCACCAAAAATATGGATAAAACCGTTTAAGATGATATCACAAAAAATATAGATAATGCTAGTTACTTTGAAAATACAAAAGTAAATGATGAATTTACTCATGAGATGTGCACTAAAGATATTGATGACAGTGAAATAATGATGATGTAGAAGCTCATCATGTTATTAAGAACTAAACAGTCTATTATGCATTATAATATTTGATACATTGTGATTTTTAGGTCATTGAAAAAGAGGTATCGCCCGCGGCTTATAATTGAATCGAAGAATCATTGATTTTGATTATTTTCTAGATCAAATTAAAACAATAAACAACCACTGAAAAACTACAGGATGGACTATTGACAATTTAAATGTCATTAAAGAGTAGAAGGTCAGTTTGAGGTCGATATTTACCATGAAATGCAATATGTGCAATATGGAGTTTCATCTGTTCTCCACTAAAACTAATTTAAATAAATTATTGGCATCCATGGAGCTACCTCTAGTCACTCAACAGTGCTTCGGAAAACGTCACTGCCAAATAGCAACATGGTGGAAATCAACTGCGGACGTGACTTTTTCTTCCAATTTTCTTGATATAATTACCTCATAAATGTAGTAGTAATATTATATTAAATGATACTATTATTATACTGACATAGTATCATTCCATGATTTCAGATGATTTGGTTAACTATTCCTCATCAATTCTACACACACAGCCGCGAGTGCATCCATGTATTGTCAGAGCGCACTGCGTTTACGTACACCATGGTACCACAGATGTGATTTTAATACTTGCATTCGGCACATCAAACCATATTGCTAGTTTGTAAGCGCCGAAACTTTATATAGAAAATTTAAATTTTCATATTCAGAGTGAACAGGTTTCTTCTGGGTGAGCTCGCTCCATCGTAGTCTCTGTCTATGCGACGCCTTGTTTAATCTGAAGACAAGAGCGAACCCAGTGAAAAAAAAATAGGTAACCGTTTTGAGTCATTTTAGAAAAAAAAACAAGGTGTATTGCCTTCTATTACACCCTGTATAAACGATTTTTCAAAAGAGGATAATTATACCTACTTAAATATTAAATAAATCATTTATTAAGTTTCAAAAAAACATTTCAATTTTATATTAAACCACGCGTTTTCTTGTACAACTTAAAGCACCGATTTTCCAAACGTCAGATAAAACATACTGGCTGTAAAGTATAAATCGACCGATTTTAAAATGACATTTACATAAATGACCTACCTGAGATCAGATGCGATCGAGGTCAAATATCTGCTAAGCATTAAAAAAAATGTATAAAAATAGGTAACGTTTTCAAATCAGCCATAGGTAATGTATTTTATAAGACGAATATTTCTTATGTGACTATTGAAGATCAGGCCTAAATTTAATAATTTGTGATCCTTAAATTATAAATCATCGTATCAATGTTTCATGTTGAATAAATTATCTTTATTGCCTTTCATTATAAATAATAATACACTTATTATATACACGTATTTATAATAAGTAATAATACATTCTTTAGTAAATTAAAGTATTAACTCGTCAAGTATGTGTGAACGAGACACAATAGAAATTCCATTGTTATGCGACTCTCGAGAGTCGTTTGATCCCTGACTGATTAAATGACACAACATGCAAACTAGCATTATCGTCAGTTTACGACTTAACGGATCAAAATGGTTAGTTCGACTGATTGTACACAATTCTACGCACACAGGCGCAAGTGCATATGTGTGTCGTCAGCGCGCACTGTGTTCGCCTGAACTTGGTCCCGACGCATTCGTGATAAAGGCTCTTAAGAAGCGGGCAAACACAAACTGCGGTATGGAAAGTAAGAGAAAACGACCACACTATCTTCATTAATTTGTGATTTTGGAAAAATCTCTACCAACAAGAGCCTAAGTTTGATCAAGTGACCTAGCACCTGACCCTTTAACTTTGAAAACGCTTTCAAGAGAAATAAAGTGCTTAGATAAAATGGCGGACAAACAGCCTATTCGCCCTGCCTAATGCTGGTTAGTACCTACTTTGGACTAAGCAATCTATACAGATTACGTCATCATTGAGTTAGTACAATTGGGTTAAGTAATACACCTGCCGGAAAAATAACAAGGAATTAAGTTGGCGAGAGGTGAAAACAAATGCGGCCCGGGCGCTGACTTGATTTATCACGATTCTACGAACATTGACTAATATGCGAGCCGGCGATTCACATTATCGAACCTCCTAACCTAGCTATTCTCTCATGAAGTGGCTGACAGCTTTGCATTTGTCGACGATTACCGTCCGATGAGACAGTTTGACGACCATCTTTTGTTTTGACGTTACTTGAAGCGTTGGCGTGTAATCTCCGTTGATTTTCAAATGAAGACTGGATGAAAGCCAAACAAGAGTGAAAAAAAAAATTCAATTTTGTCATTACTCGAGTCAATAATGGTGTCAATATTTCACGTGATTTTCGTTGATTTTTAATACATTTTTTATATGAAAATCGCTTGTAAAATGAGCTCCAGGTTTATTAATAAGTTCTCAAATACTAATCAAGTATTTTATTGCTCTTTTAGAGACCTTCAAATTAAAAACATAAATATTTGTAAAGCCATTGTGGTGACAAGTGAAAAATAAATTAAATTAACATTTCGATAAGCGTTGTTTCGTGGCTAGTAGTGCACAAATTACAACAGCTGAAAATTCCAGAATGTGTACTGTAATCTGTAGCCTTTACAACTTTACAGGTTCAATCAAAGGCAAAAGTGAATCAAAGCGAGCATAATGCTTTAAGCCCGCCACCTCAGACGTCCATAAATAATCTTAGCAACTCTATAGAATGTTTTTGTCGGCGAAGCCTGCCACTGCTCTTTTGAAGCATTTCAACTCGGGTTCTAGAGATGGGAAAAACTGATGGAACCAATAAATTGATTATACTGATATTAAATTTAGAGAATTACTATCGATTGATAGTTTAAGTGGAGTGCTGTTAATTTTTTTTTAATGTGCGGTTTAATTAACGTAAGAAGTTCAGTGTTGTTACAATTGTTTTTAATGTGCGGTGTTATTTGCGTTAAAAGTTTCTACGTCTCCTCCCTCTTACGCAAAAACCTAAAATCAATCTACAAGAAGACGGATGACCATGATTTATAATGGTAAATATACCTCCGTGGTGTAGTGGCTAAGCACTCTGGGTTTCAAAACGTCTCGCCGTACGACGTCGTACATTGGGAGCAAAGAAATGTCTATGATTAGTGCCCAATTAAAAAACCTCAGTTGTGAATTGTTAAAGATAGTAAAATTACCAATCGTATTGTGTTATCATTTATTTTTTTATATTATTTAAAGACTTTTTTGAATAAAATTGTACTTAATGCTAAATGCATTCTCTATTATCTCCTAACATAATTTTATTTATGATTGAAAATGTTATATTATTTTCAATTTTTTTTTAAAGTATCAACTCTACATGTATTTTGTTTGCCAGACGTGTAATATTATTTTTACGATTACTTAATTTCCTTCATCGACATTTATCCCCACTACTACTTTGTGGTTTTAAGTACTGCCACCGTTGCTGGCTTCGATTTTGTTTCGTTTTCGCTCACAAAGCGGAGCGAGCGAAAGGAGCGAAGGAAGCGAACCGCGCCGCGTACATTTTTAATTTTTATGCAAGAAAATGGCGGCTTTGTAAAGAGCTTTTATAATAGTGAATTAAAGGGAACGTGTGTTTCTTTGAAAGTCAATAAATAGCTTTTAATCTCTGCATTGTGTAAATAGTTTTTTTATAATATTATTCAGTTTGTAAATTATAGAGAGAATGCGGAGTAAGGTATTTTCAAGACGGAGATTTCATTAAAGTGATGAGATAGGTAGTTGGATACAAAAATACTAACGTTTCTTATATTATAACAAAGATTGCTGAGTAACACAAATGCTGGTACATCCTACGCCGTTAGTAAACCAACCCAATCGCATGCGACAGCGATGCGGCTGAACGATACTGACTACTATACTTTCACATCTATAGGACCGCTTCATTGCGACTTCGCCTGCGGGGTACAGGGGCGTGGGGGGAGATAATAGTGGGTCGTCCCGTAGGTGAGGTCTCAATTTCGCGGTCTACCTATAGACATAGCATACGTAAATTTTGCATGTCGCATGCGAATGCGTTTGTGCACTAACTGCGTTAACAGTAACGTATCTTGTAAAAAACAAACATTCTAAGAAATTCTCATAGTTTAAATGACCGTAAACCGTTTAAGTGCAGCCGTACTATTTGTTTTATTAGGGGCAAATGTTTGTGTGATGAGCACGAACATTTGTACCTAAGTCATGGATGTTATATGTATTTAAGTATTTATGGGAGACGCCCCCGTCATAATCGTTGTCTGGTACTTCGTAACACAAAGAAGCAAATTCCTTACCACGAAACCAGACAATTGGTGTGTTGTCTGGCGCATATTTATTATTATTATTTATTTATTATTGTTAACATACATTAAATAGAAACTTGGAGTGTTCGGCATGCCTGCATGTTGTGCAACCTGGACAATGTGTCCATACCATACAGCGCAAAACACATACAAAGATTAACTGAGCTTTCAAGCTTAAGTCCTGTTCTCAAAGCGTTGTGCTTTCAGGCCTTGCGGCGGTAGAGCCATCGAATTGGGCGGCAATTTGTGCCGCACAAAGCGTCCGTCCGTCTGTCAGAGTGCTCTCGATAGGGTTCAGAGCCTTTGGAGGTTCTAATCTCATGCTGCAGATTTTGAAGAACCAATTCTTGTGTTTCTACAAAACGTGATGCGAATGTCAACTAGAGGGTATGGAGATGGTGCTTTTACAGTTGTACTGCTTTTGAACGGATTAGCAAATTCTTATTCCGATTATATATAATCCGCTCGGTAGATTAGCGTGGGACAGCACTATACGAGTGAGTGAAACAGAAAACTTTTAATGTTTTAAGTTGCATCGCAATGCCAACTCATCAGTTGAGTGGGTTAGACTTTTCTTGGACTATGGGCGCAATCAATAATGCATGAACAAAGACATTGTTCATGCATTATTGATTGCGCCTATATCTTTTGAAAAAAATGGAATTGTTTTAATTGAAATCAAAAACATATTCTTTATTAATATAAACCACTCTTTCGAGCGAGCTCCATCTGGTGTTCGGCAGGTATAACTGCTGCAGACTTCTGCGCCAAATAGTTTATTTTTCATGTAATTCTAGGGTACCTAACTAAATTGTAGTAGCCTCTTAGGTCAGTTCTGTGAATTTAGAGAGCATTCAGGTTTTAATGCGGCTCCCGAAAGCTTCGTAATGGAACTTGTTTGTTTCGACTTATACCTGTTTTAACGTGTTTCTCAAATGAAACAAATTGTGAGTTATGGTTGTTCGTGTTAAAGGTAGCCGGAGGGATAGTTTGCTGGGATACAGACCGCAGTATATGTTTTTTTTATTAATTATTTGTAGATTAGCCAGACATTTGGCCACGATCTTACCTTGGCGACCCATAGTAAATGACTAGCGGTTGCCCGCGACTTGTCAACAAACTTTCATCCCTTAGGCCCAATTTCTTCATCGATAGTAATGGTAAAGTAACATTACCAGCGGTTGAATATTTACGATTGTGTGTGTTTCGAAGAAAAACTACCTTAACCAAATGTCAGAATGGATATTTTAATGACCATTGGTTAAGGTATTTTTTCTTCAAAACACACGCAATCGTAAATACTACCTAAGGATCTATTACTGAATTATACCTAAGTAAGTAATATTGCAATGTATGTCCTAGTACTATATTATCTGTGGTATGACATAATTCTAAAGTTTTATTAAACGCTTTCAGCTGTGTTTACGTAAATGGGCAGTTTTTAATTGAGGTTCCCTTCTCTTCACCCCCGAATTATTTATCAAAAATGCATAATATGTAACTTCTTAATTATTATTTTTTATTTAAACTCTAGACCCAGTGGTTTTAGACCTAAAAAGCAATAGACTTATAGTTTATTTTTGTTTTTATAGTGTTTTGTCACCATACAAACTTAATAATATAAATTGCACTTGTAAAAAGTCAACTGTGAACCTGTGACAGACGAGGAATTGAACCCCGTGTCTTACGCAATCCGGGCGTATGCCTATACCACGCGACCACCGTCACATTAACAGGCCTGTTGAATTTTGCAAGCGCGTCTTAACGCGTAGGCTGCGTG
Organism: Pyrausta aurata; assembly: GCA_963584085.1. NCBI lineage: Eukaryota > Metazoa > Arthropoda > Insecta > Lepidoptera > Crambidae > Pyrausta > Pyrausta aurata. Next base: position 1,844,421 of record OY757267.1, read on the forward strand.
CGTGCTCGTCTGTCACAGGTTCACAGTTGTCTTTTTACAAGTGCAATTTATAGCAATAGACTTACTCAACACGTCCAAATGATTAGTGTTAAAGGTTACCTTTACAAAACTAGTTTTAGTAGATGTCGAAAAGTTTACTGATATTATGTTTTTATCTGCATGCATATTTTTGGAAAACATAATAAAGTGCTCAAATAAATTTATCAGATTTGTTCATTCTTTGACATAATTTTTGTATGTTACATTGAATAAAATCCAAAAAAATCGATTTATCTAGAAAAAAATTATATCGTAATAAATTCAGACATTGAACTATGATACGCATTCAATCAAAAACGTTTCACTGATAAAAGAACATTATATTAATATTGAATAAAGATCGGTTCAAATATTCGTTTAAGAAGCTGCGAGAAATTTTCTATAAAATTAAACATTTATTTCACGCTTTCTTGTTTAAGATTAATGTTTGCTACAATGAAAAACGCATAAGTACGAGTATAACAAACCTGCGACAGAGAATAAATTAAATGCAAGGTTGGAAATACAGAAGGTCAATTCCATTTTTTTTTTTGCTTTACCGAATGAGTAGTGGCATTAGTAGTAGATACAAATAGACGCTACCTAAACAAACGTGTCACTAACGCCGCTAGTACCAACGCATTCGCATGCAGGATGCGAAATTCGTATATGCTATGTCTCGCTCTAACTAACATACTAGATGTGACGTCGGTATCGTTCAATCTTATCGCTGTCGCTTACGAACGCGTTGGTGTACTAACGGTGTAACGGCGTTAGTACCTACACCAAAGATGGAAACATCTAGCTATGATAAAATGAGACATAGCTTAATATGCGAATTTCACATGCCGCGTGCGAATGCGAAGACGGACTAATGCCTTATAAGTTCCGCGCTTCTGTGCCTTGCAACTGTGTGTTGCAAGCGGTTTTTCGCATTTGATATACATTTTCGACTGGAAGACTGTCTAGGACTGAAGTTTGCACTGCGAGAAAGGTAATAAAACTTTGAAACTTTTTGTGGAGTAGGCAACAACGCCGACAGCGGGGATGTTATACTTTAATGCCTAAAGTACAATACATTTTTTGTACCCGGCCCTTCTCAAGCGAGCTGATTGTGATAAACGAGCCACTCCCGCCAGAAAACCGCGTGAATTACAGATTCTTTTAGCTAATTTATGTTGCAATTTACTGTTTACTTTTTAGCCGAACGACTTTTTACCATTCTGTAACTGTTCGTAATCTGTGCGGTTTGTTTTGGTATCATAATTTTGGCTTTTTGTCGCTACGTTGGCAAGAAATCATCTAGTAGATGAATAAGGTCCGGTTTCGTGATCGATAGTTAACTCAAATAATGGTGAACCAAATGAACGTCTTGTAAAGATTGTGTTCAATGAACAAATAAATATTTTTTTCTTACATACGATTGTTAACAAAAAATCTATCATACCCTATAGTTTCAATTCCAGTACAATTCCCACGACTATTACGTAGTATCTTAATGCTCCTACTCATCTCGAGGCATAAATCTCCTTGATAGGAGCATAAATAAATCGTCGCTAGATAATTAACACGGGTGGTATAGCGGCCCTTAAATATCTAATCCAAACCCTTGCATAATGCGTTAAGTCAAAAACAACTGATTTCAAGTTCAATGATTCCCATTCACATTGATTTAGGTTCATTAAAATTATATGCCAGAATTAAGTAAACTACGTCATAGAATTAGATATTCACACAGATAATTTTACTCTTATTAATATGAGACCGCTATATCAATATGTACGTATTATTTTATATTTTATAAATATATTTGTAAACAAATGTGCCCAATCACAGAACTTAAAATTTTCATTTACTACAACGAGTTAGCGATTTGATTTTTATAAACATTGATTAGGGATTTTAACTTTGGAATACTTTATCTCTGAGTTAAAGCGTTCAAGAGCACATGACCTAGTCATCGCAACTCATACTCTGTAGAATCATTGTTTTTTTTTTCTCCTTTTAAGGGCCACACGTTATAATGTCTCAACAATTTCTACAAGTTTTATAATGACTTATCGGCATAACAAAAGAAGTAGATAATCTCAATAATATATGTCCCAAAATCAGAATAATTTGAGTTAGGACATTATGATCATAGAGTGCGCAATGTCAAACACAGACAGAATTAATAACGGAATTCGTAATTATTCCAAGTTTTAATTGATTCCAAAGCCCTAAAAAGTTCATTCGCAATAGGCTCTAGGTGTCATTGAATATTAATTTAACAGATAATTTATGAGTTTTGAGACAGTGAAAACTGGTTAAGGAGGAAGCCAAGAGTTTGTACAGATCAAAAGTGTTTTTGTATCGTAAATTCGGTAAGTGCGCTATTCTTCTTAGCGTGTCGATGGAAACCCATATGGAGGAATTTTATAATGGAGAAATTACATTATAGTGCGCTATTATCTTTTTGTAAGAAAATAGGTAGGTATTTTATAATTTTAAACTGTTTTTTGTTTTCTACTTTCGCTGTTTCCATATAACGTTTTTTTTTAATAATAATTGACAGCGGACTCTTTTCACTAAAGTCTTCTTCTTAGTCGGGCACTCTTGACAGAGTGGTCGTGGCTGTAGATGAACAGGATTGGGGCTCGCCGTCACACACCGCTCACTTTCAGGGCTGCAGCACGTCTGGCGATGTTTCTCCATCTCTGCCGGTTTTCTGCATTGCGAGCACATTGTATGGCAGTCGATCCGGTAGTATCTCTGATAAGATCTATCCATCGAGTTGGGGACCGACCACGTGATCTTGTGCCTTCAACACGGCCCTGCACAACAAGTCTTTCCATCGAGTCCTCATTCCTGGAGATGTGTCCAAAGAACTTCAGTATTCGCAGCTGCACAATCGACGATAGCCTTTCACTAAAGTACTTGAGCCGTAAACATAGGTAAGTAAAAAAAAGATTGTTGAGAGTTGAGGCAGTTTTTTTTGTAGAAGTCGTGATTTAGGCCGACGGAATATTTGTATACCATAAATAAGATACAAATATATAAAAAAATCCATTGTTTGTGATATGAGCGCACATATTTACTTCCGCAAACACAACGACAACTCGAAAACTAAGTTCAAGTGGAGATGATTTGTTGCTCTGCAACAACATGATATTGTTATTAATTATTAATTAATTCAAAACAACAGTGTGGCCATTCCAACTCCCTAAACACGTGACTCTGAGATAACAGCCGATCCCAAAGTGTTGGAAACTTTAGGGATTGGGTGTGAAGGATATTAAAACTGAATCGACTACCAATTACTCCCGTTAAAGTTGAAGAGGCCTGATACTATCTTTCCTGAATACATGGTGCTAGTAATCAATAAGATCTCTGCAGGAAAATCTGGTAGAGCAGAATTTATTGTGAGCTTAGTTTATCTAATTAAATAAAATACGTATACAATGTGATAGGGGAGATACTTTAAAAGGCTAAGTCTACGTCTAAATTTTTCGACAAAAAAAAATGATATAGTGGGTCAAATCCCCAAAAATTTATGAGTTCGGTGGTTTCATCTCTTCGGTTACAGATTGTATTTTTTTTTCATTTTTCTACTGATATCGTATTAAGTATGCCTTAGTACATTGAAATAGACATAAATTATTGGGGAAGTGGGTTGAATATTTTCTTGACGATGAATATAGATAAAGTACTGAACCTTAGAATGTTAAATTAGTTAGTAATAATTTACATTATCCGAACCTGAGGCAAAGGTATAGTTTTAGATTTTGTTAGCAACCTTTCTATCAAATAAGTTAGTGTACCGACAAGATCCTACCTCTTAAACTTCATCATCACTTAATAAAAGAAAGACTTCTTTCTTGTTTCTTGAAATGAAATCTGAGATTAATCTCACATTTCATTTTAACCTACCTTAGGAATTTACATTTTCAAATACCTAAGGTAGTAAGGCAGACAAGTAATGCATATGATGTCTGATGATTTCACCATTACTATAGATTTAGTTGAACTGGTATTATTGAATCCTTCATTTACGTAAATTTGATTGGCACCAAGATTTGTTATAATCCTAGAACACCAATATTCCGTTAATTGCCATCATAATAAACCGATCCCCAGCTAGTCCGGGATTAGTGTGGACGCAGCGAATCGGGGCTTAGCGAGCGACGGTTATCGGCGCGGGGTGCGGGATTGCCGTACGGGATTCGCCTCCGAAATCCCGTAATTTCTCGACTTGTTTGTTTGCAGGCGCGGACATGGAAAGCGTTTGTTGCTAGGGCTGTCGGTTACACAGACTGCAGTTTGCCGACAACCATACGTACCAGGAATGAATGTCGACATGTGGGCGTTTCAATGGTGGTTGGTCGACGGCTGCCGTTGACTAACCGGCGTCTGTCGTCAAAGTGTCAGCGGCTAGCAGTTAATGTACTCTCGGCATGACGTTGACACGGCATGTGATGATAAGTAGATCCTCAAGAAGACGAGCTCAGTCTTAAACAGGATCAGACCTAGTCCCAACAGAATCCTGAGCGCGTTAGCAAATAAGTTCTATGCACCAATGTTGAAACATTTAATTTCAGTTTATGTGTATCAAAAAAATGCTTCAAAAATAAGATTGTTTTGAAGTTGATTTTAATAAATGTTAAACTAATCCTAGTTTCTAAGTCCTATCATGTAAAATAATAATTGCGCTTAGTTGGCAAAATAAATAAAGTTTACATAGTATAACATAACAATAACTTTATTCATTGGAACGATAAATAAAACGTGCAGTAATTTACTGCACATTTGATTCAAGACCATATTCATAAAAAACTTATTTTCACTGAGCTACCCGCTGTTATAAATATACTTATTAGGTACTGAAAATGCTTTTAAATCAAACATGCGTAATTCCCATAAGTAATAAATTAGGATATTCATTACGACCTCTAATTTCTCGTTTGTATTCATCAATTATTCATAACTCTGAGAATTTGTTTGAAAAAGAAATTGTTTTTTTTTCATTCATTTTGACTTTTTGTGACGATTCGAATACCGGGAAATGTGATCAGGGCCCTCTCGCGTCAGTCTATCATTTTTCGTGTGGTACTTCGATTACGAGTTTCACTGTTTTACCGAAAACTCCAAGTAATATATCCACACGTAAAAAACTACCGTACGAAAGAAATCGGGACCCTGATAACTTTATTTTCTTCGAAAAAGAAAAAAGGTGGTAACCAGCTTATGTTTATTTCGATTGTTTCTTATCACTCAATACTTTTTTTTGGCAAAACGCACTGAAAGATTAATATTTAACCACCTCGACATGTGCTGCATTCTTGCAAATAATTGATGATTATGATTATTAGAATCTTTTAACTTAGATCTCCATGTTATTTTACGCATTATGTAGACAAAATAAGATAGCGCAAAAGATTTTTGGGACCGGTTTCGTGATCGACAGTTAACTTATGGTTAAAAGACGTTACCATTGGTGGAATAATTACGATTGTGCATGCTTCAAAACAAAAAAAACAACCAATAGTAATTAAAAATGGCATTCTATCAACCAATTAAAGTATATTTGGTTCAAACATGCACAACCACTGGTATTTTTTAACCATTATTTGTGTCTATCGGTCATTCAACCGACCATTAGACAACTCTTATAATGAGTAACCAGAAACAAATACAAATTAACTACAAATCACGCTATAATACAGAGTCGAACTCAATTCCCCATTACGGGTAAATATAGTAACGTGCAACGTGCAGTTACATATAAAGCATTGGGGGTAAATGCGATTTTAATGCGCCAGAATGCATCCCAGGCCAGGCGGGCAGTACTCAGGAAAACGTTCTGGTAGTGAGATACGAGTGAGATACCCGTGGAAAAGTTAAACAGGATTCAAACGGTACCCGGAGTAATAAAAATACTTTACTGAATTGAATTGTTTTTTTTTTGCCGAAGGATGATTTTTATATAAAACTAGCGGTCCCATTATTATTATATTTATTATTTATTTATGTAAACATTTAGTTTTGAAACCTAATTGTACTATTGTAAGAAGATAAATCATATTGACCGATTTACAAAATTAATTATGCTTTTTGAATTTTATATTTCATCAAGCCGATTAGTCAAATGGTGTCGCACACAAAGCAGGAGATACTATAACAAATTGAAATTAATTAATTAATGATCCTTTGTAGATTGAAATAAATAAATATTAAATAAATAACACTAACTATTCATACACGATTTGTTACATTTTAGTAGCCAATTTGATTCTACACAGTACAAAAAATGGGTGTCAGTTTTTGAAAATCAGTAGGCTCAATTATCATTTGGTACGGGCCACATAAATACAATAACAAGAAATAATCGGCGGATGGTGCAACGCAAATTAACTTATGGTTTCGTTAATGCTATGGCCTTTTAATAGCGAACGCAAGCTTCGGAGAATAATTAGTGTAATTTATTAACCGACTTTCAATATTAATAGTGGTAATTTCAAAAGATTTTGGATATATTCAGCTTGATCCTTTATTTTTCATGTAATATGTAATGATGAGAATCATAGACTTCTATTTGGTTCTTTGTACTTAAGGTTTTATATTCAATAGGTACTTGCCTATTCATTCAGCCTTTTGTTAATGTTACTATCGTACCTACTTGTTAGTATATTAACCAGTTCTTCTACCAACTTTCATTAAAACTTTCCTAGAAGACGAATTTGGTGTAGTGGTTAGCGCTACTGACTACTATGACAGCGGTCGCGCGGGTTCGAATCCCGCAATGGGCAAATGTTTATGCTATTTTATGGGAGACGCCCCCATAACCTAAACAATAATCGTGGTCTTGTATTCGTAACACAAGGAAGAAAATTTCTTACTTCGAAACCAGACAACTAGTGTGTTTTATCTATGTGGCACTATATTTATTAATTTATTTAACAGTCTTCATCTTATGTACTTCATTTAGTCTAGGTCTAAATTAAATCTAGATAGTAGATCTTAGGGAGGGTGAAATACCTCCATAAATATCACTCTGTAAGCACTCATTGCGTTTAACCTTCTGCAATTGGCATTAACTGCCTCTTTCGTCTTAATTAAGTTTTTCTTTTCGATTAAAGTTCCAATATAAACTGCACATAAGTACATTTTAATTAAATGATTTAATTTAGTTGTATGCGATATTACCTTAAAAGCACTTATTCGTTCAGACTAACTGCAATTGACATTAAATGTTTCTTTTGTCTTAATTAAGTTTTTTTTTTCGATAAATGCAACATTCAATTAAATGTTTTTATAATTGTTATTTATGCGGAGGCCAATACTTTAATAGTTCAAAGGTCTGTTTTAATATATTGTAATTACAAAGACTAGAAAACATAGAGTTACGAATATATTTTTTTCTGCTTATAAGCAGAAAAAATCCCTTCGCTATAAGGAATTGACTTTGCTGTCCGCCTGTTGCCTGAAGTTGCCTGGAGTGTTCCTCAAACAACATTAACACGTTCCGGGACAGTGAACGCCTACAGGCGTGAAAACAATAAAACATCTCTTGTGTCTGGATTAGTGTCCCGGAACGAGTTAATGATTTCAAAATAGAGGCAGCTCAGCAACAGTGCAGCCTTTCACTAGCCAGACAGAAATCGTGACTGAAAGTCTAACAATTTATATGTATTTTTTTGTTTCTTTTTTATAATAAAATTATACTTCCGATTTTTGGTGATGGCGACTCTCAACAAAGATAGACCAGGTACGCAAAATATGTTTTGGTGCCCAGATGTGTGCGCAATACATTAGTGCACTCTCTGTTCCTTCACTCTCATTAATTCGATAATACAGTAGTCCGACATGACCGATGAGAGATCAGGCGCAGGACCAACGGCTTAAAGTGCTTTCCAAGGCAAGACAGAAAAACCCAGAACAAAATTTTGGCCCGACCCGGATTTGACGAATCCTGGACCTCTTTGGTAGTGAGTTAACCGCTACAACAACGATGTAATCATATTCTTTTTTTGTATCTGTGTTGTAAAAGGTACCTTCATCTTATATACCTATTTATCTTCTTCTTCTTCCCCCTATACCTGCTCCTATTTACTCGGGGTCGCCTTCCTCGTCCGCATTCTCCATTTAGCACGGTCTTGTGCTGCGTTCTTATCTAAATGAGCCTCCTTCAGATCTTTTTCGATCGTCATCATCCAAGTGTCATCGTCTTAAATAACTATTTATTTCGCATTATTTATAACGCATTGTTGCTCAAAAACACATTTTTTAAAGTGTTCTTCCATAAAAATCTGTGAAACAAGTTACGTTCAAAAGTTATACCACGCCCGAAGCCCAAAATGTTATTCCTGTGGTTTAGTGCTTAGTTCAGAAGTCGGCAAGTGCAGTTTTTGGTTGCGCCCCTACTTTGTGAGAGCAACAACTAAAGTGCTTTTGCAAAGTCAGAAAGGTTATTGCGTGTCTATTTGTAGCGAACATTGTACAATAAAATTATTGCAAGTAAACTCCAATTGAGTTGTATTTACCTTCACATGGGCCAAACGTAAATAATATGTACAGCATTCGTTTTTAACCGTAGATTACCCATCATTTTTGTTTTCGACTGACAAAAAAAACAATAATGTAAAAGTTTCACTCAAAATGTACGCAAATAATTTCATTAATTCATATGGTGGAGATCTTTGCTATAAATTGTACTATGCTCGTTATCGCAAGATATGTAATCACCTTTCGAGAGTCTGAAGAGTTTTAAAGTGAATTGAAAAAGTTCCAATAATGAATAGGTAGTACAAACTAAACCACAGAGTTGAGTGATTTTAACTAGACTGGACAGAAGAGGTGGCAAAAATCTTTTAAAATACGGCAACTCCATACCTGTATTTACTGTAAACTGAATAACTATGAACTTCAAAGCTTATGAATGTTTGTGTAAATATATTGACGAAATTCTGTTTTTGTTGTTTGATTTCCCTACAAATAAAAACAATGAATCACGGTTAGCGTAGTGTTGCATGGCAACATTAAGTTTTGTAGATTTTGATTGTATTGGAGTGGCAACACTCGTTCTCTTCCCGAATACAACAGCAACTCGATGGACGTGCCGTGTTTTATTTCTACAATTACTACCAGCCGTAGTCACCTCAGCGCCTATAATTACACACAAACAAGCGGCCGCGCCCCATGGTCCTTCGCAATATAAGAAAAGAAGATCTACGACTGGATAGCAAAGGTACCGATAGTCCATCGCAATCCCCAATATTAGAAGGAAGCAGCCATTTTGTCCATTTCGGATTCTTCGCGTGATTGTATGGTGTCGCAATTCTCCAAACCTGCAAAAGTCGCCGCCAGGAGGCGCTACAGGCTCGGCATTCCCGAGTATTTCCGACCCATACCGAAGCCAAGCCGAACAACGACAGATCAAGACAAGGACGGTAAGAGCTGCCTGCAATAAGGTGCGAGCGAGAAGACATATACTTCATCATTCGCCGGGCCGACTCATTCGTTCCGTTCAATCGTCGTGTCGCCGAGTCCCAACGTTCGTGACGTTTCGGAAGCGATCGTGACGCAAGCGTGCCAACACAACAGGAATAAACTTCTCTATAGTGTTCTCCAACTTCTCCGAGTTCTCCGTTAGTTTGTTTCCGCGTGTGTGGTGCCCTCCCTCCGCCATTTTGTTTGACGAAGACACGAACACGTTTTCATTCCGTGGCGCAAGCGCAAATTTTTACCCGCGTGTATTAATTTAAGTAAACAATAATACTATTTTTATTAATAATTGTAAACCAAAGGTGGTGGTGCGGTAAAGTAAAATGTCAGAAGAAACGTTAAAGGCGAAAGTAGCGGCGCGTGGCTATGCCAAAAGCAGCATAACGCGATTAGAAAAATTTATTAGTGAACAAGATTTAAGCTTGTGTGCAATAGAACTTCTAGATGCTAAGAAACAACGAGCTGTGGGTTCATTTAACGAGTACGATAACCTTAATAAAGAAATACTTGCCCTAAACCCAGACGATAAGGAGTGTGTAGAAACCGTTGAGGCGCAATATTTTTCAATTGTAGCCTCTCTTGGCAGAGCCATCAATATGCTACAGAGCACCGCAAGCGCTAATCACCTGCCAAAACCATCACCTAAGGTCAAAAACCTGCCTGAAATTAGAATTCAAGTGTTTGATGGTAAGTTCTCTGACTATGTGCCATTTATAAATATGTTTAACTCATTGATAGATAGAAACACTAATTTAGAAGCTGTACAAAAACTGTATTATTTACGTAGTTATCTGAGAAACGAACCATTTGACTTAATTAAAAACCTGCCTGTGTGCGGTGACAGCTATGTTGAAGCAATTAACATCTTAGCTAAGCGTTATGATAACAAATACAAAATTGTTAATGATCATATATCAGCTTTGTTAGACATGAAGCCTATCACAAGAGCCACATCAGCCAACCTAAGAGACTTTACCTCATTTGTAAAACAGCAAATAGCTGCAATTAAGCAACTTGAAAACAAGGTAATCCATTGGGACACCATTTTAATGTGTATTGTTTCCCGAAAAATAGATAACTACACCAGCAGAGAGTATCAATTAGAGCGAAACTCCGCCGAAGAGCCCAACTTAGAGGATTTTTTAAATTATTTGGACAAGCGTGCGTTGGCCATGGAGAACGCTGAGCAGGGTCACAATCACGTCTATCAGGGCAGCGGCAAGGTGGTAGCTCACATCACTTCAGGAGCAACATGCACATACTGTAAGTCCAATCACAAATTATACTCTTGCAAAAAGTTCCAACTTTCTCCGAGCCAAGTTAGAGTTCAATTTGTCAAAGATAATAAGCTATGTAATATTTGTCTTGGTGCGCACACAACAAAGTGCCGGTTTCATTTTAGATGCACAGTGTGCAAAAAGGCCCACAATAGCCTTTTACACTTAGATGAACCTGCACTCGCACCACCTGTTTCTTTAGCAGGCAACACAGTCTCAAATAATAATGTACTTCTCCCCACAGCAAGAATAAAACTAGTGGCCAGAGATGGTACAGAGCTTCATATTAAAGCTTTGCTGGACAGTGGCTCTCAAGCCTCATTTGTCACCACCAAGGTTGTCCAGCTCTTAGGATTAACTCCTAAGCAAACTGATACCAGTATTATTGGCATTTCTAATGCAAAGAGCCATATTAAATATTGCATTCCATTGGAAATCCATTCATTAAAGTCTCCATTCAAAACAAATGTAACTTGTCATGTAGTAGACCAAATAACATGTAAATTACCTCAAAATAAAATAGACATAGGAGAATTTAAACTTCCTCACAACTTGACACTTGCCGATGAGCAGTTTTTTGAACCAAGTGAAATCCATATGCTAATTGCAGCTGACATATTTTTTCAGACGCTGATACCGAGTCAGGAAGGTGCACCCCGCGAGCTGGCCTCTCTGATTGCGCAATCGACCGAGCCGATGCAGACTCCGGTCCGCGGTCAGGCGAGCAAACTCCAGCCAGCTGCGCAGCCTAGTACACCAAAGTTGTATATAACCAATACTTATTTTGGCAACATAATTGCAGGTACTTTACCCAATTTTTCTTTAGCTCCAACATGCAACAAAGTAGTTTTGAAATGTGAACTCCAATTAAATGAAACAATAGCTAAATTTTGGTCAAATGAAAAGGTGCCAGAAGTATTTGTTGAACACAACTCAGAACACGAACAGTGCGAACAAATATTTGAGAACTCTGTCAAGTTAGAAAATAATAGGTTTGAGGTTGCATTACCTTTAAAGTTACCATTGCCAGACATTAATGATGTTCTCGGGGAGTCTTTTCACTTGGCTCTAAAACGGTTCTATAATTTAGAAAAGAGGCTACATGCAAATCCTGAGTTATTCATGCTATATAAAAATTTCATTCATGAATACTTAGAACTCAACCACGGTCACTATGTAGACATTGAGACCTATGATTTAATGAAACAAGCTATTTATTTTCTGCCTCATCATGCAGTAATTAATCAAAACAGCAAAACAACCAAGCTTCGAACTGTGTTCGATGGCTCAATGAAAACTAACAAGAAAATATCACTTAATGATTTGCAACTCAATGGGCCAGTGGTCCAGCGAGACTTGTTTGACATAATGTTGTTATTTCGGTTAGGCAATTATACCTTTACTGCCGACATAAAGCGTATGTTTCGTAACATTAAAGTAGATCCACAATACGCTACACTCCAAAACATACTATGGAGGGATAATCCATCAGAACCTGTGCAATGCATACAACTAGATACTGTCACATATGGTCTGAAAAGTAGCACCTACATTGCCACTCGTTGCTTAAAAGAATTAGCTATTAGGTATGAGCAAGATTTTCCTCTGGCGGCATCAATTATTGAAAATAATGTGTATTGCGATGATATCCTCTTTTCTCATAATGATCTCGAAACTGTGCTCACTGCTCGTAATCAATTGCGAGAATTGCTACTATTAGGTAGTTTTGAAACTCATAAGTGGTCTTCCAATGAACCTAAGGTTCTATCTGGCATTGACAGCAATGACCAGCATTTTGATAGCCTCGACTTACAACGAGACAACTTTAACATGAAGGCTTTAGGTCTAACAATTAATGTTAAACATGACCATTTCATAATATCCTCTCCGCAACCATTTGACATGGACAAAGTTAACAAAAGGAATATTTTGAGCTTTATAGGTAGATTCTACGACCCTATGGGATTCGTTAGTCCCATTATTGTCACAGCAAAGGCAATAATGCAAAAACTGTGGATACAAAAAATTTACTGGAATGTCAGTCCCACGCCTGAAATTTGCCAGGAGTGGCAAATATTCACAGCTGATTTAGCTGCTATGAAACCAATAATTTTAGAAAGAAACATAAGCATTTCAGAACCATACACTGCACAGCTGATTGGGTTTGCAGACGCCTCGAGTACAACGGGCTATGGCTGTTGTGTATACCTGCGTGTGCGGGACTCAACAGGTGAGACGAATGTGCAATTGCTCTGTTCAAAATCGCGTATCAATCCCATTCAAAGTAAAGGTATGACTGTGCCAAGATTAGAATTAAATGCTGCACTCATACTGTCCAAATTAATGTTCAAAGTGTATGACGTTTTGAAAACTAAGATTAAACTAGACAATGTTCATTTATTTAGTGATTCAAAGATTGTACTTGCATGGCTCAGCTCTGATCCGACAAAGCTTAAAGCGTACGTTGCAAACAGAGTAATTGCAATTCGACAAACCTGCTCTAATTGGAACTGGCTCTATGTAAGGTCAGCCGATAATCCTGCTGATCTTATAAGTCGTGGAGTCAAACCAGGTGAACTTATAGATTGTGATTTGTGGTGGCATGGTCCGCGCTTTCTTCAAAATGGTGAGCTTGATTTTTCTTCTTGCTACACTGACTTGCCTAAGGAATTTCCTGAAGTGAAATCCGGTCTTGATTTGCCTGATGTGAAGCTCTGCTCAGTTTTCTCCTCCAATGTTGTGTGTCGCGATTTAAATAAGCTTGATTATCTGTTTAAGCGTCTGCATGAGCTCTCGGATATCAACAAAATGACAAGACTGCTGGCTTATATACTAAGGTTTTTAAATAATATAAATCCTAACAAACAAAAGTTTAATACTAACTATTTAAGTGCACGCGAACTTAACAATGCACTGTTGCTTTTAATAAAACGCGAACAACACGCCTTCTTTGAAGCTGAATTCGATTTATTAAATAATGCAAAAAATGTTAAAGGCAGCTTAAGCAATCTGCACCCGTTCATTGACGAACAAGGGCTTTTGCGTGTGGGCGGTAGGCTTCATCACGCTGATATATCATATGATCACAAGCACCCTGTCATACTTCCAAAGGGCTCTTATATTACTGACTTGCTAATTAGGAGCGAACATGAAAGGCTTCTGCATGCAGGGCCCAGACTGTTGCTCTCAAGTCTGTCCCAAAAATACTGGATAGTAAATGGTCTTGTAGAAGTTAAGAAAATAACTCACAAATGTATTACATGTTTCAGACAAAAGGCCACTGTCGCCAAACAGCTGATGGGGTCCTTGCCTGCTGCGCGCGTCACTGCAACCAGCCGACCATTCGAAAAAGTTGGCGTGGATTTCGCCGGGCCTATTGATGTTAAACTTTCTCGCGTGAGGCGATCAGTTGTTGGTAAAGGTTATATCTGCGTTTTCGTCTGTTTTACAACGAAAGCCATTCACTTAGAGTTGGCTTCAGATTTAACTACAGAAACGTTTCTCGCTTGCTTAAGAAGAATGATATCGCGTAGAGGCTTACCCAGCGAAATCCACTGTGATAATGCTAGTACATTTAAATGTGCAAGGACCCAACTAGCTGAACTATATTCACTGCACACATCCCATAGCCACCAAGCTGAAGTGCAAAGATTTGCAACGCAGCGCGGTATTGACTTTCATTTCATTCCCAAATATTCACCGACGTTTGGCGGGCTGTGGGAATGTGCCGTTAAGAGCACAAAATACCATTTAAAACGGGTATTACATAAAACTGTACTCACCTATGAACAATTACACACTGTTTTAACTGAAATAGAGGCGGTACTCAACTCGAGACCCCTCCTCCCTCTGTCGCCAGACCCTGACGACTTTTGTTATTTGACACCAGGTCATTTCATCATAGGTTCACCTTTGAATGTGTATCCAGAAACAAATTTGGTTGATGTTCCTCAAAACAGGTTAAAGTTTTGGAAATTATGTACTAACTTAAAACAAATGTTCTGGAATACTTGGCATAAGAAATATCTAAGTTTATTACAAAATAGACCTAAGTGGAGAAATGATTGTAATGATATAAAAATAGGGAACCTAGTTATTTTAAAGGAAGATAATACACCTTCCATGTCATGGCCCATGGCTAGAGTAGTAAAATTATTCCCAGGGCATGACACAAAGGTTAGAGCTGTAGAAGTAAGAACTCCTAATGGAAAAACGCATACTCGAGCTATTAATAAGTTGTGTTTATTGCCTATTGATGATAATAATATGTAAATCTAAATTTAACTTAATTGCTAGATTAGGTTATTATTACTAACTGTATGTTACAGTAAATAAGATTTGAATTGTAGTAATTGTATTTTTTCATAAGATTAGTATTTTAAGAAGTACCTATTTCTCGATATTGCCTTTCTCGGGCCGCAACATGTTGCATGGCAACATTAAGTTTTGTAGATTTTGATTGTATTGGAGTGGCAACACTCGTTCTCTTCCCGAATACACCAGCAACTCGATGGACGTGCCGTGTTTTATTTCCACAAATACTACCAGCCGTAGTCACCCCAGCGCCTATAATTACACACAATCAAGCGGCCGCGCCCCACGTAGCAGAATCATTCCTTTTCAGTAAGACAATCTATGAGAGCTATTTATGGGTTTGTATGTGAGGCCTCTACAAACAAGGCCTCACCTCTAACACAACAGAATACATTTCAACGGTTGAATAAAAACCGATATCTCATTTCCCGAAATAAACCAAATGCGGGACGGACATCAATCTTAGCTGAATGCGACCACTTGGACTAGTGAGCCGAAATACCTTGCCGAAACCGGGTCGAAAAATATATTCGGTATCACATTAATTAAGCTAAAAGATCTGGCTGACAGCGAGACGTATTAGTGAGAATATTATCACTTCAACCTTGTGGCTGTTCAATACCAACTACAGTATAATGTAATTATACGATTGTAACGATTCTAATGCTCATTTCACTTCTTCAGTGTTTTAGGTATAGATAGCGATATTAAGGATACGTATTTAAAAGCAAATTTCAAAAACTTTTATAAATTAAATAATAATAATAATAATAATATAACTCTTTATTGTACAACACATATTACGTTGTTGTGATTGTTGAAATACAGTAAATGTACAACTAAGGCGACCTTATCGCTAAAAGCGATCTCTTCCAGACAACCTTTGGGTAAAGGAATAAACTATTCATAGGAAGGAATAATGTTGAAAACTTGACGATGCATTGCTACGAAAACGGCACCCAGCGATAATAGACGGTGTGGCGGCCGTCGACACGCGATCGTTGATGTGCCGTCAAGCGCGTTCCTTTAACACTTTTTTTTCAGTGGGTCGAAACCAATACCCGGTTTCGGCTACTCTCATCCTGCTGAGGGCCCCCTAGTCGTCTTCAGTCTCCGGACGAGTGAGTAACACGTACGCGCGTAATAAATTACCGTCTGTCCGTCGCTCGCTTAGAATGGGCCCTTTGAACCACTGGTCAAGCTTGTTAATCCGGAAAACCTTGGATAGAGGCTTTCTTTAATTAAATAAGAAAAAAGAAACAAAATTTGATAAATTTTTTCCGTAGTTCTGATGTGTTACAAGCTAGTTCGGATACACAATCATATTCAAATATTTTTACGAACGAACTTACGGGAATTGACTGAGTAAAATAATCGTAAAAATTAGTATTATAGATTATTTTTGTGGCGTCACAGAATAACAACCAAATAAATACAAATACCTACCTACATGTGGTTATTTTATTCGAAACCATATCCAAAGCCAACGAACCAAGCCTTTTAGTATAAGTGAACATCTTAATTTACAGCTATCTGCGCAGCCATTTCTACCTTTACACAAGCCATGACACTAAAATCCTAAGTTTATTAGCTCCCCCAGCTATTCCCATTAGGAAACTAAAATATCACCAAGTCCATAGCAAAACGTGAAACAATGTTCTTACTCCGACAAATCAAAGCAATAAATATAACAATGAATGAATGTAAATTAGGAATGAACAGAAAGTCCAGTAGGTGGATATAATATGCAGCGTTTGATCTGTAATAGAAGCAAAAAAATAATCAATGATTTTACAGAGTATACATAGTTACCTCGACCTGGTCTTATTGCTTCAAAATACTTAAACTCAAGTTCAAGAGAAATCAAGCAATCCAAAGTTAAAATCCCTAGTCAATGTATATCAAAATCACTAACTCGTTGTAGTAAATGACAATGTCAAGTTCTATGACTGGACTCATTTGTTTGCAATACATTTCTGGTTCGATTTATTTTGTTAGAAAATAAAAATAAATGTATTTTTCATTATAATAAATAATAACCATTTGATATTGATTACTAATCACTTAAATGGTATATATTTAAATTTTTTGCTCCTATTACAGGCCTATACCCTGCATTTACTGAAGGTCATCACTACCCTAGAAACAATTCATACAAAGTACTGGTGATCACGAATACTCTTTGCAATTCTAGATGGTAGGTACGGCCGAGGGCTCTATTAAACGAAATCTCATCATACAAAAATCGCTTCACACAAAGGTCGATACGAGGTGGCCGAGGTGACCTCTATAATACGTAAAATTACTGAGACTCGGTTGCATTGCACCGGTTTTCGGTTCTCTGCACTTGGTTTAAGCATTTAATATACGCACATTTTTACATCAGCTTCCTCCACGATTTTCTACAGCAACCTATTGCGAGCAGCCTGCATCCAAAATTTACTTGTTTAGGTATATATACCACCATATACCAAAACTGACTAGCAGTTTTGGTGTCTTTTTGGCTTCAAATATGTATTTATGATATAAAACTTGCTTTTTTATAAATATACTTAATTACCCTTAAATCACATATTTTGTACAAAGCGGACTTACTCCATCCTATCTCTATAATGACATGTACCGGTCATAACTCAGGGGCGGACTCAGTAAATCTCTCTCCGGATTGCTAATGACGTCAGAATAAAAAGTGACACGCCTTCCCGAATTATGCAACAGACAGGCCCGCACCTACACACGTGTGTTTTATTGTCTTTACGTACCTATGTGATGATGACCCAAAAAAAAATGCTGAAAACAGAACATTATGTTTTTGTTTCTATTTTTATCAATTTTATGACTGCATTTTAAACCTATATGATTAAAAACAATCAAGATTTACTTCAGGCAAGGCAATGTTTTTCTATTTATTGATGCTTTTACTCATTTTTTAAACTTTGTCAGTACTTCATAATTCAATCTTATCGATTTCCCTTGGATCATCATGATTCCTTTCTGTGTGCTTACAAAACTTTTTTGTTTGATGTAATATAGAGTCAATTTATGCAAACATCCAAGATCAGACTTTCTATAAGAACCAGCAAGAGAAGAGACCTTAGGAGACTTTAGTAGTTACGATACCGAATAGGTCGTGTACGTAACTTCGAAAATAATTACCTTTTTACTAAGGGCGGGTAAAAACAAATGAATAGCGAGCGCATAAAGGCAAGCGCACACTAATGAAAGCTGTCGTTCCACCGGCGCTAAGGGGTAGTACTATTATATATTCTGTGCTAAGGGGCAGTCATGTAATTAAATCGAAACGTGGAGACCTTGAGTGCCGTCGTATAACTTGCAGGTGACGTTATAAAGCTATCGCATGTTTTGATAGAAGATAGTTGATTTCTAAAGAAAAACATTAGTAGCGTGACTCTAAGAACTATTTTCTTTTCTTTAATTCGAGGTACACCTCATACATCATAGTATGCAACTTCAACGTCCAAGTCGGAATATTTATCAATAAAAATAACCGTCATACTCTAGGTAGAGTTATTATTTTAATGATTTTTATTAAAAAAAGTGGGATTCACATTCATTAGGACCCTGCACTTGATTAAGAGCAGCTAATGAGCGCTGTCAGAACGTCGCCCGGCTCTATTAATTTCAATGATCTCTCCCATTTCGGCTTGTGTATGGAAATAGAATAAATGAATCATATTAAATTTTATAAAATAAAGCCTCCATATCGCGTTGATAACACTTTATTAACGAACAAACGGCTTGATAGGCTTCTTTTGGACTTCAATATAACTACTGAAGTGTACGTTTGAAAATCTTTAAAGATGCATCCGAGACAGATGGAAAACAGATTACAAACAGACCATTCTGTAGTACTTGACGTCATTTTGAACAAAACAACAAAAACAAAACGAAACTTCATAACAAACAAAATACCTTGGAATATGACTTGTAAGGAATGTATTTTAATGACTTGTGATCCGTAGTGAAATTGTAAAATATTTGTTTACCTTCTACTGTGTAGAACGACTTAAATACTCAATACTTGTATACTGTTATAGCAAAGTAATGCATAACACAGTAAAAATAATATTTGTTGGTAAGTAACAGTATGAAGACGTTTCAGCCGTCGTATAGCAATCGATACACAACTCATGTAATAACGAAATAGGTAATAATTAAAACAAAGCTATTCAACATGAATATCACCACAGGACATCACATCACAACCACACTGAACCAAAATTTTAAACAAAGTGTATCAACCAAACCACTAACAGTGAAACTTAAAAAGAAAATAATAAGTCTCCGCGAAGTTTTGATCTTATTCTACCTTACCTTGACCTTAGTGAAAAGTGTGAATGGACATGCAGATACATTGAGTCTAGAAAACACTCCAGAAGATGCCAACTTAAACTTTACTCAACTAGCAATGAAATACGGTCACAAATGCGACGAACATGACGTGATCACAGGAGATGGGTATATTCTTAAACTCTTCAATGTGAGAGGAGATAAAACAAGGTCAGTATTCTTGCTACATGGCTTCACGGATTCTGCTGATACTTTCATCATACGAGGCAACACTTCTATGGTGATTACGCTAGCTTATCAAGGATATGATGTATGGGTAGGAAATTGCAGAGGCAATAAGCATGGTCGACGGCATGTGACCTTAGACCCCAATAAAGATAAAGCTTTCTGGAATTACAGCCAGCACGAAATGGGTATACATGACCTGCCTGCAATGATCGATCATGTGATCAACGAAACTAAACAGACGCAGCTGTCAGCCATTGGACATTCTCAAGGGACGATGGTCTTTTACATATTGACAGCAGAAAAACCGGAGTACAACGACAAAATAAAACTGTTTATAGCCTTGGCTCCTGTTTGCTATCTCCATCATATGAAGCCATTGCCTTCTACTGTAACAAAAATCTGGCCTTTGGTTCATCCGTGGGTGAAGTTGGCAGGCATCGTGGAAGCATTCTCCAGGGATTCATTAATCATAAAATTTATAAAAAAAGTATGTGCTATAAGAACAATAGGGTATCTTTTATGTTCATATGCTATTTTTGCATTAGCTGGCTTCGATAGACCAGAACTGGAAAAAGAATTTCTCCCAATTATAATTGGTCACTATCCCGATGGTGCGTCAATTAAAAACGCGAATCATTTATCGCAAATAGCTCACAGAAAGAGGTTTTCAAAGTACGACTATGGTTGGCGAAGGAATCTTATAATATATGGGACTCCAGATCCTCCTAATTATGATTTGGGGAAAGTTCGTATTCCTGTGGCACTGATAACCGCTATGAATGATAACTTTTCGACTTTAGAAGATGTGGACTTATTGCGAGAACAGTTGAACAATGTTGTGTACTATCATGTGATGGAAAGGACGCAGTTTAATCATGTAGATCACGTTTGGGGTAAACATATGACGGTATATCTTTTTCCCATCGTGTTGGAGTTATTGGAAAAATATCGGTATGTCAATAAGACAATAAGGTGATGAAAACGTCTTCTAGTACGTATTCATTAGTCTTTAAGTTAGTCGATGTTTGTTATTGTTATTGTACCAACACAAGACTTTCTGTAAGCCCACTATAAATAAGTAATTGAAAATATGAAAGATATAGCAGGAAAAAAACTGAGTATTAAACTAATTACTTACCATAAATGCTTACTTATAATCACACAAAAATCTTTATTTTTGTATTTGTATTTATGATTTGTACTACGTTTTCACTAGGTATGCAATAAATATTTAAAACATATTGAAGCGTTATTTACTGATTTCAGTGTACCTATCTTTATAAACTCCTGTAAATAGCATTTAAATTGTTATTTACTCGTAAATCATTATGAAAAATTCGAGAATAAAAATATTCTAGTTCAAGTTTGTTCTAAGACCATTTTAATCTTGCTGCAACATTTGCTAGGCAAGAATTCGAATTTGCAGAGAATTTGATTTAACTAGCTACCGCCCGCGGTTTCTCCCTACCTCGCCCCGGTGGGGTAAGGCTTGGCGAACACTTACGATAGCTGAACTTACGATAGACGAAAATCACCAAATTGCTTAAAAAAATTAAAATGAATGGGGAAACTCGCACCCTCGCGCGTAGCTCGCGCGTATCTACGAAATACTACGCCGTAGCTAGTAAGCTACAAGTAGAGTCGCCTACTGGCTGGTGTTGATAGTTTTGACTCGCCCACTATATCGTAATAAAAAATTGATTTTGTGTTTTTTTTTTAATTTTTTTAAATATTTTTTTGGCATCACTATCGTTTGTTCAACCATCCCTGAGTCGCTCGTCCCTGACCGAAATAACACCCTGTAAAGTGCAACAAAGATGAGGTATATGCATTGAACTACTATTACTAGCGTATGGAACTGACATCACGAACAAATTTTGTGCTCCATGAATTGATGAAATGAATTGATTTCGAATTATGATATTTTAAATATCATAATTCGAAATAAATAATTTCAAAGAAAACGTCACAATCTTGTCGTCGTTTCTGCGACACATTTTTTGCTTGGCATAGCTTCTCTTTACGTAGTGCAACAACTTACTGGGTATATGCAAGGCAAGACAGTCGCTTGTGTGCAGTCGGCCTAGCAGCCGCAATATTCGGGCACTTCCCAACAGGCTTGATTTACGAGCGAGCCGCTGCAACGAGGCCGATTATGTTATCCGCCGCGCGCTTATTTGATTCCCGCTCAGGAACAGCCGACCGCTACTAGGCAGATATAATGACGTATTGGTACTATAACTTTACTTTTGTGCCGGGGAAACGTGGAACTTTTACTGAAATATAGTACTAAAAAGAACTTTAGAGTCTTGCGATTTTTCGTCGAGAGATTACGCTGCAGGCACCGCAGGAGGTCCGCTGCTGAACATAGGCCTTCCCTCATGGCTTTTTAACGGATCAGCTTTTTGCGCTACGTAATATCGAGGTCACCACCGCCTAACCATATTAAGAGCCAAAATCGCTTGCCCCTCGCGTCGTCTTTTATTTGAGATATTTGTATAATATTTATATTTATATCGTTTTTATACTGTGTGTCCAAGCGATTTCGTTGGAAAGTGGTTAGGCTTGAAACGGCACGTCACTTCAAACAAAAGACTACGCGAGGTGCTAGCGGTTTTGGCTCTTGAGGTGATAAGGCAGCTGAGGCCTCGACCGTATCTACGTATCAAAATGTGAAATGTACTAACCCCTTATTTATAATAACTCAAACAGTCTATTAAACCTATTTTAGCTATTACACTGTTTTGTCTCATTCTTTCTTACCGCTGTCATCATTTGACAGAAAGTGAGTAAGTATGTAAGAAATATAATATCTCTAGCTAGTAATAATTAACATAGAGATACTTTTAATGTTTGACAGTAGTGGTCGCGTGATTAATCACACCCACTCCACGTGACACGGGAGCCGACCAAAATTTACACGTAAACTCGATAAAACCGCGATCCCAAAACTTGCTATTAGCCCTCGGACATTAGTTCGTGTTCACAAATGAGAAATTACGTTGTGCCATTAACAAGTTTTGTTGCTAGAAACCTCTGAAGGTGTTAAAATCACAAAACACAATATTAAAATCACAAAAACACAAATTAAAGATCGAAGAGAATTTATTATGTCAAGTGAAAAACAAAAGATAGTATCAAAAATATAGAGTAAAATAAGAATAAACAAAACCATAAACAATAGTAAAAAAGGTTTCATGCCTGTCGTCAACATCGTCCCCCCCGGTGTGATAACACCAAAGAAAAGTGGCGACAGACATAAGTAACTACATATAAGGAATACCCATATAGATAAAAATTGTTTACATGGGTAGTGGAATCAACTTTCGGGTTGGTCGGCGCAGGGTTCCCCCTTTAACGGCTACATCAGCTGCCCTAACTACCCCGTCGTGCCCTGGATAAACCTTTTCAATGCGACCTCTAGGCCAGGAACCTCGGGGGAGGTTTCCATCTGCAATCAACACGACATCTCCGAGTTTCAAATTTTCCGTAGGGCGGACTGTTGTACGTGGCACTAAGTTCGGCAAGTATTCCCGCACCCACCGTGTCCAATAATGGTCTGCGAGACGCTGTGCTTTTCTCCATTGCACGCGACGAATTAGATCTCCGTCAGAGAATTCTGATAGTAAGGAATGTGGAGAAGAAGACCCGAGAATGAAGTGGAAGGGCGTAATTGTCTCTTCTGTCTCCGGATCTACAGAAACATGCGTTAATGGTCTTGAATTGACGATACTCTCCACTTCTGAAAGGAGGGTATGTAAAACTTCTTCACGTGGTGCACGTTCTTTCAATGTTGCTTTTAACGCAGTTTTGACAGATCGGATTAACCTCTCCCAACAACCTCCCATGAAGGGTGCCGCAGGAACAATAAATTTCCATTTGATGCGTTGGTTCAAAGCGTAGTCCTGAACAGGCTGAGTATAGAGCACAGAAAGTTCTTTATTCGCACCGACAAATGCTGTTCCGTTGTCTGAAATTATTGTTGTTGGACATCCTCGTCTAGCAATAAAGCGTCGAAGCGCCATTATGGCTGAATCTGATGACAAATTTCCCACAATTTCAAGGTGAATAGCACGTACTGTCAAACAGGTGAACAATGCAACCCAACGCTTCTCTGTGCGGCTGCCTAAGGTTACCGAAACTGGGCCGAAATAGTCAAGACCAACGCAGGTAAAAGGTCTTGTATGATGAGTTAAACGTTCAGTGGGTAAATCTCCGACAGGTGGAATAGGGGGTGCCGTTTTCCTGATTCTACATAAAAGACATGAATTTGCCACTTTCTTCACCGCCGGGCGTAATCCAAGGATATAAAATGCTTGACGGAGTTCGTTGATAACAAGTTCGTTATTGGAGTGAGCAGCCTTTTGATGGTGGTAATCAATGAGTAAACGAACAATTGGATGTTTTCCATCAAGCACGACAGGGTTTTTAACAATTTCAGTATAATCCTTAAGCGCGCCAATCCTCCCAGAGAGTCGGAGGAGACCAAAGTCATCTAAAATTACCGTAAGTCCATGAAGTCTGCTTTGCTTTAACAACGGTTTTCTATTACTTAAACATGACCGCTCAACTTCAAAAGCATCTATTTGAGACTTGAGTAAAATATGTGTCTCGGCAAGCGTCATGTCCTCACTTAACAAAGGTAGTAGCGATTCTGACAATTGCTCCGACCCCCTTAAATTTCCATTTTTAAGTTTAGCCTTTTGAGAATGACCCAAAAGAGAGCGAAAGGCTCTAGCACTACAAAATACTCGAGCAGTTGCACGCAAAAATCTGAGCCAATTACTAAATCGTGAAAAATCTGCAACTACCGGAAGAAAAGAATCGCGCGTATTAGTTAACCCCACAGCTTCCAAAATGATAGCAGAGCGTTTCATTTCCTCCGGAGTTACAGGTAAAGTTTCCGGTTCTTCTGGCCAGCACTTTATCGGTAAAGTCAAAAAATGTGGGCCAGAAAACCACCTTGAATTGATGTCAAATTTAGAGTCAATACGCGTAGCATCATCGGCGACGTTCATGCTTGAAGGTACATACCTCCAATTAGCTAAATTAGTTATTTCTGCGATCTCACCTACACGATGAGCTACATAAGGTTTAAAACTGCGCGCATCGCTTCTCAGCCATTTTAAGACCGTGAGACTATCTGACCAGTAAAATACTTGGGAAGGCTTTCGTCGATGTGCTTCAAGAATATAGCAAGCAAAACGTGAAGCTATAAGTCCTGCCTGTAATTCAAGTCGCGGTATTGAAACTGGTTTCAAAGGGGCTAGGCGAGCTTTTCCTCCAATCAGTCCTAGCCGCACCGTTCCATCGACACACACAAAACGCCAATATGCTACACAACCATACGAAAGTTCGCTTGCATCAGCAAAAATGTGCAGCTGACAATCTGTTACCTCATTGTGAGAAAAATAATGACGAGGAATGGAAAATGATGATAATTTGAAAAGATCTGTAAACCATGACACCCATTTAGATATGACATGAGCCGGCAGTTCATCGTCCCAATCTATACCCAGCTTCCAAGTCTGTTGGAAAATTACTCGACCTCGCATAATAATAGGAGTTAAAAGCCCTAATGGATCATACACTTTCATAAGTTGTGATAAAACTGTACGCTTTGTAAATTTGGTTGGTAAATCGCCTAAATTAGAACGAGAAAAAGAAAAAGTATCATCTTGAGTGTTCCAGGCTACACCTAAAATACGCACCTTAACTGCAGATGTCTCAGGAAGGCAAATATCTTTCGGAAGTGTTAAAAGAGCTTCTTTTGAGTTTGAAACCCAAGCTCTCATGTCCAGACCGGCCTGTGCATGAACATGAACGATGTCAAGAGCTAAACTAGCTGCAGCTTCTTGAGAATCGACGCTACCAAGATAATCATCCATGTAATGGTCTTCAATAATGGCCTTTGCCGCTGCTGGATATAAAGACTGATGTTCCTCAGCATTTCGATTTTTTAAATATATGGCTGTAAATGGACTAGAAGTGGCCCCAAAAATCATTGACGACATTCGGTAAACTTTTAACGGCTGATCTGGACTCGTACGCCATAAAAATCTTTGTGCATCGCGATCTTCCAACCTAATTTTAGTTTGTGGAAACATTTCTCTAATATCTGCATTTAAAGCAAAACGTCCCTCACGAAAACGCATTAAAATTGCAAGAAGTGGTTGTAATATATCCGGTCCAGATAAAAGTAAAGAGTTTAGACTGACTCCGGAATAGGAAGCGGCCGCATCGTGAACAACACGCAATTTTCTTTTTTGAGGATGCACAACTCCAAAATGGGGAAGATACCATACAATTTTTTGCTGTTTCTCGTTTGAGAGTTGTTCTTTACACGGCTCGGCATAGCCCTTTTCAATAGTCGCCTCAATGTTAGCACGATAAGCATCTGCGTAAGCTTTATTTTTATTCATTTTTAGTTCAAGGGAAAGAAATCTTTTACGTGCCAATGGATAGTTATCAGGAACAGTCTCAATATTTGATTTCAAAATTAAACCGGTTTCAAATCTTCCGGATGGTAACCGATGCGTTGTTTCATTCAAAATATCAATTGCTCGTTTATCGTCCTCTTTTAAATAACTTTTTGCATTAATACCGATGGAGTCAATACGAAAATAATCATGTAACTGGTCATCAAGTTAACTTGTAACCTCAAAAACCGTACCATGGTTTACAAACTCAACTGGAGAACATGCGTTTTTAATAACGCCAAATAAAACCCAGCCCAGAGCGGTTAAACAAGCGACTGGTTGGTTTCGAGAACCTTTTCGAATCTCACGAGGCACAGACAACTGCCAGTTATCGATTCCTATCAGTAACGTAGGTTTGGCTTCGTCATATGACAGATATTCAACTAAATCGGATAAGTGAGCAACTGATTTTATGTTCCTAGCTTCAGCAGATTGAGAGCCCAAACCTAAGTTAGGTATTGAGCGCACATTTTGAAGTAAGTAAGTTTCCGCACTATGACGACCTTTAACGGAAATATCAACGAAGTTCACCTCGGTCATTCTTGTCATTCCACCTATTCCATCCACTCTAATTTGTCCTTTCCTACCTTCAGCTCCTATAGCAACCGCCACGTCAGAGTCTAATAAAGTAGTTGTAGAACCATCGTCCAGTAGCGCAAAGGTGTCAATGGACCCCTTCGGGCCCGAAATGGTTATCGGTATTACTTTAAGAAGAGATCTGAAGGTAGAAGTAGGACACGTTGTGTGGGTGACAGTCTCATGGTCTTTAGCCGATAAAGGATTAGAGTCATCGTGAACTAAGTCCTCCGATACAATTGTGACTTGAGGCTCGGAAGCCAATGCCGCATAAACGACGTCATCCCTCTGTTCTTTGTGTAGAAGAGAATGATGTTTGAATTTATTAGCACAATCAACCACGTCGCACGAAAACTTTTTGCAAAGAACATAAGTGTGACCACCTTTTATGAGGCATTTACGGCAAACTTTATTGACTGTGACCCACTGCCAACGCTCCTCAACGTTAATGTTTGAAAAGTCTTCGCATGATTTGACATCATGACCAACCTTGCTACAAAAAAGACAAACCTTTTTTGAACAATTACAACTTTTTTTTACGTCAGTCGAGCCGACAGTGACATGACATTTGACGTTTTTGACGGCAACGTCAACGTTCAATGGCATAATGTCATACCGACTACGCAAATTGGCTTCGTGCATTAAAAAGTCGGATAAAAGTTCAATTCTGAATAATTTGGTATGCTCACGTAAATGCGCGAAATCAATCCACCTAGATCTTAATATAGGACTTAGTTTACTTACAATTTCATTAGACAGTTCAGGAGAAGCGAGGTATTCAGGTCGCTGCAGAAGACGTACGACCTCGACACAATTACGCACTTTGCAGGCGAACGAGTTCAGCTCCCTGCTATTGTCAGCTAACTTCGGTAGAGCTCTGATCGCTGAAATTTGCGTTAAAATAATATGCTCCGGTCTTGCAAAAGCTGTCTCCAGCGCCTGCATCACGACCTCTGGGTCGCGCGCGGCAGCTAGAAGAACCGTGACGGCATCTCGAGCAGGTCCACGTAATGCAGCATTCAGCCTCGCTAGGTTTTCTAAACTTGTATGAGATGGACTAGTGTCCGAATACATTTTTCTAAATACAAGCCAGTCGGTTGGTCGACCATCAAAATTAGGCAGAGGAGAGCTGACCTTGTTATGCTTCAGCGCCGTGGTGGCCGCAACAGACGCGATGGCTTGAGCTAGGTGTAGGGTGTTAGAGTATTCATCTTTATTATTGTTACATTGTAACTGTTGAGGTAATGTAGAGTGTAATATGGTGTGTAATGTACCAGTTGCTGGAGCGGATGCCGTATTCTTGACCAAGGGATCGACGAGTTCGATGTGTCGGGAAGAGTGACCCGCATCGAAAAAACTCGCCGCGACCGGTGCACCCTCCGCCTCAGCCTGTGAGGGCGCATCGAGTGCCGAAGCTTGGCCAAGTGTGTTAGGCAAATCTGGTGCTCCGTTTTGATAGCACGGGACGGTGGCGTCTAGCCACTCGCTAACTGAAGCAGCAAGGCTGGATCGATGACTGCGGCTTTCATCGGCCTCTATCGCGGCGACTCGGGCCCTATACTCGGCCTCCGCGATCGTCCGGTCTGCTTCCGCTTCACGTGCAGCCCGATCTGCTTCCGCTTCACGTGCAGCCCGATCAATATCACGAATACGTTTTAAGTGCTTCACCTCCGCCGCGAGCGTCTGTGCCCGCACGGTGGCGGACGACGTCCTCGAGGCTGGAGAGGCAGTGGCACTAAGTTTTTTAGCTTGAGCACGGGTAATCATCACTAATCACTTCTGACACCAATGTTAAAATCACAAAACACAATATTAAAATCACAAAAACACAAATTAAAGATCGAAGAGAATTTATTATGTCAAGTGAAAAACAAAAGATAGTATCAAAAATATAGAGTAAAATAAGAATAAACAATACCATAAACAATAGTAAAAAAGGTTTCATGCCTGTCGTCAACAGTAGGTATAGTGCGCGCCTTTTCCAGAAAATACCTACGGGTTTTTTTATTAAAATTAAACAATAAGTGCGCCTTCACACTAGAGCGTTAGCAGCGCGACAGCAGTGCGGCCGCAGCGGATGCCTTTGCATTAGCAGCGCGTCTGTCGCGCGACTGGGTCGTTCCCACTGCACCCAATACCCATTGCAGTGCTAATACGGGGATAGTATTACCACTGCAATGGGTAATGGGTGTAGTGGGATGGACCCGCGCGACTTACGCACCGCTGCGGCGCTGCTGCCGCGATGCCGTGTATAGTATGAAATTATCGACGCGCTGCTAAAGTCGCCTAAATGTGAAAGCACTCTTAATGTCGTGTCACATCAGGAGGTCAAGCGAATAGCGAGAAAATGCGAAAAAAATAAATAAACTTAACGAAAAAGAGCCTAGGTCTTGAGGAAAGGCAAAAAGTCAGCGATCCTCTTTTATGACGCATAATTGTTTACTTTTAGACTCATTTCCGTTTTTTTTATAAAAGTACAAGCTCAAGGTGATTATAAGTTTACTTTTAACTGGCTTGATTGTATATTGATATGCTCATATTATTAAGTTGGGTAGCCGAACATTGCACAAAAACCTGTCTTGTATTGATTGTATTTAACCGAGTATGTTTTAACCTTTATTCAAAATGGTTCCTCATACAAACACTTCGTAATCCAACTGTAGCAGTGGCACAGAATATATAATAGTACTGGCAGTGGTACTTTAGGACTTTGCTGAAAGCACAATTCCAACCCGTGAAAATCGAATAGCAAAATGAAACTCCAATTCTCTCAATTTAAACAGATATCTAAATCTGCTTCAATTATTATCGCCCGCTTTACAGGCGTAATAGTTTTTGCACAAAGAATTCCGATAACCCTACAGCGTGAACGAGTGAACTTCTTTAATAATTCCTTCCAAGTTCCAACTCTCTCGGTGAAATAAGTTTTCGATGAGAGCCGCGTTTTCGATTTATTTCCTATTTTTAATTGACAATATTGCCACTTCTTAGCAACTGTGTTTGGTTCAGGTAACAAAGAAATACGTAGTTTAATAAAACCGCTCATGTACTTACTAGGAAGCTGATTGCTTTTCACTTATTGAGGTTTCTGAGTATATTGTGCGAGAGTCAATCTCACCATGGTTACCACAAAATACGTAATTCTGGGGAAAATGTGTGTATTTACTACTCTTTTGAAATTTTGAAGCTACGGTCACATTTTTAGGGTTCCGTGGCCGAATGGCAAAAAACGGAACCCTTATAGTTTCGTCAAGTCTGTCTGTCTGTCTGTCTGTCTGTCTGTCTGTCTGTCTGTCTGTCTGTCTGTCTGTCTGTCTGTCTGTCTGTCCGTCCGTATGTCACAGCTACTTTATTCTGAAACTATAAGCATCACATAGCTGAAACTTGGTGAGTAGGTGTATTTTGTTCACCGCTTTCCGATTCAGATACAAAAAGTAAGAAAAAATAATATTTAAGGGGGGGCTCCCATACATGAAACTAAAACCTAAAAATTTTTTTTTACTCAAACCTATGCGTGTGGGGTGTCTATGGATAGGTCTTTTAAAATGATGTTGAGATTTCTAAAACCATTTTTTCTAAAAGTGTAAGGTTTGAGATATAGACGCTTCCAAAGTGATAAAATGGGCGTCCCCCCCCATCTAACTTTTGAACTAAGAAAGTGAAAATTTTGAAAAAAATATATGATGTAGATCTCAACAAAAACTTTCAACGAAAATTGGTTTGAAGGAGATCGAACCAGTAGTTTTTGAGATATTGCACATTTTTATCAACCGCAAACATAACTTTGTCTTTCATACAAACACTATGAAAAACAAAGTTATTTTTGCTGTCGCAATATATTGTGATGTTTTCGTTAAGTGAAAGTAAGTGGACCCTGAATTCAGTTAAGGGTGGCACGGAACCCTCAGTGCGCGGGTCCGACACGCACTTGACCGGTTTTTTTTAACCGCATATAACTCATCATTATCATTATCAGCTAAAGGACATCCACTGCTGAACATGGTCCCCTACGGTTTTCCACAGCGACCGATCACAAGTGGTCTGCATACAGTTTGTATTATATTATCTGTGACACTACGATCTTCCTGTCCATCTTTTCGGTGGACGTCCTACGTGGCGTCTAGATCTTTTCTGCCCCAGAAGCCATTACTTATTTGCGCTATGTGGTGCCCATTACCATTTAACTCCTCATTTCTAATTCGATCTCGTAGAGAAACACCGAGCATAATAATATAACTAACTCGAGTTTTTAGATTAGCGCCTAACTAAAATATACCGCAGTAGTGGGATACCTTACTTTTTACCTAAGAACTAAATCTCCATATGGCCTATTGTCCTGACAGTATTATATTAATCATTTCCACTCCTATGTTATGATATTATATTATATAGATTTATGTAAGTACAATTTGTAGTTGTTCCACTATACCTTAACGTTACGGGTATGCCTAAATATTGGAATTGCTTTGAATGTACCATATGTGAAATACAATATTAAGAGAAGTTATCTATGATGATACACTGCATAACACACTAAAGCTCGATTTTACCATCTTATTTCAACGTCGTATAATTAACGTCAAGTAATTGTCAAGTTCCATACGAAAAAAACATAATTATAGTTCATCATTATCAGCCAAAGGACGTCCACTGCTGAACATGGGGATTTTTGTGGAGGAAATGGTTTAAGCATACCGTAGCAGGTTATGTGGGACTCCTTGGTGTGTAGCTAAGTATACTCAATATCGCAGATGTTAATCCGCGTGGTCCCTCAGACCGCTAAATGGGAAGACGTAGGATTGCTGTTCGCATGCACTCCATCGTCCTTGTGCTGGACATAGACCTACCCACGGCGGTCAACAGCATCAAGTTGCAAGCGGTCTATAACGAGTGTGGTCCTGCGATCTTTATGAGACTGTCTATTTTCTAGTTGGACGTCCTTCGCTGCGCCTATGTCGAAGCAGCTCCAATCTAAACTCTTCTGCCGCAACGGCCATACTTCGCGCTATGTGCCCCTACTAAGTCAATTAAATTAAGATGGTTCCGGTGTTATATAAAGCCACATATTGCCTTATACCTGCCACTTGCATATCGTTCTACCTGCAGTCCTGCAGGGTTTGCTGAAAAATGGCCTAGGCCTAACTCACGGCAGGCCGTCCATCTGCGCCTAGTCAGACATAAATCCAGGCCCACGGGGACGCAGTAAATAATCGCAGCGTCCCGAGCCATTGCCGCTTTGACGAGAGAATAGCTTGAGCGATTTGCTGTTCGGGCCTGCAGAGTGGTTATGTAACTTACGATAGCGATGCGATGGTTATCTCTATGTTTTTGCTTCCGACCGGTTTTAGCCATCACGACCGCTTCGACTCCTAATCGGATGATACGCACGAAGATGACTTACGAAGTCTATTTCCGCTACAAACTCTCATGCACAATATGGGTTCTTGAGTTTGCCATTGGAGTAATTATAATAAATAGCAGCAGAAATGCGGTCTTTCAACTAGTCACACTTAGCGTCGAGATCAGCTCGATGCTGCTCCTCGAAATCTCTTTGTAGTAAGAGGAATCTCCATGTAACATGGCCGGAATAAGAGCGTTGGATACACTGTCAAGGTATTGACAAGGTCAAAACTTAGTAAGTGCTTTTTCGGTTAGAAAAATACGAAATAACTGGACTATCATTTGACAGCACTGGCAAAGCAATATGCATAGACACTCTTGATCTCATATCACAAAAAGATTATTTGTGTGATCTGAGCTTGGTAGAGCGTTCTCAATTTTACTTGTATCTTTGTGAGCTACTCCGATAATTCCTTAGCATATTGGAATCGCATCGATTTAGTCGCAAGTTACATAATCCCACCCCGGGCCCAATGGGGTTAAGCGTGGAGCATTTGCGCGTAACATTGGAATACGGACCGAATTCCAAGTGTATTGCTCAATGAACTCGCGAAACGGGTACAAATAACATTTTGATAGCTAAGCCGGAATATACTTGGGTCGATCAGCTAAGAATTTGGTAGGTGAAATTAAATTATATGTGGCGGATTCGAAACACCCTTTCAATCGTTATGTTTCTTATAAATGATCTGATATATTATTTTTAAGTTTGAATAAACATTATGTTTTGTGTCTCAAAATTTGAATAAAATTGATTTAAAATTAATTTCAGTGTTAATTTATGCGCGAACCCAACTACGACACTATAACCTATATAACTATACAACAGAGACCTAATGTATGACGACGCAAAATTCTATCACCCTGATTTCGGCCATAAAGAAATCACACACGGTCAGACCAAGTTAAAAGAGATTTTCTTAACTCCCTTAACGACATTATGTAATCCCCACCCATGTCCAACCATATCTGGCTAAAGACATACAACTACTGTAATCAAATCACTTTGCACCCGTATTTCCGACTCTACATCCATCCCTGTCACTCACGCAACATTACAATTATGTATGAGTGTGTCGGCAATATAACACAGACTATCTTTCCACCATCGACTATCTATCTTGCACAGTAGTACCTTGTTTAGGTCAACCACAAGACAGGGGTGGAACTAGCCACAGCGCCAAAGTTGGGTTGTGTAATTCCCCTAGCAAGACCACGCGGTCATCCCGAGAGTCCGACTTACCCACAGATAAAGTAGCTAAATAGATGACGCGAGTGTATCGTACTTGTCACAAAAATAACTAGGATTGTATTCCCAAAGACATCTTGGTTAGTAAGAGCGAAGCTGCGTGTAAATAGCAGTCACCAAATTGGGATACTTATCCTTTGAAGTAAAACTTATACTATGCACTCTGGTGGTCTCAGAAACCATATTAGAGCTATTTAGGAAAAAAACTCACCAGAGAATCAGCCCAGGACCGCCTTCGAGCCGTAGTAGCGTGCTCCGTCCGAGGGTTTAATTCCACTCAAGTAACTGGCACTTATTTCAGGAAATGGTCTCAGTTTAGCAAAGACATTCCAAATGTATATTATTTAAGCAAAAAAATATGTTTTCTGTAAAATCTAATGAAGCCAAAGAGTTTTGTGTAAAAAATGTACTTTCTTAAATTCCAAAAAAAAGTTTTTACATTTTCGTCGAAATTCTTACTCGTTGTTTAGACGGACGGAGATTTTTTATCATAGCATCGCTCTTACAACAGTGAAAATAATTGGTAGGTACGCATACTTTACACAGGTGTAAGTTAGACATCTACTTACACACATGTCTGTGATCCTGCGACTTACCACTCACAAGTACACACTTGCTTAACGATTACTTGGCGACTCATTGGCTTAACGAGTCTCAGAGGCGAGAGTAAAGGACAGAAGGGGTTAACTAACAACGGTCACACAGACACATTTTAAGCAAATGCAGTAATTTTCAGTCCCTAACAAAATGTTAAATTTTAGGGAACTCAAAGGAGATTTTCTAACCAAAACATAAGAATTTTCATGTTCTTATTTTACATGCGTTAGTGGGGTGCTTTCGCTCGCACTTATTGGAATCCGATTTGTAGGTATTGACTTTGAGATTTTCTCAAATCAGAGGGCCTACTACGAAAAATGAAATCCGCCAATTCGATCAACGTTTACGGAACCATTTTTATTACGCAATCCTCTTTACTTACGCAAAACGAAAATTGCTTGACGGATTTTTTCGTAGTAGGCCTTCAGTTTCAATTCAGTTTAAGAATTCGAATGAGTTCTAAAGCGAAATGAAATCAAACGACATAACTCGAATCTCCCAAAAACAATAACAAGTGTGAAAGTTCAATATTCAATCCCAAAACACTTTTAGAGACGTGCTTACAAAAACAAACGGTGTGTTTTTAAATAAAAACAGCATTTTACGAGAGATACGAAAGCCAAGCAGTAGGTATCTAATGTTAAATAAAAATAATGCAGCCTGAAACAAACCATTTTATTTTTGCCTCACTTGGGGTGTGTTACACTAGGAAACCTGTATCACGTGCTCGGCTTTAAGACGCTCAAGGTAAGTATAACCACTTTTTTAATTGGTCGGATATTTTTAGTTTTTATTTAACCCTGGTACTATATTTTTTGTTATAACAACGATGATGATGATGATGAAAATTGGAAATAAACAAAAATATCAATTTGTGAAATCACTGGATTGTCGTGAGTGGTTCATCCATCATTTTGGTTGCCATGAGCAATTTTATTCCTCCATGATTTTAGGTATTCATAGCATTTTGTATTTCCCTCTAGATGGCGTTGGCTAGTAGGTATATTGATTTTTTTTACATTGTTGGCGGAAACTAGTATCCACGTTCTGCTATATTACCAAACGTCGCCATAACTTGATGATAAAAAACATCTAGGTAATGACAAGACCTAAAACAAAATGCTGGCGATTTTTTCTCAGCAAGCAAGTGACCTTGTAAAGATCGCAGGATTACACTGGATGCAGACCGCTCACAACCGGTCGCTGTAGAAAGCCGTGGGGGAGGCCTACGTTCATCAGTGAACATCTTTTGGTTGATAATAATGATGATGGAGCAAAAGACGTATCCATAGCCTCCCAGTGAGACAGCGTCTCTATATCTGCAGGCTGCCGCATGGCGATTAAGCGAAGTCGCAGCAAAACTGCGGATTTGGCAAAATACTATTCCATCTAACTTTACCAGTGTAGCGGTTAATTTGCATGCGAGTTATGACCGGAAGTGCAACATGCAACGATCCCATATAATAATGCTGACTATGAGTACGAGAAGAGATAAACACAATATCAGTTTCAGAATGAACTCTAGAATTGCAAAGCTTAGAAACGCAATATTCAGACCGGTATTCTGTGTAGTTGGTAGTTGCAAAGGTAGTTTGGATTAAGATGAGCCAAAGCCACTGTATATTTTTATTTAATTGATTTAAAATTTGATGATTTCATTTATATTTGTATTTATTTATTAAGGTAAAGCAACAAAATACAAATAAGTTTTATGTGAAATTTGCATTTCGATTACAGCTGAACACAACATTTTTATACGGCCATACATGAAATCCAAATTAATAAGCTATGGTATACATACATTTTCATTACATGTGGCCTAGGATGGATCATAATCATAACAGATTAGGTCTTTTCTTGAAAATGTTCAAATCATAGAGTTTAAGTAGATAACACTTCAGACCGCAACATATTGCATTCTTTTTACAGACTTCAAAAAAAATAAGCTATTCAATTCGATCTGTATGTATGTGATATTGTTAAAATTAGATAAAATTTGAGTATGTTGGTCTATAAAGGCTTCCAAATACGTGTGGAAAATTACGTAAGTCTATGTATGTTTGTACATTTGTATGTTTGTCTCAGGATTTCTCAAAAAAGAGAAGTCATAGCGAGATGATTATTTATTGGTGGAATTAGGTATAGTTCAACTTAGGATACAGTGTAAGATTCATCAAAATTGGTCTAGTAGTTTTTGAGATATGAGTAAATAACTAAAAATCATGGTGCAACGGAGCCTTGTTAATTATATACTAATTAATAATCATTTAAATGCTTCTCAAGGTGGCGTAGTAACATAAATTGTTGGGCTATAACGTTCAGCTACACACGGCACAAATCGAAATGATAATTAGTATTATGTCAAGCCGTCTGTTATTAGCGTGTAACGACGTCATTTGCGTCATTCGTCATGTCATTTGCGTCATTACTTGGGACGCGCAAATTGTGCCATTAATCAAGTCTTTGTTTTGTGCTTCCATTGAGAAAGCTCCGTTTTTAAGGAAGTTTTCGCTGATTTAAATATTAACTTTGAATTTTAAGATTATGCACGAGTTTTTAGATAACGGCATGTTAAGGCATTAGGTGCTTCACGTAAATTTCATTTAACATCTGGCAATATGAGTACAGTACTAACATGCACAGTAGTTAAACGCAAAAAAACTAAACGAAAATCGGTTCAACCGTTTGGAAGCTACACGATACTACAGACAGACATGTAAAACTACTAACACTCCTCTGTTTTTGCATCGGGGTTAAGAAGAAATTGGGTCGTGTTTAAATGTCCACAAATTACTACATGTATTTAGCGTAGTATATTCGGTCCAATATTTAACCATTAGTAGTTAAACACATTGGTGCTTTCGGTGTAAAAATCATAAACTGTTTAACAATACAAAAGGTAGAGTTTTCGCAAGCTCGCGTTTCGCAGCTAAAGCGCAAATTATGCCTATTAAAGTCTAAGTAATTGCGTCGTTTAGATAAAATTATCTCAGATATTCACGGGAATTTATGTTTGAAAAAAGCAACCGGTGAAAAATAGGCGTGATAGAACAACCTGGATTTACGAGGAGACTCGACAAATCTAAATAAAAACACAGTTACAGATAGCTGGAGGTGTTATTTATTAGAAAAAGGCACCAAGGACTGTTCAATATATATATATCGATTATTATCAGCAAAATTGTGTAAGCAGATTGATAAATTAAAATGAATAGCATTTCTTCGTGTGCATTAATGAGCAACCTGCAATGCAATCAGCGGAAAAATGACTCAGTGAATAATATTAACAAAAAGTACTAATGGATTGGCTTAAATCAATTCGGGGCAATAATTTTTATAAATGACTGGTACCTTTCCAATGGTTTCTTTTGCGCGACTGTATGAAAAATACATGCTTGTTTTTTATTGGTATTGCTGTAGTTTTTTTTTTTCAATTATTACAAACTATTCGTACCGTTATCATACTTTATCTTGACTCTAACTAGGTACAAAAGTTGATAACATTTTCAGCTAAAATAAGAAGTTTCCTAACAAACACCGAAACGTTACAAGTTGGCAAAAAGCTTTTCCTGGTTTCCAATATACATCGCGAAATCTGAATGTGAGTAAAAATATCGTTATTTATATTATTTTCCATTGGAGACTTATTCGTGGATACTAACTTTTTACAGCAGTTGTTACTTTTTTCACTTGCCCCAGAAACAAGTCATACCCCATAGAACCTTCCTACGAGGCCAAAGTACCCTATATTCCGTACTAAAACTTCCAAGTCTCAAATCTACGTGATAGAGGGCGCCACGATCACAAAGAATCACGTACATTCACAGAAAGTACTCGAACGAATAGGGTATTAGGCCCTGCAAATGGCACTGGGTGTAATTTGAAAGAAAAATCGCGGTACGTCACTGCATCTGGCTATGCTTGCTTCTAGCACAATACGTATAAAGTATTGCATAACTAAATTGTAAGCAATCGCGATGCGGTTGCTATGTGTGTGGCAAGGCCGCGACTTATGCTAAGCGCGCATGCATTTTCGGCTCAGGCCCCGTTATTACAAAAAGCTAGTACCAGGTTTAACCAAGACTAAAATCACCAAACCAACAAGAAAAGTATTCAACATAAATTCATAATGACGCATTCAATAATTTGATCGGTTAATACTATTACAGATAAATAAAATAATAAGTACGGTGCTAAGTCTGATACTAAGTTTTAGATATAAAGGTAAAGTAGTCTAAATTGTAATGATGTATGGTCTTTTTTAAGATGAACAAAAGCTTTTACTTTTATTGTTGCAAAAAGTAACTAGTTAGCACCGTCAGCACTACCAAACGCTCGTAAGTGCTCACTTTGAGGCTTTCAAAGTGCTGTCATCATCATTAACTCAATCTGACAGACTACACTGCTGCTGCCAAAGTACGCCAAGCATATTATATGGACAAAGATAGTTATAAGTACGTATAATAGCGCTACTAATTATATTTATGTGTCAGCGCTAAGAGTTAGTATATGGGCTTATTAGCAAGTTTTGTTTGCAAAGAGACCCAGGTGTGTTCTGCAGATAAATAACGAACGAAATATCCTTGACGCAGGCGGGAATATAATCTCTAACAATTACAATGCTAAATCTATCAGGCTAGGCAATACCCCAGCCTGTTAGGGTCCACACAATAGACGCCTAGGTGATGCTGGTCACGCACCGCGCAGAAAAGAATTCATTTGTAACGAAAGTTCAGATTGAGTCGAGCACTGCGGAGCGGTAAGCAGAAAATTATAGTGTGGAGACGCCAATAAGCTGTTGATTTTCTTATTGTTGGTTTAGGATCTGAAAATTACTAACCTGAACACTGATTGTGTGATCAGAATAACAAAACATTTGCTGTCTTGTCAACTGCTGAGATTCGTTGCTGCGAGCGAACGATGAACTCATAATTTTATTTTTTTATTTTCATTTGGGAATCATAAGGAATAAACTAAAACTAAACGTTATGGTGGAATTACATACAGCACTTTGAATCTTTCATCGTCAGTAACATTAGAATAGTTTGATATGGATCATTTTACTGGTAATCCTGCCGCTGTTTGGTCGGAGATTTACAATATAGTGCCTATTTTTTGAGTTAAAACTAATATCATAAAACTTTACAAAAAGCTCAGTAACTTTCAAATTAAAACAAGTAAAATGAAAACTCTGATTCCAAGTGAGAACAAACCGTTAAAACTGAATTCACTCGCCCATTAGAATCGGTGTTGAAAAACCCATTGGGAATCGATTGAATCACCGATTCTCGATGTCACCCGGCCGATTCCCTCGTAATGGTGATGGCATCCGCTGATTATGACGTTTAACAGCTACGCCGAATGACACTTGGCCAGGAATTCCAGCGATATTTCCACAAAAAGGTGTTTTTACGTATGGCGATGGCAATTACTTCGAACATTATGCATCTTTTGTCTCACAATGTCGCAATAAGTTTTAGCGTTATCTACCTTCCATATTTATTTATTTATTTTCACCTGTGGCTTACAGTAAAAATAATCGGGGTTGTTTTATTCGTTAGTTAGTACTAATTTGTCGATGGTGAAATTTAAAAATTGATATACTCCTAGCTATGGCAGTACACGAGAGAATAAAAAGGACTCTACAAAGAGTTCAAAATACAACCTTATTTGATACTAAACCTTATAAAATATTATTTTGAAAAATATTAAATTTCAAAAGTAGTACCTACCTAGTTTTTTGCAGGCTTACACACACACACATGTATTTCGTCAAACCAAAAGAACGCCATTTAGTAAGCCAGTTATTTAAAACGAACCCTTTATCATTGTGATGAATAATTTACTATTTAATAATTAAAAGATATATATATATATTATTTCCGTGGTAAAGAATCCAGTGTTTTTTGCATCCCCGTCATGTAAACGTTTCTAATAAGAACCCAAGAGTTTTAATGATTGCAATAATGTGATAAGGAAAGAATGAAAAACTTAAAACCGAGGAATTTAGTTATTTATACATCACGTACTTAATATTGATATGTATTACGAGTATGAGATGTTATTATTTCCGAGAAAATTAGAAGCTGGTTTGTAATAAGAATATTAATGGCGAAATGTTAAACTATTGCAATCAATCATGAAATGTAATTAAGCTTATTGGGTTTTAAAAAGCTTTATCATTTTAAATACTTAATAATGAACAAAAGTATATCATGTTTATAACTTGATTTACAATTAGATATTTTTTTATTTTTTATTTATTCAATCAAGTAACATCATGACTCACAATTTGTTTGTCTAAACCTATGTGAGTAATTTATAATTTTATTTATTTACATAATCATCCTTTTTAACTCATTTGCACAACTCCAACATCTTAAAATGCCCCACTAACAGCTATTAGTTAGGTTAGATAGGTTCTCTACCTAAGTTCATAAGTTAAATATCATTCTGCAGCTGTCATTGTAAATTGCATTTGCTAACTTTTTAACCAGGAGTTAACATGGGTTTTGAGGAAACAAATACCCATTGTTATTGTTTTTATCCAAATCAATAATGTGGATCAGCATCCCACCCTGCAGTCATGAATATTTTATCTTCAAAATGGAAGGAGAGCCGTCACGCGTCTCATTATAAAGAGAATGATGTGACGCCATTTTATTATTTTTCCCGCGCGTTCCCAATATTAAATTTAAGGAAAAATAATAAGACTTGCAACGTGATTATTTTGAAATTGATAACTTAATTGAATATATTTTTGAAAACACGTGAAATATATGGTTACTTATAATTTTTATCGCCATAAAAATGCTCAAAAATTCTTTAACTCATACATATAGTAATCCAAAGTTATAATCTCCCCAATGTGTGGTAAATGACTATGTCAAGGTCTATGACTAGACACCTTGGACGAATAGTGGTTAATTCATCCAAGCTAGACACATATTTGTTTACAATACATTGCTGGTTTGATTTCTTTTTTTATAAAATAAAAATTAATGTATAACCATTTTCAATTTATTACTGGATTACTAGAAGGGACCAAAATTTTAGATTTTTTTTCCTATTACAGGCCACACCCTGTAATTTGTCTCTTACATTGTTTTAGGTCAGCTTTTTGTAATCAACATCTATTGAGTACTTACAAATATAAGTATATACGCTATGTGCAGATTCTGTAATACAGAAGAAGAAACGGCCACGCATATCCTCTGCTCATGCGGCGCGCTAATGAGCAAAAGGAGTATCCATCTTGGGCAGCACATCGTACACCCGGATGAGATAGCAGATATCACGCTCCAAAGAATCTGGCAATTTATAGAATCAACGGGACTAAGCAGTGAACTTTAAAACATTAGGGTTGCCACAATAGATCATAACTGGTCGAGCTGGCTACAATAGGGCCCAACAACCAATAATAATAATAATACCCCGCAGGGCAGCTTTGTGGCGAGCTGTGGTGAGTAGCGACACCACGGGGTTAATCCGGGTGCTCCCGAGAGTCGGTCAAGACCCTCATCTTCGGCTTCTTGCCGTAGTGGAACTTAAGGGGGTCTGCAGGACTCTCACCTCTGGCTTGCCTTGGTCGGCCGGTCAGAGTGGAGTCGCGAGAGCGTGAGCTCGAAGGGTGGATGTGGTTGCGTAAGTGGCGAGTGGGCACGTGATGCTGGACCCTCAGGGAGCGCTTGATCGTTGTATAAAGTCCGGGGCCACCTCTCCACCCTTAGCCGTCAGCATAGTGTTGCCCCTCAGTCCGGTCTATACGACTCATGACGCCAGGGGGGGCCCATTTAGTTGATGGCAAGTCACCACCTGCCAATTGTTCAATTCTGAGACTATGAATCAGGCAGGTGACAGGTAGTCTCTTCCTCCATAGTCCTATTTACCCAGTCCACCTAGTACCTAAATCAATAACCCAGAATTCTAGATCCATATCCCGCAATAGTCTTACACTAGCCGGGGATTGTCCTTGGGTGCACTTGTATAGTGCATTCAGGGATAATCGCCGGGTGGTGTCACAACGCTTTTATATTATTGTTGTCAAACGGGCCTCTGCATGTTGGCTTCGGCCCCATGTACGCCTTCCAAAGGTCCAGGACCCCATGGTCCTGAGATTGGAAAATGACCAACATAATAATAATAAGTATTCATTTAATCTTGCTAAGAATAGCGGTCTATTTCCGTGCGGTCATTTCCATTATTTAAAAATCCTTGCCCTTGCTCCAATTGTAGACATTTGATTACTCAGTCATTAATTGATGCGCTTGGCTACTATTTCAGACATCTAATCAAGACTATTGAAACTGATCCGTAAACAAACAATTTATTACCAACAAGTGATACGAATGTGGCACGTTTTATTTTGCGTCTTATTTTAACGAAAGAACCAACACGGAAGTGCCACCTTTGTTAAAATGAACTGTTATGGATACTTTTAGATGACATAATAGGTCCCTAGGACTATCGCGAAATGTGCTATGACGTACATTGCATGGGATATGAGCGTCATCCGTCTACTGATGATCACACAGGTTGTAATTTAAGGGCAACACGGATTGGTGACTCTCTGTTGTTCTCTCTGGATTTCTCTGCACACAACGCACTAAGAAAATACGGAAATAAGACTGTAACTCACCACAAAACTGGACCACTCATTGATTTATCGGTAATGGTCTTCGTTTTTAACTGCTGGATATTATTATGTTAAATGTTGCTCCAATGTTGTTGAAAAAAAAATTATCGATCCATTCGTAAGTATGTACATGAAACAAGAGAGTGCTGATTGAAGAGACATCTTTTTTCTTTTTACAGCGTGCGACGCTACAAGTGGCCAGCACGCGTAGCGAGGAGGTTGCTTATAGGAATTACCATATTATAATATTTAAATGTATTTACGCAACAATTTCATTAATTGAAACCACGGTGTAATAATAAAAAAACAGTCTAACAATTTGTTAACAAAATGTTCGATAAACAACGGCATTTACTTCTAATTAGTATTTTAAATAGTTTGGTTATAAAGTTGAAAACTTTCGGAAGGCTACACCGTAAAGTACTTGAAACTTTGTTTCCAAAGTGTTGAGAAATTTGTCGCAGTCTTCTTATCCCGTGTGAAAATAAAACTGTGGAAATAATAAAAATACATAGCTTTATTCTCTCATTAAACCTTAGCCTTAAACGTAATTAGATGCGGATAATACTAAGTAAGTATTTATTTAAATAACTGAATTCCTTAATTAACTAAACATTTGTACAACTAATTGTAAGAATAACTTGTGCCAGAACTCTCAACTCAACACTAGTACTCACATTAAGTGTATCTATTCGAACTAAGTATTTAGTATTATTGTATGTTAGTAATATCTTTGGTGGTTTTGGTTAGCTAGCTAAAATGTTAAGCATTTTATTAGATTATTAAAATCACAGGTACTTTGTCGACAGAAACTCGTCTTGTACGCGACAGTCAAACTTTACGATACGATATTTTCCCATTTAAATACTGAATTGATTTCATTTTTAGTTTCAATAGCAAATCAATGATAGCAATCAAATCAAACTATAGTTCAGCTAACGTAAACCTAATTTCTATTTAGCACTTTGTAGCATTGGACACGGACATCTTGTACAGGAATTTACCAGAGCTAAACAGAATATTATTCTGATTATCAAACGTCATCGCGCCTATGTGTTCCATGTCTGCCACTTTCACAACCCTGGACTCAGCCAAATTCCATGTTATATCTACCTTATAAATACCGTCAACCCACCAAGCATACACCACCCCATCCAAATCCACAGTCAAACCTCTGAAAAAGGAGTTATTCGACAACCATATCGTCTCATCTCTCCTATTCAAAAATAGTCCGTATGTACTCAGAA
This sequence comes from Pyrausta aurata, assembly GCA_963584085.1. Lineage (NCBI taxonomy): Eukaryota > Metazoa > Arthropoda > Insecta > Lepidoptera > Crambidae > Pyrausta > Pyrausta aurata. The sequence goes on from OY757267.1 coordinate 1,888,232, forward strand.
ACACGATCACATTATCCTTGTTTATAACAAAATTCTTTATCGGAATGTATTCTAGTACACTGTTGAACATGTCTCCTTTCTTGGCGATTATTCGAGAATCATTCCACTTTACTATGAACAAGTCGTTTTTGAAGAATAAAGTCAAGATTTCGTCTCCCAAAGAACTGTACCAGGCGAGTTTCCTGGATGTGTCATAGGTAAAGATGCCATCTCTACCTCCTAGATAAAGTAGCGATTTTTCTTGATGTATAGCGAAGGTTCCAAAGTTGTGCGGTGTGGAGCTGTTATCAGTCACAATTCCGTGATCATCTGGATCTTCAACATTGACATACGCAACTTTGTAGTACTCCGGGTCGGCGATTTGTGGTTCGTAGCTGTAGAACAGTATATTTTCTGAGTGGAGCACCTCCATCTTGTTGATGATGATGTGCGTTCTGAAGTTGGCTTGGAGTTGGAAGAGGTACTTGACCTCGTAGCAGGTGGTGTTGAGTTTGATGCAGGTTGTGCAGGTGTTAGGGTCAGGGGTGGTTTCCGCTGCGGAGAGCGCCATGTGCATCACTACGATCGCGAGGAGAATCATGGCTGTATCTGGAAAAGAATAAAGACTTTGATCAGTTTACAACAATAGACCTTCACGGTTGGTTCTAGCATCTCGATAACAAATTAACGTAAAAGATACTTGTCAGTTCAGTACCTTTGTTTTATTGATCGTACGCTGAAATTTATTAGGCTATATGAAAAAAAAACATGTTAGCGGATCTGCAAGTTAGTTAGAGTGGCCACTTGCTTTGACGCGGTCTACTTAGGTACTCTAATACATTGATAGCAAAAATCACTAACAATTTGCTGAACTGAATTTATGTGGAAATACATTCTAAAATTAGCCTGTCCCCTTACAAGATGCCTACCTTTATCTTACTAATTTTTTAATTGTAAATGTTTGTGAGGATTGATGTATGTATGTTTGTTACACCTTCACGTAAAAACTACTGGATGGATTTTGATGAAACTTTACAATAATATAGCTCATACATCGGAATAACACCAGGCTATAAATTCATTGTGATACTTTAGAGATCCACCATTTACGCAGGTGAATCCGCGGGGAACCGCTAGTATAGATGTTAAGCCTAAAATAAAAATGCTGCGTAGTTTAATAGCAAGCCTTATAAAGAGCTTAGGGTAATGAAGACGTTCCGATAGCAGTAACGAATCTCTACCCCAGTTCTACATTACCAAAATTGTGTATTAATTAACACACCTGGCCCCAATTTAACGGAAACACATAACAGCAAATACACCATCCCTCATAAAAACATTGTAACGGAACTGCACCACACATTGAAGCTAACCGAAGTGCTAAAGCCAACTGAATCGATACGGAGTACTATTTCAGCGTTCCGCTAAATAATTAATCTCATACCGAGACATGTGTATCTGCATTTATTATGCAGTGGGGTGAAAATACTAAAATCGATAATGTCTCCGCGGAAATAGACGTGTCCTTGAACCTGAGTGAATCGATTTGTTGTTACGAACAGCTGTTTTCATTGGTAGGAGCTTTGACCAGAGGTACATACATACTAGTCTTCATATAAAATCATATAAAACCTCCATGCTCTTTCTGAGAGACGGGCTGAGTAGGATATACGACAGGGCTGTCTACGTATTTTGCGATAGATAAAATTTTACAATCATCTTAAAACTATGTGTACTAACCTAACAGCTATAAAGCTTACCACTAACATAAACTTGTAATAGAAGTAATATTGAAGATTTCGAAGTGATGAAAGTATAATAGTAAGTTATCTGTATCCGCAGTCAAGTGAATTCATATTAGCTCTATCATTCGTCACCAATGCGATGACGATGAATAGATTCAACGCTCAGGGATCGATAGACCGCTGGCGGTCGCGTAAACAAAAGAATGACAAATGAATACAAATGTTGATAAGCACATCCGTTAGGGGTTAACACGTTCCGGGACAGTGAACGCCTACAGACGTGAAAACAATAAAACATCTATTGTGTCTGGAATAGTGTCCCGGAACGTGTTAATTCGTTTTTCTCTACGTCTAGTAATAAGAAGATAGGTACTTCGCTTACGTTTCTGAAACCCTATTCAAAAAGGCCAATATGAGCACCGTTGCGTTTTTGGCATTTCACGTTTACATCACATATCAAATACAGGAATGTATTCATGTCACCAGGATAAAGTCACCCAGCTTAAACACAGTTCTCGGAACAGCTGTTACACGCGAATACATTTTCAGTATTCGCGTCTAAGACACGGGCTCACCACCCTAATGTATGCAAACTCCTTGACTAAAGGAGTTAGTGGTCTGCTACTAAAACCCTACTCTGTTAAACGATGCTTGAATTTTCGACCCTACCTGACTCTGTTACTCATATCAAAGTAACAGTTAGAGCAAGCAGGATGGCTACTTGGCAAAATATGGATGTAACAGAATAGAACCGCTGGCACCATTCTGCAGCTAAGCCTGGTTTACTTGAATGTCGAATGTTCAGACTATTTGAGGGTTTTTCTAGAGGCTAATGAAAATGGCTTGCTTTGTCTTTGTTGAATGGATTTAAAAGTATTGTTGAAACTGTTGTAATCACTTGTGTATTCCTCTTTTATGCCATTCTGTTTGCCGTCTGTTTACATCAGATGCATCACCAATATTAGGTAATATGTTTTCAATAAATATTCAAAACTATAATTTATGGAAGAATCAAAGGAAAAAGCTAGCGAGAACGACCAAGAATATGCTATAACGAGCAAATAAACCAAATGTTAGATGTCGTGTCGTATCAGGAGGTCAAGAGAATGGCGGAACTCCGGAAAGAATAGAAAAAATACTCCACGGGCAAGAGCCAAGCTCTTATGAACCGAATTAATTTAAATTCTTATTACTCAAACATATACCTACCGTTTAACACCACTAGCGAATGAAAAATACACAATAGGTAAATACTGTCTTAAATACCAATTACTTAACGCCAACAAAAACAAGTCGCCACTTTTACTATACCACATTTAGATTCTATTGTAAAGGCTAAGTTCAAAGTTCAATTCAGCTTTTACTCTTAACACAGTTCGCTTATAAACCACTTAGTTTATTGTGCTTTCGCCTGAAAGCTGCAAAACATCGGTAAAATACTTTGACGCAGTTTGTTACCTAACTACTACTGCATTAGGTATCTTTGCGACAGACAGACCGTACAAATAAGCAACTTTTAAATTAGCTAAAAATATCTTAGATTTTATTAATATCAAGACTTGTGATTTTGAATTTTTTTGTAACAAAATATTTGGTCATGTTAATCTTAATTGCATTTGAAATTGATGTAAAAATTAAACTTTTGGCATGTAATATGAGTAGAGCCATAAGCACCATGAACCGACTAAAACAGTCGCACTTGATATTCACATTATTATTATGTAGAAAATTAAGTTTTAAAAATTCAAACTAAAATGCACTACAACTTATAATTGGCAAACTTAATGTCTCTGCGCATTATCGACCTATCAAACGCGTGACAATAAAAAAAAGGGAAGAAAAAAAATACTGTTTACAAAATTTTTTAGAAATGCCATTTTCCAAAAAAGGCGATCTAGTTAACTGCCGAGTCTAAAGATTCCAAATCCTAATTTTTAAATAGGTTTCATGTGGTTTTGTAATTACATAGCACGTAAACCTGGCCACAAGAGATTTAAAAAAAAAGAAAATTAAAACTCACCGTTTTTCCGTCAGAAGTAGAGCATTTTCCAGTCGCGTGGCACCACCACTCATCGACCCACCACACCGGACTGCCGAATACCACCAACGCGTGGAGTCGCGTGTAGCTTCAAGGTTAACGCGGTTAATTATTTTTATTGTAGCTTCTAGGAATCGCTGTCATTTTCCAGGTTTATTCTGGTATTTGAATAAGTTGCGGATTTTGGCTCAATAATTTTCTATTTTGGAACGAAAGTTATTGATTACATATTAACCAGCCTTAAGAATAGCTCAAAGCTCAAGCTCAAGCGTCTTAAGAAAAATAAATAATTGTTTGGTTTGGTATCTCGACGATCGTAAACAAATACACAACATAGATTAATTATGAATGTATGTCAATTAATCATATAATATATCGTGAGTACCTACCTAGTAGGCACAAAGGTTTCGATTTTGTCATCTATGAGTAAAAATCATCCATTTTTTCCTTATTACTACAAATAGAACACTTTTATAGTCTAGACTTACGGCGTTTAAAAAATTTAATAAAGAAAATTTCTAAAATAATTGTAATAGTAGCCAGTCGACTAACCGGCTGCGCGGGACATATTACAGTGCACAAGTGTGTGCGCAAACACAGGTGCACTCTCTATTCCTTTCACGCTCATAGCCCGATAGGATAGCATCTGAGATCATCTGAGACGACCGGAGAGAGATCAGGTGCAGGACTAACGGCTTCATGTGCTTTCTTAGGCACGGGAAAAATAATAACAAGACATATACACCACAACTCACTACAGCGTGAGACATGTAAGCCAAGGATTTTCTTTTTTAAACAATTATAATTTCTAGTTGAATACTACTCTATGCCTCCCTTATTCGGCCACTCGACACAGCTTATGGATTCACATAAAGAGTCGGACTGGCAACTAAATAATTATCGCCAACGGCATTGTTACACAAATAGAAAGATGTTACGGTATAACCATGGGACCGGATGCGGTCTACGGTATAGTACGATTTGGGACAGTACGGAAGAGAGTAGGATTTACAATTCATTTGTCAGATGGATGAGGGTTTTATTGCCTGATTAGGCCAAGTGGTATAGGCATGCGCCCGGATAGTAAGACACAGGGATCGATTCCTCGTCTGACTAAACTATGACGAAATATTATGTAGTACATCTACCTACTGAATAGGTACTCCAAAGCTTTGAATTGGTCACATTTTTCAAAAGGGATGAACTTCTTTCATCGTGGTCACTTGTGGTGACACCTCCATGATTCAAAAGAGATGACTAAAGCAAAAAGCTTTAATATTGCCGTTTTTAATCAAACTGGTTGTACAATAAGAAATTGTGATTCCATGCTTTGCGAGCTCAAGCGGTTTACTCCAAGGGCGTGGAAGGCTTTAGATAGATAGATATTCTTTTAGAATAAAAGTGCCCGTCAAGGTTAGCCGTCATATCCTGGTTATGTTAAAAGTCTGCGTGGTTCATAAAGTGAGCCACCGAGGTATTAGCATTATTATAAGTAGACTAATCTTCTAAACATGTCAATTATAAACTCATAATAAACCTAAGGTTTGTGCTAAACTTTAAATTTAACAAGTTGCATCTTACTCTAAATGAATATCGAGCTAAGCACCAACTGCTTTGTTTAATACTGCAAGCAGTCACCCAGCAGCTCATTAAATAACTGGATAGCCACAATATCTCAGAGAAACAAGTGTTGGCTAAAGCAAATGCTTATGGTGGAGCCATAAAACTATCGAGCTGAAATTTGAATATTTTTGGTGCAGTGTATTTCAGGCTCTACCTTGCACTACTACCCTTATGGCGCGCTTCATTCTTAAATGTGTTGAAGCACAGCTAGTTTTTAATATATTTCACATAGAAAACTTTAATAAAATCAAGCTCTGCTCTACCAGTGATTTCATACGCGATAGCCGAGGATAAAAAAGTTTGTTCCCTAGTACATAAATAAGTAACACGCGATTTTATAATCCCGCTGCCACAGGCAAAGTTGTCTTTCCCACTACCTCTGGTTAGTCCTATCCCCTGATAGTTCTAATACTAGAAAATCAAAACAAAAAGAAAATGAATAAGTTCCATGCCCTCCAGTTTCATAGCCCAAGCCTATAAACCGAGAGTGTCTCCTGGCAGGCATTTAAACTGTCTCCGCGCGCCCACTCAGAGTTTTGCATTTTTCAGCGCCGCGTTATGACAGATTACGGTCAAACCAACTTCTTTTCTCTAAGGAGAGCAAAGGTGGCCGGTAGGCTCACAAATCTTTGATAGGATACCAAAGTATTTTAGCAATAAAAATGAGTGTAAGTAAGTAGTCTTTTCCGCACTTACAGCCCTTAAGGGTAGTAGAGGAAAATGGTCAAAAATGACACTTTTCACCACCAGTGAAGAATTTAGGAGCGCAAATAAATTATGTGGAATCACTGCATGTTCCATAGATGCGAGACTGCTTGAGTCTCTATGTGGATTTTGATGAGCATAAACAACGTCACTACACCTCTCAGTAAGGCATATGAATTTAACGCCTTCGGTAAATAAGAGTCTTCAATAATCTACAGGTGTTAATCTCTAACTTTAGCTACATCAAGCGCAGCGTAAAAGCACATAATTATGCAATGTGTAATGATCAAATTCAGTCGTCTGTGATCAGTAGTGAGTACTTAAGTCGTGCATAGTCAATTTTTTTTTTATAGTAGATAGCCAGACATATATTACCAAGCCCACTGCACTATACATTATTGTGATTGTGCCGAGTTAGCGTCTTATCGCGGCTTATTACGAACTTTTATTAGACGAGTTGCTTACCCCGCTTATTTGACGCGAACGAGACTTGTGAGCGATTGAATAAGTTATCAGATGTTGCCGCAAATTGGCAGGGTTCAATCGAACTTGACGCAATGGCGGTATCTAAGTAATTGACGATGTGTTTTACCTTTCTAGCATTTGCATAATATTTTTACCGACTTCAAAAAAGGAGGTATTCTTAAAAGATGAAATAAGAAACCAAAAATTGCGCAAGGGAAGAGCAGTTGGCCCGGTTAGCCAGAAAGATGTTGGTTCGAGTCCCACCCGTGCGCAATTTTTGGTTTCTTATTTCATCTTTTAAGAATACAAATATGACACTGTGATTGTTAAAAGGTAATCAATTTATAGTAGTTTGAGTACAAAATTAGACATTTTACGTCAGATACCTCCCTAGTTTCCTAGTATAAGCACAGAATATATATAGTACTAATAAGTACTCGTATCTTCGGTGACATGGGTCGCGTAGCTCCAAAGGTCCACTTAACCGCAGATAGTTATCTATTGATCCTGCACGCACGCTTTAATTCTTCGTTCGTTCCCATGTCTCGGCTGAAGGCCGGTGATTGCCAATGACCTGCTGAACCGGGATTATACGCCTACCCGCATTTACAGGGCCGAGAGATATCAACAAATGTTAGGATGAAATATTATTCAATTCAAAAACAATTGTACAACCCTCTTAATGAGTGTTTTAAAATCGCCAGCAGATTTAATGAAATGCAGTCAATCCGCAATACAAGTGGCTGAATTCTGGGCTGCTACGTTGTAATTTCTCCATTATAATTCCTCCATATGGGTTTCCATCGACACGCTAAGAAGAAGAAGAATGAGTGTTTTAAATTATTGCATAACCAGCAATTTTATCCACATATTGTGTAATTAAAAAAACAGTCAATTCTAGTTCTACATTTTGTTGCGAGGCGTCTCAGCAGTAGATACGCCCTGGAGGTCAACTACGAAAAACGAAATGCGATACGCAATCCCGAAACGAAGCTTCAACGATACGACAGTGTTTGGCTTACTACGAAACCCTTTCGGATCGAAGTGGTTCAATCGCAACCACAGACAATATTTCGGAGCGGTATCGTGAACGAATGATAGGGTTGTTTTTTATCGGACTATTTCCAAAAACCGATAATCTTAATAAAATTAATAATTCCGTACCTTGATAGAAAGCTAATGTCTAAATAATAGTTATTTGACATTCCTAATGCTAAACTGATTGATTTTTAATTGATAAATGCCAAATAATGCATCTATCTATGACTTTTATTTGGCAAATGTTGGCTCAAAAGCCAGTATCCCAAACCTACAAATAACGACTTGTGCTTGCTTGTCTATGGGCTGTCATCTGTTTTTTTAAAGAAAGATTGTTTATTGTTGTTCTTGATTTTCGCAAAAATGAACACAAACTAAGTTTAATCAGTGTTTGTAAATTGCCGTTTACGTGGTAACTGTGTAATTGCAAGAATTTACAAGTTATCCAAGTATGTGAACCAAAAACCATCAAAAATAGTACGACACATCTTCATAAGAACACCTGAAGATTATGAGGTCATAAAGATCCACAACACGTCACAAAAGGGGTGAGGGTCGTCTCCCTGGACGTGAAGGATTAGCATGGCCCTGCTGATGAATAAACAAGATGCCCAATGTAACTAAAAGTTACCTCATAAACATAACCTAAACTAGGTAACCTAATAGTGGAAAAAGGCTGCTTTTTGTACATAAAGTATGAAAACATAACATACATCAAATAATATTGGTAAGTAAACGTTAATAACAATGTATTGTCTTCTTGTTTGAGATGTTAAACAAATTCATTTTTGACTAATTAGTAATTTTGTTGAATGAGCGTAATGGTTTTGCTGAAAGTGCTCAGATTGAGTTTGTACTTATTATTTATTAGTAACTGCCATGTAAAACCATCAAAGTAAATGTCAATACAAGTGATTGACATACTGTTTATCATTACTGAAGTATAACCTGCATTTTATGTTTCTAAAGTAAGTATTTAATTTTAATTTTCAGGGTCTTATGTGGAATCACAATGAGTCAGTGTCAGTGCTTCTAACTTCAGACAGAAAACATAATAAGGAAAGTTACTAAGAAGGACTATGCTAACCCAGGCTCTTCTGATATGTGTTGAACATTTTGGAATCAAGCTTAATTGTTATATCATTTTATAATTCTAATAAAGACTGTGGTAGTTACAAAAATATATTGTACTGGAGCTAACCAGAGTGGTTATGGACTGGCAGCAACAACACACTAGATATATTTTGAACTTAATGTAATTGTACTTGGCTGATTTGTATTTTGTATTGGAAATAAAGGCAATTTTGATTGAAAATTATTAATTTATTGTCATTTTAACAACAGTTCCATTATAAATAATCAAGTTTATTGGTGTTAGGTCTGCTAGGTACAAACTTCATCCTAGACTTTTTCTTAAGGTACGCTAAACTTGAACAACCCAAGTCAAGCTGTGCCGCTTCCATGTAGGCATATTCTCTCATTTGTAAATGAATCTTGTGAACTTAATTGAACTCTAGCAGTGACACAGACACACACACACACACACAAGTTCAGCAAGTCTTAGACTATGTAAATAAAATAAATAAATAAATGTATTTGAACAGCACTATGACTGAACTTTCTTTAGTTAGGCTTATTTCTTACTATTTGTGATTCAAACTTGTGAACCTAATTGAAGTTTAGCAGTGACACACATGTTATGCAAGTGTTGGACTACGTCTTGGCACGGCCTTTGACTGAACTTCCTTTAGTTAGGTGTGGATAGAACTCTACTTTGTTCAATCTTGTAAGCTTAATTGAAGTCAAGCAGTGACACACACATGATAAGCAAGTATTTGGACTTTGTTTTGGCACAACACTTTGATCCTTTAGTAGGCATATACTCTCCAATTTGTGCTTCAATATTGTAAGTTTCATAAAGAACTAACATCATCATAGTCAGGAACATTATAACAACATTTTGTGAAAATTATCCAATCTCTCTTCTACTTTTCTTGATACTTTCTTCTAAAATTGCTTCTTCAATGAGGAGAAAATACATAACAAGCATAATTTCATTGTTTTTTGGATAAAGTACTCTGAAACGATACGTGTAGAGTTATCGTATAATTTGAGGTTAATTTCCGAAACTCATTACGTCAAAATACGATCTATCGCCTGTCAGTTGCGGTTTCGTAGTAGCATTTTTCGATGAATACGTCAAAGAATGAGCTTCGTTTCCGATGACGGATTCGAAGTGTTACATAGTAAGCAATTCGGAAAACGATAATCGTATTGACGGATTTCGTTTTTCGTAGTTGACCTCCAATTTTAGGTAGCGCTTATGTCGATATATTCCATTCCATTAATAATTGTACAAATCCCAAACTTACTACTCCTAATCCAAAAACCGGCCAAGCGCGAGTCGGACCCGCGCACTGAGGGTTCCGTTCCATACCACCCTTGAACTGAATTCGGGGTCCACTTACTTCCACCTAGCGAAGATCACAATATTTACAGCAAAAATAAATTTTACCTAATAAAAAAAAATAGGTTTTAGTTTCATGTATGTCCCTTAAATGTTTTTTTTTTCTTTTTTGTATCTGAATCGGAAAGCGGTAAGTAGGTAAGATACACCTACTTATCAAGTTTCAGCAGAATGATGCTAATAGTTTCAGAATACATACGCTGTGACATACGGACATAGGCTGTGACATACGGACGGACAGACAGACAGACTTGACGAAACTATAAGGGTTGCGTTTTTTGCTATTCGGCTATGGAACTCTAATAACACGTCCATTGAAGCGGAACGTCGTAAAAATCCTTTCATTTGTACAAGCATAGAGAAAGGCGAACCGTACAATAATACCAAGAAAAGCACGTTTAATTTCGGCCCATAACTCAGCGTTAGTGTTCATAACTTACCGAACCACAGACCGAGAACTTTATCCATTACTAGTGCCTGCGAGATTCGAACGAGCACTATTTCTCAGTTCGATGTAGTAATTTCGTCGAAGCCCGCATTTCCCATAGGCGCTATTCTTCAATCGCCGAAGCTGTTGGCTTGCAACTCCCTGAGCACAGGTAGGGCTACCGGTGATTATACATCACAGGTAATTATCTGGATATTATATTTTGTTTAAAGAAAATGCGGTGGGAGTAAAATTCTAGTTCTTTACACAGGGGAATCAAGTCATAAAGTCGTTTATTTCTGCTTAACCCATTTTGGACTACAGATGCCAAACGGCACCCGAATTCTTATGTTCAAATTTTCGCTCATATATTTTTTGTCTGTGAATTATTTCGATAGCTTTTTGTTTTAAATGAGAGTGCGTGAAAAGGACCGTAAGCCACGGCCATTGCGATTGGTTTGCGCATTGCGCAATTTTAGAAATTTTGCCGCGAATTTAGACATTTCATAAAAGTGATAACAATGGACGCCGTATTTCAGTAAGTAATAAATTTGTATTTTATTTTTGTAATTTAGAGAGCTACATGCATTTTTTCCTGTATGTAAATAAACAATAAGTCGCATTAAATAGATGTAATGATCTGAATTAGTTTAGCTACTCAAATGTCATACGTTTTAGTAGCAAGATGCCATACGGCACCCGTAGACTTTTATGTTAGCTATTTGATAAAGATTATTTTATCATTTATGTGGCTTTAACAGCGTACTTATCGATGTAATTTGAATTGTTTGGCATAGCATAAATACAGATTGACTTTTTTATAATTGGATTTTTAGTATTTTCTAAGAATAAATGTCAAATCTGTCTAAACCCCATTTTTTTCTTACTAATAGAAGCTGTACGATCCACGATGCTTGTCTATCATTGAAGACGACGTGGTGCCATGATGACTATATATCGAATCTCCAGATCCTGCAGTCCATATAGACAAGGACTCAGGTAATGAAGATGAAGGTGGACTCGTTAATAACTTATCAGGTCGTCAATTGAATGTACGATGAGCTATCGGTGTTCACAAAAGCCCGCACTTTGCGAAAGAGAAAGCGATGCTGAAGTCCTAATTATTCACGTTTCGATTTGCAACGCGTGGGTACTGCCTCGTCAAGCTGGAGATGATATAAATCAACTTGATTTTCGCAGACAAATTGTTTCAACTTATCTCACTCGATACCGAAACATGCTTGGAAGAGCCGGGCGAACTGCTACTTTCAAACAGACTAGAACTGGCAATCGAGTATCGGATGATATCCGACATGATGGGCGCAATCACCTTCTTGTAGCTTGCCAAGAAGGAGTGAGAAGAAAATGTGCTGCCAACTTCTGCAAAAGCCAAACTTCAATGTCTAATATGTGATGTTGGGCTTTGTGCTAGCTGAAATTTCAATTATCGTACATAAATATTACTTATTTGTTTTAGTATTTAAATTCTGACATGGATATTTTAAATAAATGTTTAAAATATTTTAAATAATGTTTTATTTTATAAGTATCCAGTCCAGTATTCCAGTAGAATCTAAAATTAAATGTTTGGTAGTTCCCAGTTAATAGCTAACATAGGAGTCTAGAGGTGCAATTTGGCACCCGATCATATTTCCAAAACTCAAATATTTATAAATGATTTACGGGCTGTAAATTGGTCCATATACATACCAAATCATTATATAAAAAAATAAAAAAGATTCGGGTATATAAAAGAATTCAGTCCATAATGGGTTAAAGACCCACTGGGGGCACTTATAAACGTCCCAATATAGACCCTACCATACCACAACTTCGGGATAATAGTGGGCTAGTGCTGAGAAGAAGCTGCGCAACGAACTCAGTCACTATTGTCAATGACGCTTTTTAAAATATATTTTTTTTTATGTTTGGACGAGTACTAGCTAGAAGAATAGAAGTCACAGAATATAAGATCCTTGTGTAATAAATACTCAAAAGAAGCTGGTAGGTACTTTGCTGTAAAAAAAGGAGGAATCACATCATCTATCTGAATTATAATTAAATAATTAAATTAAATCACCAGATCACAGATCTACAGGTTTAGCAACCCTAGGTGCTCCTATTGCACAAAACCACTATACCTACTTAAGTACCTTCTACAAATAGCATTAAATACCTTCTACAAATAGCAATCTTACTGTAGTTAATCTTAGCGCTTCTAGATGGTCATCAAGCGCCATTTGAAAAAATATTATTCATCATCCATCAGTAAGAAAAAATTTTGTTATTTTACAATCTACATTTGAAACAAGCTCTTAGCAATCCTCGTTCTTCAGCTTATCAACACCAGCTCATGCTACATATAAATTCGCGTCAGCCCTAACAAGCACGCTGATGTGCCCAATTACTACGAACTAGATTGCATGTCTAGTGTAGGTAGTTCGCGACGCGACACACTCACGTGTCGCCGCTCAATTGACAGCTTGCGAAGTTGACGCGGGTGTTTGACTACCCGCAGTATCGAATTAATGGACGGTAAGCTACTGTGGACACGCTAAATCGCAACTGATAAGCTTCGAGCTATTGAAAGCGATGAGATTGGCATGAAACTGATGTTAATTGCTGGTTGTATATCTGGACGATCGAAACGCGCTGTTAAACCAATGACTAAAGTCCTAAGTCATCCAAATCTCAATCAGTTGATGGATTTGCATAATTATGCGATATATCAACTCTTAGAGAAACACAGGCAGCTTAAGTGTATATTTAAATGTAATACTATTCTTGCACCGTCTAAAAGTATTTAAATCCTATATCTTTATTTGGCTCTTGCCAAAGCGCTATTTACCCTTAATCTGCATTTTCGACAGAATATGTGATAGTGTAGATAGTTCGCGATAGGTATACACATTTCTGTTATATCTATCGCGTAGCACAAACCCCAAACAAGCGTGTTTCATTTTGTCACTGAAATTGAGCGTTTTCGTCGACGAACGCCAATATTGGACTAGTTATTAACCTTGCAGCACCCGTTGTTCATACGACCGGCGATTAGGCCTGTTTGTGTTGGGAAAATAGGATTCTGGGCGAAAAGAAAACTGCAGAGTGTAGTGAAATATAACGGAATGTATATTCCAATATAGATAGATATGATGGAAGGCACACAGTCTGGATCCTAGCACAATATAAGTAATGGGGGGAATCTGTAGCTTATATTATCCACAGTATTTGTCAACACACGATCACAACAAGAAGTAGTGTCAAAGACAAAGATGGCGGGAAACAGCGTCCTAGCCAGTGTTGCCATGGTATAAATGATACCAGTATTTTCATAATAAAATATTACCAAATAATAATTGGTTTTTGCTACATTTCCACACGCCCCCTCAAAAAGTAATTATTATTTACAATCATAGTGACTACTAGAACTAGAACATTAAAACCTTCCAAATTATTCCTGGGAAAATTACATTCAATCATGGTCCAACATTTGTTGCAAGGATTAGGGAAACCCAGTAAAACCTAATCAGACCAACATATAAATAACTTAGTCTAAAGACAAAATATAAACATAATATTAATACAAGTTTGGTATTACAAATATACATTAATTTTAATCTCATTACTAAGCAGTTAAACTTAAACTAGTAAGCATTAGAAGCAGTTTAATAACATGTCAGTGAATATGTATGCCTGTATAAAAATATAACAATTTTATCACATTGATTTAATCTTTCTTTTCATAAAATATATCAATGTTTTATTAATTGTGTATTATTGGCTATACATACTGACACCATTCATTTTCCTCGAAAATGAACATAGTAATAAATAATAAGGTTCAATTTATATACTGTTTGACACTCAAATCAGAATGTCTCTTTACAGATACAGTTCTTGAACTAACATCATCCATTTTCCTCGAAAATGGGCATAGAAATAATAAGGTTCAATTTATATACTGTTTGACACTCAAATCATAATGTCTCTTTACAGATTCAGTTCTTGAACTTACTTCATTTAATACTTTGAAATATAAAGCCATATACTTGGCTTAGGTCAAAGAAATCATTATACAGTAAATGTGTCTAGACTCTAGATGGATTACATATTATGTAGCTTACACATGGTTTTCGCAAAAACCTATAGTACAACCTTTTCAGTTGTTTGTGTCACAATCAGCCTAGCCGATTCTGGATATAAAGATTAAGGCTACATTATTTATTTTGTGTGGTTACATAAAATTTTCACACTTTATTTTATTACACCTTTTTGTATGTAAGTATAGGTGCTTATAAATATCTAAGTAATATTCAAAGACTGCCACAACTTATAATTTTGTTTGTGTTTTAAGTTTACATTATTATAAGTAATACCCACGCCTTAATCTTAACGTGTTCATAATTTAAATAACATACTACTAAAAGAACCAATAAAATTAGGTGCATATTCCTTACATCTTTATTGAGAGCTTCATGGTATGATTCTATATCTATAGCTGTATTAGTTTGACTATAGTTTGCCATACCAAAACTTCTCTTTCAATAGTTTCTATGCATGTATGAACTTTTGATTTAAAGTTATACTGTATCATGGTTTCAAGTAGGCAGTGTTAAGTTAATTCAAGCAAATGATTGTTATATCATTTGACCATGTTTAAAATAGATTTTTTTGAATTAACTTGTGAAATAACACTTTATAATTATTTAGTGTTTTCTGGTCTGCACAAGCTAGAACCAGTTGCCTCATATAATTTGCTTTTTACGAATTGTATAAAGTTGTAATTTAGAACCAGAATATTGTGCAAATATTTCTAGCTACATTACATCACTTATCTAAAATAATAATATTCAATAATATTCATCTTTAGAAAATGTGCAAATAGATTTGCAAAAACTAATTATAAGTTTTAAAAACTTGCTTTACATACAAGTAACTTTTGCATATGGTT
Source organism: Pyrausta aurata (assembly GCA_963584085.1). NCBI lineage: Eukaryota > Metazoa > Arthropoda > Insecta > Lepidoptera > Crambidae > Pyrausta > Pyrausta aurata. The sequence continues at coordinate 1,903,670 of OY757267.1, forward strand.
TCACTTTGAATTAAAGTGTAATGGATAGGTTAAAACCTTGTCATATTCATTATTATGACTTACTCATCTCATTTGATTTATGAACTCCCTTATGCTGAACTATCAGATTTGATGTTATTATAATTTCTATTAAATCTTTAATTCATCAGATTTGTATTTATCTGATTTTAAATTATCTGATTTCAAATCATCACAGTTACATAAAATATAAAACAAAAATAAACCTTACAACTTAAACTAAAAACTTACAACTAAATACACAGTGCAATAATGTTGAAGTTAAATTAAAAACATTAATAATAATAAAAAATTGAGTACAGATAAAGTATGGAAACCATACTAGGCTATGATGCCTGTACTCATCTGATTTTGAGCTATCTGTTTTCAAGTCATCAGAAATAGACTCATCAGATTTTTGAGCCATCAGATTTAGATTATATCTGATTTTGGCTATCTGATTTTATAATATCAGATTTAAAAACTAAAACAACCTTAGCTTAGGGTTTCATTTAGCCTGACTTTAAGGTCAGTTTATCACATCTCATAGTTTTGGAAATGTTCTCTTTCATTCCTTTCAGAGTGTGACTTAATAACAACAAACCATTTATTAACACAATTCTTTATTATGAGTAAGATGTAACATTTATACCACTAACATTTTTACTTTGAGTTTGTGTTCTATGAAATCACTCACTGTTTCATATTTAGGTATCATATTCAGGGTGGCATACTTTATAGTTGTTCAGTAGGTACAATGGCCTACTAGTATGTTTACCCTATATTATGATTTTCACCAAACTCAGTTTTAATACACACACACACACATATACAGTACAATATCATTGAACACATTAAATATTAATATGTGTATTATTTTGAAATGATAACATATGTAAGAGATATAAATTACAGTTGACACAAAACATTTAGACAAAATACATTTCAATTGTCAAATGGTATGAAATTCTACATGATACACAGTACACTTTTGTTTTATAATATTTTAAATCTTTCTGATCATATCATAGTAACAATAGTAGTAATGTTGTAATTAGTTTAATTACTAAATTATTATTTTTTGCTTTGCTTTACTTTTTACACTCAAACTTGAATAGTGAACAACAGATCAGATTTTTAGGTTGTCAGGTATAACTGATTGTATACAATAGTGAGCAGATATGATCACCAAAATAACTCAAATTATGAATAGTTTACAATCATTTGTGATTGGGTAACATACAATACACAAATAAGCCCTTCTAATATGACTCTCATGTTTACATAAATTAAATAGGAATTAATTCTTTATCCCATTTATTTTTAAGAAAATAAAAATGAAAATAACATTTTCATTTTCATAACAGTGTCAATACACTTGTTAAAACTTACTCGTATGCATCTATAGATTCAAATAATGAACCGTGAAGAACAGTTATGCAAAACATGTGAATACATTGTAATGTGACTTTATACAATAATCTTTGATACAATAATTTGAAATTATAGTCACTTTAGCATAACCAAAATAAATAATATTGTACGAGTAAGTATAGTTTTACAATTTATGTAAATTAATTTGTGAATTGCTGTACCTTGCATCAGTATTGTGTTATCCTTACTGATTTATGTTCCATTTTGATATAAGGTGATAGTCAAATCAGTGCTTTGTGTTTTCAAAACATAAGTAGTTTGTAGGGTGCCTCGGAGTAGAACCACACATAGTCCTCCAGGATGCCATAGGTGCTCGAGTTGGTGACCAGTTGCAATTTTCCACGTTTAGTATCTGAAACGAATACAACGTGTTAAGTAATTGTCATTTTAAATTGCACTTAACAGAAGTAATAAAAAATTTACTGCCCTTATGTATGTTGGATGCGTTGGGGTTCTGCTGTAATTTGTTCTCTGTTTCTGAAGCTAAACTCGCCAGCTTGATTGTCGAACAGGAATGTCATCTCAGTGTAGTGAAGCAACTTGACATAGTCGCCCCCTCAGTCAGTCACTTCTACCGTTCAGGGTTTTACAGCTGGTCTTCTCTGTAGGTTAGTTATGTTTACTCAGCTTTTGTAGAATCTCAGCGACCCTTTCTGCTTTCTTTATTGTAAATTCAGTTTCACTCGTTCTTGTAATATCATTGCATAGCTGCGACTTGAATTTACAGCTTTTCACAATAGCATGCCGTCTTGGCAATAGTGAAAAGTGGGTCAGAGTGTATCCTTAGGGGCGGAGGGTCTGCTACCTACACATGAGTTTCATGTTGTTCTTCTTTTTCATCATCATAGATTTATGGAGTCCGAACTTGATGTTTCCGATTCCACTTTCTGCTTCCTATTTCGATTCGACAGCTTTCAACTTAAACTCCGTCTCTGCTACAGATTGCTCGTACTGTATTGTTGACATCAACAACAACAACAGTCCTCTGGCTCTCAAACTCTTTGACATGCGTATGAGACGCAAACACAAATACTCGTGACGATATGTTTTGTTTCACCGATTCTTGCAATATTGGATTCGTTTCACAGGTTCTTCGATATATGATGCGAATACGATATTTCTACGCACAATACTTCTCTCCGTTTAATGATGGAAACAGATGGAATTGGATATTTCCATTTTGAAGGTCATGATGAAAGTTTCCGATTGGAATAGATTCACAACTTGAGAACTTTACTTTAGGGGAGAAGAGAATTGAAATACCATTATGTATTTAGGAAACTACAGCACAATGCATAGAGATAGCATGGCTGGGCCCATAACCTGTTGGGAAAATAGGATTCTGGGCGAAAAGAAAACTGCAGAGTGTAGTGAAATATAACGGAATGTATATTCCAATATAGATAGATATGATGGAAGGCACACAGTCTGGATCCTAGCACAATATAAGTAATGGGGGGAATCTGTAGCTTATATTATCCACAGTATTTGTCAACACACGATCACAACAAGAAGTAGTGTCAAAGACAAAGATGGCGGGAAACAGCGTCCTAGCCAGTGTTGCCATGGTATAAATGATACCAGTATTTTCATAATAAAATATTACCAAATAATAATTGGTTTTTGCTACATTTCCACAGTTTGTTGAACCAACAAATAAAAGCGCCACTTTTTGTACGCGATACCCCGAGCTGACAAAATCGCAAAAATAGTAAAAACCTTCGAATGGTATTTTTGATGTTACTTTACTAAAAATATAATAAAAACGGCTTAGTTTTAGAATGCAAAACAAATAAGTCGCCTTTAAAATATTGAAATTTTAAGGTTCGAATTGACTTTGCAACAATTCATGCTTATATATTGCACTTGTAAAAAGCAACTGTTTCAAACACTTTTTTACAAGTTTGTAGTGACAAAACACAAAAATATATAATGTAATATATATTATAATACATGTGTAGTCTCTCTGTACTACCTACGTGTATACACATACACGTGGAATTACATTTGGTACAATTTTTGACGAACGCAAACACGGAATGTTTTATTACGTACATACCGCCGGCAAAAGCGGTTCGCCGTTGCCACAAAACACACAATACTATTTTAAAAGTATGGTTTTTCTATTCTGTAGTACTACTGCTAACTTATTGTCTTTTATTGTTGGCTAACAAAGCCTGACTCTTTGATATTATGCTTCATAAGATCGATAGGAATATCAGTTTTTTTGTTCTAGTTTCATTCATAGTGGGTCCAAAAAGTATAATGATTCACCTACCTACATAATTGTTATCATACTTTATATTTTTAAGGGGAAAGTATAAATTATAGATAAACCGCTATAGTGAGACCTCGCTATCACACCTCGGGGCACAGGGGCGCGCTAAGAGGCGAGCGGGGTGCGTGAGGGGTGCGGGCGGCGGGGATTAACCTGCAGGCGAGGTCTCAATAAAGCGGATTACCTATAAATAACAAGGTTCTGCAGGTAAAAAACACGAGAAAATTTAGCAAGAGTTTAATAAAAAAATGCAAAATAAAAATATCTCCAAATATTGAGCCTTACACTAGGTCCTACATCCGAAATACATAAATTACACGCACTCACACAATCAGGGGTATCTATGTATACCGCGGTCGTGTACAGCCAGCACCAGAAATACTTCAGCATAGAGATATCCTCCCTCAACATATAGATAGATATCCTCAGTAAATATTTCGGCTTTTAAAAACTTGAGGATGCTTTTAATGCAGACTGTACATAACCGCAAAGGGTAGACTTATCTAAACGGTAGACAAAATTTTCACTTTACATGACACCCTGTTAAAACAACCATGGGTAGGGTTTTAGTAAAATCACCAGAATACCACAGCGATGCGACTAGACGGCCAAAAGCAATCGTTAGGTTCTTCTATGACATATATAGACCGATTACAACATCTTAAAAAAATATCGTTATCCTTACTACCAGGTATTTTTAAACATACTGCATTGATATAAAACCCAAAACAAGTCAGCGCTGGATACGGATTTCAATCATATTTGTGTGCTGCCCAGCAGGTGTGACTTAAGTAGGACAGTTGAGTAGGTTTAACCATTATTAACAAGACGAATATTTTTTTAAACATATCGAACACGGCCATAATTATTTAGCATTATTTTTACAAGACCCAAGCAATAGCTAACGAGCAAAAGCTGAAATAAATCATGTCGCTAATCGCATCTGTGTGGCGGCTTGGATACTACATTTTCACTTTTGGTCAGACTTCACTGATTTCTTAGTAATAAAATTACTTTAACTACGCCAATTTTGTATACAAAATATTAAATGCATAATTGGCACTGTTTTTTTCAATAAAGTTTAATTACAATAACAAAAACAAATACATACTTAATTTTACAAGGTGTAAGGGAGTTTGGGTATTGAAATGAATCATTTATTGTCGTTTCACAACTTCGGTGCAGGAGTTTTGGATGTAGCCAACACAAACAATTAATTTTGTGCTTTTGAAAATTATTTTAGGTAGACTACCTTGATAGCCACTACCAGGGCTATTAATTAAAAATAGTAAATGACATTTTATGTATTGAAACGCAATTCCAAGCACCATAAGAAATGGTGCGTCTAAATTTAACAAACTTGAAAACTTCAACTAAAACCATTCAACCGTAAATAATTCACTTTTAAATACCATAATTTATCCCATTCACACATTTTTACACATTCCTCTACAAAACTGAATACTAAATATTGTTTGGTTAAGGTGCATTCCTTAAAATATATCATAAATTCATTATACAGCGGTTATAGGTGATACTTGATATGAATACGTGTGCTTTAGTTTTCATTACGCCACTAAATATAATAATTAACTGTCTTACAATCCATTAAATAATTTAGAAGAAAACATACATTTTACAATGACTCGTACTTGACGATCGTTATGAATGTTAAAGTAAAATAATTTACACAAATCGAAACTATAAAATAATAAAGTTTAATACATTTAAGACTTCATATAGGTTTTTGACTAGCGAATAAAATTACATCTATTAGTAATATTTAAGTAATTAGATCGAAAACCGAAGTGCGTTTGTCCTGCTCACGCGCGTATGGTGCGAGTGAGAGGGCCATAATTCGGATTTTCTATTCCCCACTGATGTACTAGGACTTCATACACAAATCATTTTACAATAACGAGATTCCATATATGTTTGTCTTGTATCTCTGTCGCACTCCTTTTATGTAACAAAGATATACTTCGCTTTTCACCGCAACTAGACATGTAAGAGCTAAGTCGAATATAAATCGTACTCTCATAGTATTAAATTGCGGGTATTATTCGAAATTCTTGTCTCGATAGATCATCTAATAGGTCACAAATTATACTGACTTAGCTCTTACTTATTCATTGAAAATATTATTCCAATTTCAACATAAAATCGACTCTAATGGTTATACGAATTCATATTAAATTCTCAAATATCTCAACTTGTAAATAAAGAATTCAATAGTTGACAAGAAAACAAACTCTTTGGCGTTTTGAGCAAAACGTGTCGTCTTATGGCATCCACTAGCGGTACTAATCTCGAGCTTTTGACGTTGTAGAATTACTACTAATATACAGCTTTATTCAGAAACGAGCTATAAAAAAGGTGTATTTAGTACATATTAATTGCACTTGTGAAAAGCAACTGTGACTCTGTGACAGACGAGGAATCGTGTGTCACAGTTGCTTTTTACAAGTGCAATTTATATTATTAAGTGTGTATAGTGACAAAACACTATAAAAACAAATGTATTTAGTACATGTTTAAAAAATCTTGGTAGGCATAATCAGATAATAACAGATCATCATCTATGTAATAAATAAACGTAGTCTTCCATTTTCACACACATACTCGTAAGAGACGGATTTAACATGTACTCTATCAAATCGATAGACCTTGTCTACACTACGGGTGTGTACCACTTGACGCCGGCGACGGCCGCGGGAATAACTGACACATAAAATTTCCATCGCTTACTAGTTTCACATTCACATATATGGGTCACCGTGAGCGTCACGTAAGCGTTTGTTAAGACGTCATAAATGACGTATCGCCGCAACCACATCGACCGCGGTCGTGACTTCGAGAGCGTCGCGTGGCGGTCATTAAGTGGAACGCACCGTACTTCATTAAAATAATGAATACCTTTTGATCGTTCATATCATTCTCCTTCCATGTATATTCCGTAGTAATTCTAAAACAGTTATATTAATGAGCTATAGATACAATGATTACATTTTCACCTCAATCCCCTTATATGTATGAGTACCCTACGTTTCCTTAGTATAATACAAGAAAATGTTATGAATACTATTTATACATACAAAGATATAAATAAATGCATTTCTATGGCTTGTGGGAGCATAAAGCGAGCGTGCGGGGTTCAACACAAAAGTACATATTTCTTTTGAAAATTCAAAACGTGCACAAACAAACACCATTATAAAACCCAATTAACATGTGTATTGTTTCGTTGAGTAAACAGGAACTTTTTAATTATGATGTGTCGAAATTGTAACAATAAAGTTAGAAAATTTCCTAGTTTCATAGCACTTTTATTTTTCCTTGTTAGCCAAAGCTCAAGCTGTTATTTGACAAGTTTTATCAGAGTGTTCGTATAAAAATGACAGAGGAAAATGGAGTTTTGTGTAAACCTCGCAGGCTCTTAACAAAACAATTTATTACAGGTGAGCATCGAGTGAGCACGCAAGTTATTACAGTACGCTAAGTTTGGTCGTAAATATCGAGATCACGAAACTTTCTGATCACAGGATAATTCAGTAAAATACCGCTCTAAGAAACGGATTCGCCAATACATAATTATTGGATTTATAAACAAATGTGTCTATCTAATTATGGTATCTTAGATACACTGAGTATCTACGTATGCGTCAAGATAATATATTCGTAAATATATTGGTAATTACATAAAAAAAAGAGAGAAGAAATTTTACTTGTTAGTGCGACTATGGAATAGATATAAGTTGCAAAAATTACAATAAGTCATTACGCACCGACATTTACTAGAAATTATAATACAGTATCATGTCTATTTTACATCTAGGGATACAATGTTAATATTACCTTCATAATATTTAAATTACTCGAGAAAAAGTTCTATAAAATATCAGAGTTGGGTATGTCTAGAGTTGTCTTTTGATTACAGAATTATTCCTTTAATGGTCATATTTTAAATATGGTTAACTAGATGATTTTATGACTTACTAATAATATTTTTTTTGTCGAAAATGAGTCTTTGAAGGAGTATTATGACGTTACCAAATCTATCTTTTTGGAAAAAATAACCCTACATTGAATTGTCTTTTTGTTCACAACTATCCGATTGATTATTATCACTATACGTATGGTATAATTTATAGAAATACTAAATAAATACTGTGGAGGAATTTTAAGCAGAGAGCCAAAGAGATCATTTTTCGTTTACCGTGTGCGGTAGGATACATAATAATAAGTTGTGTTTGTCAAGAATTCTGAATATTCAAGATGCATTTCCACCCATTTGATGAAAATGGTTTTATACACTAGTATAGCGTCAAAGGACGGAGGGATTTTCAATGGATAAAACATTATACATTTAAAAAAATACGACATGAAATCAACGGTACTGTGAATGAAACCTGTTTTTATCAGCCTCGTTCTAATTCAGTAACTATATTTAATTTATGGGTATGCGAAAAAACCTTTGGAATGTACAAAAAAACGGTTGAAAGTAATCCAGCCAAACACGTAATGTTGAATTTGTATGATATTCGAATTGGAAAGCTTTTTCGGAATCAATTTAGGACTATGTAAGGCTTATGGATTAGAAGCGAACGAAATGACGTCATAATGTGTAAATCTATTGAAGCAAAAAGCAACAAATCATTCACATAGTGAATAACTATACAACATTATTGACGTCAAGTTCAATTCGTACACAAAAAATGGAATGAAGCGTCATAATTTTTACTTGTAGAAAATCTTATCGTATAAATGGAACCTCACATATCGATATAATACGTTGTCCAATAGTATTTATTCTTGTTGAACAACTACAGATTTCGTCGAGCTAAAATCTACAGAATTATCGGCATAATTACTGACCAAGGTATGAAAATACTTTTCCTAGTCGACACCAACTACATAAGCACAGTCATCAAAAGGAATAAATATTAGTGGATTACCATTCGGAATGTCAATGGATGATTTAACCTCTAGTATTCGGATATTGGGGAATCGATATTCAGTCGATATTTTAAGATATCGATGTTGCAACTTATCCGGTTTAATCTCAATCTGTTAGTCGATTATATGGGTTGAATATTATAAATATAATTCGACTAATATATGTTTCATATTCGTGGTATTAACCAATGGCGTTGCTAATTCCGAATACAATATTTGAATAACCTTACTCTTAACTTCGTACAAAATGTTGTGAGTATTTTCATAATTCAGTTAGGTAATTCAAAGATTATTTAAAAATTAGCTCTGCCTGTCGTTTGATGATCAAATAAACTAGGATGTTTGTTGCATAGTATTAAATTTACACATTTGTCATAGTTCGAGAAGATACTATTCAGTTTTTTCCCATAATATTGTTATTAAACAATATTTAGCCAACCGAAGCTTCAGTACAATGCCCCCATTATTTGAGCGTTATCTCGTCATATTAGGTCAATTCTAATGTCAATTTGACATACTTTGACAAAAGAACGGTTAAATTACTAACCAAAAAAGACAGATGTATGAACATTAGCAAACTTGATCATCAACCGATTTACTAATTTTAAAGTATCGATTCAATCGAATCGGTATGCACATCGATTACGATTAGTATACAGATTGCACTCGCCCTCACTGGTCCCACTCGGCCTCGTCGACCCCTTCCATGCTGTCCTGCTCTAGTTTGAGGTCCACCGCCATTTTAGCACTCATGGACTTCAATATCTGTGGGAGGGAAACGTTATAGTTTTTTATATTCGATGTTTGATTTTAGCCAAATAACTAGTAGATTAGATTAGATTTGCTTCCCCTCCGTGGCTTCGCACGAGTGATATGCGATACGTAACAGTAGATTTTGACTCATTTTATTGAAGTACAAAAAGCATAAAGACAAGCATACATGATTCAATTAATTATCAATCAATCAATGATTGGTAATATTGACTAGCTTAAGATTACGATGACTTGGAAGGAGTTAGATTATCGATAAACGCGTGCGCGCGCGGCTTACTCCCAAGTGCATAGATGATAATTAAGTTAAAAATCACGTAGGATTGAAATTTTTGAAAAAAATACTTCTTGACTGGGCTTGGCTGGCATTAAACAGTTTTCTGCTTTCTTTCTATGCATGCCGTTATATGGTTTGTTTTTCCGTCGTTATTGTTGCTGTAATTATTGTAGCGTGCATATGTGTGTGTTTGTGGTGTTACATTGCCAATAAATGCGTTTCTTTCTTATTATAAAGTGCATACACTTACGTTTTCCTGCTTCTGCTTGGCGTCGAGCGGCACGTGCGAGCGGATGAGGTCAGGCTTCGGCTTCTGCTGAGCCTCGCGCGCCACGGGAGACGGCGTCGAGTGCAGCGACACTGCGAGAATGGTCAGAATAGTATAAAAATGTTCTATGGTAGCCCGTCTCAACAGAAATATAAGCCAGATACGCAGGTGTACTCTCTGTTCCTTCACTCTCATTAATTCGGTGACACGGATCCTATACGACCGGTAAACATGGGGGTATCATCACCACCTACTTTCTATCTCCGATCTGTACCCCAATCACGAATAATTGCGTCGAAGTATTCGTATAGTAACGTAATCATTTGAATGAGAATTTGAAAGCGCCTCTACCGGACAAAAAACATTACACTCGATTAACATAATATATTTCAATCATTTGAAATAAATAGATCGTTTAACTTATTTCTGGACGTGCCATATTTATGTAAGTATGTCATCTGCGGTAATGCCTTTGAGCTTACTACAAGACAAAGGGTGGTTCGTGCTGCCGACTGACGTAAACTCGCTACGATTACGTGACGAATACATCAAATGTTCGTGATTGGGGTACTGTTTCCGAGTCTTTTCAAGACAAATTTCGGTCCGACCCGGGATTCGAACCCGGGACCTCTTGGGTGACCAGCGAATTAACCGCTACACCAACGAGGCAGTCAATACATTTCATTCAGTCAGTCAATCGTTTGCTTGTATTTGTGATGCCTACAAATCATAATACTTAAAGATTTGGCACACTGACTGCGGTTTGCGGTCCGGTCCATATAAAATTGACATAAAAAACTGTATCCGGTCAATTCTGCAATAATAGTCCTCCGAGCCGATTTTGACTACGGTGGCCAGTCACAACGACTAACCGACCGCGCGGGACATATGCACAAGTGTGTGCGCAAACACAGGAGCACTCTTTATTCCTTTCACTCTCATTACTTGATAGGACAGCAATATGGCAAGACCGGAGAGGGATCAGGCGCAGGACCAACGGCTTTACGTGCTTTCCGAGGCACCGGGGTGAAACACCGTTAACTTACAAACTTTAGGCTTCCCTGAGAATTTCTGAACAGAAAAACTCAGGAACATATTTTTGTACCGACCCGGGAATCGAACCCGGGACTTCTGGCGCAGCCGGTCCTTTAAAATGCGACCCTCTGACCGCCGTGCGACCGAGGCAGTTAATCAATTCTGTATGGACCGGAGCGCGGACCGCAACCAGTGTGGCAAAGGCTGGTTTTAGTATCACGCGTACCGTCAGTAAGGATCACTCCGCGCGGACAGATCTCTACAAGCTTCAGGGAGCGTTTAGAGTAATACGGAGGGGTCCGTACAGACGACCGTCCGCGCGGACAGCTCTGCAGCCATCCGCATAACGCGTCCGTGCCGCGAAGCTATCCGCGCGGACCGCCGCTTGCGCGCCTCTGCATTTTAGTATCGTGCGGAGCGCACGCGTCACCTCAGTACAGTCAGCAGTCTTGCGCCCGTCTGTACACCGCGGCGGTCAGGGCGATACTAACACACGCGGACGATCAGTCTGTGCGGAGCGATCCTTACTGACGGTACGCGTGATACTAGAACCAGCCAAAGGGTTGTCGGCGCAACTCACGGGGCTCCATGCCGGGCGGCTGCAGGCTGGCGGCGCGCGGCGCCACGTGGCGGCCCGCGAGCCACTCCTGCCCGCTCTGCCACGCCTCCCACGTCACCAGCGTGGGCGGGAACAGGTCGTCTTGGAATAGCTCGCTCTGGAAATAAAGCAATAAATTAATAGAAGATAAGAAATTAGAATGTGTTATTTTGTATTATAAAAGATGAAATAAGAAACCAAAAATTGCGTACGAGCGGGACTCGAACCGAGTAAGTCCGACCGCGTATTGACGTATCCATAAGAGACCAGGAGGCCAATTCTCGTGCAGTTCGTATACGATAAAAGTACACCGATCGAATTTTCATTTTCAAAAAAAATACAGTTAATGCTTTATCCGGGTCACGATTTCTCTGCGTTTTGATTTCTTTCGTGTGGTAGTTTTTTTTACGTGCATATATTACTTGATTTTTTCGGTAAAACAGTGATACTCGTAATCGAAACTCGTAAACCACCCGAAATAAATTCGATCATGCGAGAATCGGAATTATTTGGTTCGGACTTTAAACATTTATTTTTCATATTTTTATTATTATACGCGTTGCCTAGCACACTAAAAGAAAGTATAACGAACTATGTTCTTAAAAAATGATGTAATAAATAATATTACCTTTATCCTAGGCACCGTGAACGATAAAGGCTCAATATTTCCATTGGTTAACCGCAACGCCCTCGCGAATTCAACCTGTAAAAACCAAAAAATATATGTGTGTTTTTAATTATATACCAATCAAATGCAATCATTGCTCGTAGCGCAGTGGTGGCAGCGCTTTGGTAGTGATACCGAAGTTAAGCAACTTACGGCACGGTCGTGTTCGGATGGGTGACTATTCCGACCATACGTATATCACGAGCATCTCCGCGCTCCAGAAGGCACGTTAAGCAGTTGGTCCCGGCTAATATCGGTTGATAGTAGTCATTAAGCCTAGTCAGAGGCCCTGTAGGCGGCTTGATAAAATCTGATAGCAAGGATGGTCTGTCTGAGCCCGCGTGGTGCAGTATGGCTCATATTACCTAATACCTGACGGCTAATATCGGTTGATATTAGTCGTTAAGCCTAGTCAGAGGCGGGGCGGCTTGATAAAATCTGACAGCAAGGTTGGTCGCACTGAGCCCGCGCGGTAGAGTATGGCTCATATTACCTAATACTTGAGGCGAGGCCTTTGCCCAGCAGTGGGATACTTACAGGCTAACTTTACTTTTTTTTCCAAACACATGCTTAATTTATATTTTCATGCACGTCATTGTTAGTTAAAAAACCCAAATAAATCAAATCCAACATACCTTTTCGACAGCGACGAGATTCTTCAACAGGAAGGCTATGCCTTGGTGCAAAGACGCGGAGCGGTGATGCGACAGCGCACACAGGTATGGCGGCTCGCACGTCACCTCGTAGCAGTAGATCGTCGAGTCACCCTGTATAGATGAAAAGGACGGATTCGTATATATATCTAACAAGAGTGGCAAAATGGTGTGCATTTTTTTGTGAAAATACCTAATAAAATCAATACATTTATATAATAAATAAGTAATATACATATGTATCGATTTGAAGCATACATTTTATGTGCAAACGGCAATAACATGCTGTTAGATCCAAAACTTTATTTTTTTATAGTTTCCAAGATAAGTATTTTATAATTTAGTATAAGACCATGCTTTTACGTGTACAATATCCATCCTCGGCTACATCATCCTCTTCACATAATAAGATCAGATCACATTTTTTGCAATTTTTTCTTTTAAAACCGGATACCCTTAGGGTACATCATGTGGCTGATATAGCTAACTTGGCCCTTGAGAAGAATAAATAAACGACATGATACATGAGGATAGTAAAGTCAGTTTTTTTTTGCTTGGCAAATATTGTAAACAATTTTCTTATAACATCTAAATTAATATTAGTGAGTGAAATAAAGGTTGAAAAAATAAGTAGTAAAATTAATATTAGGGACTTTATGAGTGTTACGTGATTAACACATACCCGGCCGGTGAGGAAGAGCGTGCCGGAGTCGTGGTCGATGTGTATCTGCAGGATGGCGGGCGACACGTCCAGCCCCACCGTGCAGATGGCCGCGGACAGGTCGCTGGCCGCGTATAGCAGGATCTGCCGCTCCGATACTCTAAGGAAAAGGATAGTAATATTAGAAAAATAAACGAATACGTTTAAGAGGATCGTGTGCGCTCAAACTTCCATACAAAAAGAGAACACGTTTCCACCCCTTAAACGTTGTCCGATTTTGTATTTTTTTTTTCACATGTTAGAGATATTTTGAAAAACTATGCTCGTACGTCTTTTTTTATATATTGTATGTTTCAGAAAATATAAGATCCTAAAATTTCACTTTTTTGACAAAAAAATCTCTTCAGAATTTCGTATTATTTTTAACTAATCAAGCCTTAATTCATAAAAATCGACGTACAAACGTAGTTCAGGATGTAGGAAAACGAATGAGATCAAATTTGTCTCATATTATAAAGGTTTACGGGTAGAAAAACGTGTTCGCCCGCAAGCATATTTCGACCGTTGGTGTTCGAAATGTATGAAAATTCGTGCTGACTTGCGCCTGCACACGATCCTCTTAATGACTTGTGCCAATATTTTTTAATATTTGAAATGGGTTCGCTCTTGTTTCAGACTAGACCCGGCGTGGCATAGACAGAGACGACGATGTTCACTCTGACTTTGAACATGTTAGTGTTATAATCCATTGGGAACACTGATGCGTCAATTACCCTGGAATACAACCAGTGTGATAAATCCTTCAACGACATGTTTAGTGTAGTGGTTAGCGCTCCTGAATTCTATGCCAGCGGTCTCAGGATCGAATCCCGGGACGGGCCGAAATTTGTTTCTGTCTTATAAATACTCGGAAGCAGCTCGATGTCAAAAAGTTGGTGATGATGACATCCGCGTGCCGTGCGTCGGTGCACACGTTAAGCCGTTGGTCCTACGCCTGATCTCTCACCGGTCATGTCGTAGGTAGGGAGGTAAGTAAGCAATTATAAACGTACTGTTAGCGTCAACTTTTGTGTGCCTCACTCAACAGGGGCCCACTGAAAACCTGTTATTTATTAATTGTTTTGTTTGTTTGTAATTTATGTGTGATATTGTGTATGTGCGTGTTGGTGACGTCCTACCAATAAATATTTTTTCTTTCTTTCTTTCTAAACAACGACTTACTTATCAAAGCCGGTGAGGACGAGGTGCGTGCCGTTGAGCGCCCACACCACGCGCGCGCCGCGGGTGCCCGCCGGGCCCGGCCCGCTGCGGAGCGGCTCCGGAGACGAGCGCGGCTTGTATATCTAGGGAAATATTTCAAATATTCTAAACTAACATAATAAAGCTGAAAGGTTTGTCTGTTTGTTTGAACGCGCTAATGTAAAAAAAATTGTGTTGGATAGCTTATTTATCGGAGTCTGAAGTTACGCTATAAAACACCACGTTGCGACGGGAGGAAGCAAACTCAAAACGTGCGTACGCAGTGGCGGGTCATCGCTGACAGTTTATTAATACAGCTTATTTCTATAATGACAGCCGAAATTAAAGTCCTATTTTTGCAGCAATAACGCAATTAGGTCTCGATGCTGTGTGATATCGATACAATTACATAACAATCGCCACACAAAATGCCTAAAAGCTCCTAATTAAATGACACAAATGTCACTTTGCAATGAGTTGGAAATAAAGAAAAAAACACGTGGAATACGCGAGATACATACCAATAAATTTCTCATATCTAACAAACTTTCGAATTTATAATACAAGTAAGATACTAACCCTGATCAATCCATCTCTGCAAACTGTAGCCAGGTACTCTCCGCACGGCGACCAATCGATAGAGAATATCTGATCAGTGTGTCCAGTCAGTGTAATCGCCGCCACCGGGGTCTCGGGAGTCAGATCCCATATCTTGATGGTCTGATCATGGGCAGCCGTTGTGAGGAGGTCAGCAGCCGTTGGATGGAAGCGGATCAGGTAGATCTTGTCCGGGTGAGCGGCGAATGTCCGCGCTGGTTCGTTTGTGGACTCTGTTAAACCTGTTGACAATTTGGTTCTAACATGTAATGAAAATAACAAGCAATCATCAATATAACATATTAAATGCCTTTAATAGTCACTAAATTTATCAAATTTTAAGGTATATCATTGTGACGAACGAAGACCGGGAGTAAATAGTAGATTGTTATACAAGGGGAGAAAGCAACCCATTTCACACGAGATGTTTCTGGCGCTCGAACGAAGTGAGAGCGCCAATAATTCGAGAGTGAAATGGTGCTTTCACCCGAGTTAAACATACTATTTTTCATTTCGACTGTAAGGAAAAACATTAAATTTACAATAGTGGTTGTAGATGTCATGGTGAGGTATTATGTAGTACAGCGAGAAAGGAAAACTCAAGTTTTTGCACAAAAAGACAGTTAATTTACAGTTCTCCAAACATCTAACATTGATTAGAAAGAATAACGACACGAATACATGAAAACAGTACAAAAAAGCAGACGAAACGAAATAATTAAAATCCTTGTAAAAAATATCGATCGAATTTTCCCCACAGATAATAATAATTGTCAAAAATTAATAAAGTATGCATAGAGTTCAAAAAGAAAAAATTACACAGACAATGTAAAATAAAAAAAAGTGACATCTTGAAATTATGGCGGGAAGCCGAATATTTTAATCACTGATTAGTAATATGTATATTTTAATTATAGATTGAATCAATTGAATATTTTTTATATCAACGATTATAATAAACATGTTTTTCAATGTGTAGCTATGCAAAAATGTTTATTATTTTTATAATATGATGTGGCTCAATTATCTTTGACCCAAGCTTTGACTGCATGCCTTGACTCTATACCATGCCAATTAAAACTAAATTACTTTCCACCCTAGGGATGGATAAGCTATTTTCCACCCGGCTATCTACACAGGAAAGTGCTATTTTCCGAACAGGAGAGATGAAAAAATAATTCCCAACCCATTCCATAGCAACAAGCAGTCATCAATATAGCTAAGTTTTAAGTAGAGTGTGTCAAATTATAGGCCATAAATACAAATATATTTTATAATGGGGCGTAAATAGCACCTATAGGTTTCTAACTCACCGTTTTCTTTGCTTGAACACCTGTTTTCGGATCTGTCATCGATACATTAATCATCTACTACTCTCCTACAGAAACCACATCGTAGCTTGATATTGCATGAACGTATAGCTGTATTACACATTCAACACTCACCATTCTCCGGTATGATCCACTCGCGAACTAATCCATCGTCACAGGCCACCATCAGCCTAGCATCATTGAAGGGGTCCCAGGCCCAGTCCTGCAGGGGCGCGGGGTGCAGCAGCGCGTGGGGCACCAGCCCGCCGGGGTGCGGGGGCTGAGCGCGCGCGCGGGGCGAGGCCCCCACGGGCAGCTCGATGACCCCCACGCGGCCCCCGCCCCCGCCGAGGGGCACGGCGCAGCGGACGCCGTTGGCTACGGAAAAGGTAATTTTAATATCCAGTCACGTGTGAACATAAATAAAGGGCAATGATTTTTTAAAGCTTGTAGGTCTAATTATGAATTACCCTGCTTTTTAAGACTTTTACACAGTCAAAATGACAAAGAAGGGCGAACCACTATGCTTAAGAGCTCTTGGAAAGGGTAGACTCAAGAAATGCGAAATTCGCGAACGCCTGAGGGAACACCTTTAAGGGAACTGAAATAAACTACAGGCGACAAATCAATAATTTTAATATGTCAAATGCTGTCATAACTTTAAAAGAATAGTTATAAAAATTACCTTTAAGGAAACTGAAATAAACTACGGGCGACCAATCGAATAATTTTAATACCGATGTCAAATACTGTCATAACTTATAAAGAAAAGTCATAAAAATGAGTACTAACTAACTTATACTTAGCAGAATACGAAAAGCAAGCACTTACCATAAAATCCGTTGCACTCGCCAGATATTTGTCTGCTGATATTTTTAATATTCTCAACCTGCACGGACTTGTGGCCGGGTGTGCCCGTCAAATGGCGGAACTTCGACACTTTTCCTGTGAAACAATAACATACACTAATAAAATAAAGCCATTAAACTACTATTAATAACAATTAGTTGTTTTTAATGTAATTGTTGTAACTTCAACTAACTAACTTTGAACTATAATAAAACTATAATAGAGGTAAGAATAGAATGAAGAAAATAGCGAGAAAGTCCAAGAGTAAGCTATATGGAGAAAATAAAGCAAACGTCGTGTCGTATCAGGAGGTCCAATGCATAGCGGTAAACTGAAAAGAAAACACTGTGGCAACCTATTTGCCACAACCTTTTTAGAATCGAATAAATGCATTGAATACGAAGAAAGAAAACTTCGAAATATCGGTGTATAGAAGTTATTTACAAGCCGAAAGCTTTCATATTTTCTTTACTCAGTTATTTCTTCCGTCATTCTCATCTACATTTTGCTATGATTTTTATTGTAAATATTTCGACTTGTAAATAACTTCTATACACCGATATTTCTAAGTTTTCTTTTTCGTATTCAATGCATTTATGCGATTCGACTATGTGAAGGGGTTTTACTTAGCTCCCCTCGACTCCACAGCTCATCTCTGAAATTTGATGATGATGATGCTAACTTACCAAACACAGTAGAAGTTCTCTTTGTTGTGACGTTCGGTACTGATGCTCTCTTGTCTTCTCGTTCCGGACTCTTGCGGGACTTCAGTGAGTCTCTGCGTCTGGAATTAATACATGGCATATGAATATGTACCAGTACTAGCACTTAAAGTAAAGACAAATATTTTCACA
Organism: Pyrausta aurata; assembly: GCA_963584085.1. Taxonomy (NCBI): domain Eukaryota; kingdom Metazoa; phylum Arthropoda; class Insecta; order Lepidoptera; family Crambidae; genus Pyrausta; species Pyrausta aurata. The sequence continues at coordinate 1,922,114 of OY757267.1, forward strand.
TTTCACAAATATTTACAACTAAAAACGCATATTCACTGGCATAAATATCGGATTTCATTAGATTTCTTTATAATTTTAGCCTATGGACTATTCCAAATAATTCCAATGCATGAACTATATTAATAAAATATACTTAATTGCACACTTAATAAATAAGGGGACTATTATTAGGTGTGTAATTAAGTATATTTCGACTACGGTGTCCAGTCACAACGACTAACTGACTGCGCGGGACATATTATAGTGCACAAGTGAGTGCGCAAACACAGGTGCTTACGAGCCACTTAGAAAGTATAATAAATAAAGTAGCTTACCTTAGAGGGGCGGGCGAGGGCGGAGTCTCCGATTCCACCGCAACACTGACGGAGCGCTTTTCGTACACGCGCCGCCGATCTGCTATGGACTGATTGTTGCCACTGCAACAACAATTACATTCGTGTAGTAAGCTGACCTATGTTTAGCAGTGGACGTCCTTTGGCTGATGATGAATAAGATGAGCAACTTCAACTTTTCTTAATGTAGCATTTATCACTGAACCTTAACATAATAAAAATTGCATATCTTCTTATTTAATAAAAATGAATCCTTTTTCCCTTGGTGACGCTTTTTAGCTTATTCTTTTTTCGTAATGTTTTTCATGATCAGGAGAAGGTTATGAAAGAAAAAAACATAAGATTGTGAGGCTACACCGATTTTCATGATTTTAACTTTGTTAGATTCGTCACCTACTGGAATAAGATAATAACTATTAAAATAACGGAGTGACGATACAGTTCGCTGGGACGGCTATTACATTATATTAGTGGCGAGGAAATCACTGATCCAATTCATTGAAAAAGTGATATGACGAGCTATCTTTTTGCTGTTATTATAACAATTCTTGCACATTGAAGAAAAACTATTACGCAGTAAATACAGTTTATTCTGGTTTTCTTTGCTAGTCGAATATTATAAACAATCATTTAGTAACCTTTAAACTGATTTCAATGAATAAAATTATTTGATTGTTGGTAGCGAGTTTTGTGTTTATCTTATTCTAATGTTAACCATTTCGTTAAAAATAAATGTCAAGGTTGTTTGCAATATTCGACAAGCAAAAAAGACACACTTTAAATACTCACTCTGTGGCCTCAAACATCTTCCTCCTCTCGGCAGTGCTGGGCGTCTTCGGCCTGTACCCTGAGTCTGACGAGTTCACCTCTTCTTCTAGGCTTGTGTCCGACTTGCCGTTCGTGTACTCTTCTGCGGGCAAACAATAAATAAATAAATAACTGTTATATTAGAACGACTGCATATCAATGAAAGAAATATCTGTAGAGGAAAAAACGGCGAAGTGCGAGTCGGAGTCGCTCGCGAAGGGTTCCGTACCATTGACTAGGTAAACGATTGATATCGAGCATAAAAGGGAAAAAGTCGCGTTTGTTGTAAGGGAGCCGTTCTTAATATTTTTTTGTATTACATAATTTGTGAAAATGTCAACGGTCTAGCTATAGCGGTTCTTGAAATACAGCCTGGTGACAGACAGACAGACAGACAGACGGACGGACGGACAGACAGCGAAATCTTATTAATAGGGTCCCGTTTTTACCCTTTAGGTACGGAACCCTAAAACGTAGAGGGTGAACATTTGGAATAGAAAAAATACAAAGCTATTTAGAATAACTTAATCTGTATTTTTCAAAGAAAGCTTGAAGGATAAATTGTAAAGCAACCTGCCCAAATCTTAATTGAAAATGACAAAAAAGTTGTTGATAAGTACGGACGACAGCACGTCAAGGTAAACATGCGGTTTCTTATGCAGTTGCAATAAGGGCTAGTTTTCAACAAAGTGGGTAGTCTGATGTGCTGGCGACTGTACATACCACACACTTATACCTTACCTTTGTTAGGCGCGACGTCCACATCGCTGGTGGGGGACAATGATTTGTCCTTGTCCTCGTCCTTAGCCACAGGTGTTGAGGTCACTGGCGTAGTGGCCGTGGGTCCTGATAGCGGGGAAGTTGCTACAATAGAACATACATATATTAAATTTCGGGTTCTACATGCTGACCTCCAAACTTCAATTCGAAGATGATGATGATGATGATGAGGTTAGAATTTGTGGTGAGTTATTCTACGTATTTGTTACATCAATTAATTGCTAAAATCAATGTAATCTATTTTCAATCGGTGGATCAACAACAACAGCATCGATGGAGTCGCAAAATTTCAACCATTATACACTGCGCTACTTTTAGCATCGATACAGTCGCGATGCTAACGCGCGTTAGTATCGATGCAGTCGCGATGCAGAAGCTGGACATTGACAAATTATGTAATGTATATTGGCGACTGCATCGATACTGACGCGCGACTGCATCAATGCCAAATTTAATCTGTCCATTGCGTGAGTCGGGGTAGTATCGAGCGTTTTCGAAACGCGCGTTAGTATCGATGCTAAACTTCGCAGTTTCCAAGCTATAATTAAATGTAGTATTACGTTACATGAAAACTTGTCTAAACGTCCGGTCGGACGTACTAGGTACCGCTGGAAAGACGTTGTAGCTCAAGATGAGATGCATGGTGTGATCTGGTGTCGGAGGCCATGACTCACTTTGGGTCGTTGAGTCATCCTAGTAAGTATTTTTATAAACTTCAACTAACCAGAATCAGATTTGGTCAACCCAGGAACAGCGGGCACGGAGAACACTTTGTCGAAAGAAAACTCTTCATTTCCAGTCGACGCTGAGAACGGCTTCGGGCCAAGGCGAGGCTGAAAATATAAAACCACTTTGAAACATACACAATTAATGGTAACAATATTTTTATGTAAAAAAATCAAAAACAAAACTGCAGTTTATTGTAAAGAAAATGTTGAAGATGCTATGTACAAATAACACAAGAAAAACTTAATAAAACTTAGCTACGTAAATAATGTAAAACAAAATAAATTAATCGAAGCATTTTGAACCCATAAAAGTTCGCAATAATCTACGTTACGGCCTTATGCAAAAAGCCTAGCAAAAAATCTTGAAAACGTCACTTAAAAAAAAACATTTTTAACTATGCGAAAAACTTAAAGGATCAATCTACTAACACACTACGCAGATGAAATAGGTAAAACCCAAACAACCACAGCCACACATCGAACCTTATATCCTGAAATCGGCACAGCAGTAGTTCGTGGCTTCGGTTTAGGCACCTCCGAGTGATCGTCCACCGAACCAGCTTCCGATATCGAAGACCTCGGCAAAGGCTTCGGCGCTTGCACACCGTTGATCAGACTGTTGCTTCTCGAAAGCGATGATTCGGTCGAGTCCGAACTGTCAGTCTTTTCGAAAGTCTTCTCAGTCTTCTCAGCCGTCTTCTCCGTCTTCTCGACGATCTTTTCAGTCTTTTCCGTGTCGCTTACGTCATTCTTCTCAATATCTTCCTCTGTTCTTTTTTTGTCTTCATAATCATGACCATTATCGGTGATCTTCTTGTGGAATCCGTTCGTTTCTTTCGCTTCTTTTGGCTCTTTTGCCTTCTGTTTCTCCATACCCTTGATGAGGTCTTTCACGTTGACGAAATCTATGCGGTCCTCGTCTTTCGGCTCGGGTGGGATTTGAGGTTTCGCGACGGGAGCCGGTTTTTCTATTTGTGCGGGGGTAGTTGCCTTTTTGGCGTCAGTCTTCTTTGGGGGAGGCATCGCTAGGATTGCATTTACTACTTCTTCTAGATTCCCTCTGTGCACCTAGAAAGGAAATATTAAATAATATAATTTTTCTATCGTTAAAAACCAGAAATATTTACCACCAATAACTCCCATAAAATTAATAAACTTTAAAAATATGAATAAAATACTTACTTCATTTACAAGATCTTAATAAAAAGCACACTCACCAATAATATAAGGCACTACATAAAAAAAACACACGAAATAATAAAAAAAACACCAAACAAAAGGACAAAACAATAGTAAATATTTTGTTAGTTAACTTCCAAGTCCAATAAAACAGGATATAGGGAAAATAATAAATAAATTCTTGCATTATCACTACAACACTAATGTATCGTTTCCTGTGTTCTAAGTTATTACTACAAAAACAATTACTTATAAAGATAACAAAATTATAAATAGCACTCACTACGAAACGAAAACGTAATACAATTATTCATGCAAATATTTATTTTGAACATACAGAAAATAACTGACACCAATATTATTACTAAATTTAAAAATACTTCAGTTAAAAAAATTAAACAACATTTTATATTATTCGCATAATTAAACCAATGTACCGCTATTCACTTACCTGTGGTTTTTCTAAATTGTTTTTTTGAGCATTATAATAACTGTTCATTTAGAGTATATTGGTATCGCTACAGAAGTTTAAACTCGACGTTAAATACCCGGCATATCAGGTATTGTGTATAACAAAGTCAATTAAACCCGCCTTTAGGTGTATGTATACCACTTTCAAACGCAAATCGCTTACATGACAAAACAAAACGAGCGTCACTTCAAACAAAGATACGATGCGATGATCAAGCTATTTTGGCTTTAAAAGTGGTAAGGCGTCGTTGACCTCAATAGGATTTTACATACCTGCGCGCAGTTGTTAGCGTTAGGGTGCAGTGAGATGTTCGGCACGGGGTAGTCCTGGTTTTCGAGCCACATCGGCGCGCTGAGGTACGTCACGCATCCGCTCGTGTCTGGGTACAAGTCGGCGTGGTATTCGCGGTAGCTCTGTGATGGAAATAAAGTTTTGTCAGATGACATTCTAGTGCTTACATCAAAAGCACAACTTCTAGAATAAACGTAGCATTTTTCTTCACAAAGGAGTAATGTTACATTTCCTGTTCAGACAGAATTGGCTTAATTCATTTGTGTATTTCTAAATATTTGTAAAGTAATTGGCTACAACTTACAAGGTACTGAACCATATTTTGATAAACGATTCAGTACATATTTTATTGCTGTTAAATAAAAAATATCGTGAAACTGTAAGCTCTTCTATTTTCCACTGTGGTCTTAAAAACTTAATTAAAAGTATTTGCATAACTAATGAATGATGAATGTCTTACCTTCCTAGGCACTTGGTACATGATGGGAATGACGGACGATCCCGTGAGTTGCAGCACGCGGTTGACCTCGCCCTCCATGACGCGCAACGCGCGCTTTGGCACCAGACACGCGCCCTTGGTCTGCTCGCCTAAATAAAAAAAAATAATTGGACACCATTACTCTGATCCCAAAGTAAGTAGCTAATGCACTTGTGTTATGGAAATCAGACACAACGGTGGTACCACAACACCCAGACCCGGGACAATATAGAAAATTATGATTTCTAAATTGACTTATTAGCCGATTTAGCCGATATTCACAAGCAAGGACCCGATGCCATCTTGTTTTAGATTACTGTTAAATTACTTTGATAAATAAAATGCTTTGAAATGGATTTTCTGTCTTGAAAATTTCTTGGAAACAGAATGAGAGAGATTTTCTCGGAGTCAGGAAGTTAGTGGTGAAGACACCCTCGTGCCTCGGAAAGCACTTTAAGCCGATATAGCATCGACGCAATCGCGATACAGCATCGACGCAAACGCGACACAGCATCGACGCAAACGCGACACAGTATCGACGCAAACGTGACACTGCATCGACGCAAACGCGATACAGCATTGACGCAAACGCGATACAGCATTGACGCAAACGCGAAACAGCATCCCTTCTACACCCGCATCTAAATCAATACAAGTTCATGTTAATTGCTGGAGTTGCAACACAGTAGATACAAAAAGTGTATGAGCCATTTAAAGTACTATAACAGTTAACATTAAAGACACTTACCCGAATGCCTCAGCCCCTCGATCAAGAACGGTTCTCGATCAGTCAGCTCCATATACAGTATCGTGGTATCTCCCTTCCCGGCTAGGAACAGCATGTTGGTGTCGGCGTCGAAGAGAGGCATGAGGATGCCAGTTGAGCAGTCTAGTTCTAAAGTCTTTTGAGTCTGGGAGAGATTGCGGATGTCGCGAATCATGATCTGGCGGAGGCGAGCTGAGTCGAAGCCTGCGGAAGAATAAAAACGTTAAAGTAACTAGACACTCGTGTTGTGATGGGCTGACTGACAATATCGCAACATAGACGTAAGAGATCAACGTAATAAGGTCTTTTGACCGTTCTAGGAACGAGTCTGGCACGAAATTCAACACGATTCGCTCTACCTTGCCCACTGAACGAATTGACAGCGTTTTGTGTCACCGTTATATGGAGCGAGAGAGAGCGAGAACGTATTTTGCCGGTGCTGACACGCTCTGTGCATGGCACGCGACGGTGTTGGTCGTTGACGAAACGGTCTAGTGGGCAAGGTTGACACGTTCCTCCTAGCACGGTCATGGTATGATACGGTGCAGTGGGCAAAAATCTTTAAGGAATCATATACAAACTGTTAAAAGAGTTAGTCTACGATATACAAAAAGGAACTTCTCTAACACCTTAAAATTCAACTGCTTAATGGAAGCCGCTAGTGATAGATAATATTGCATTCATTACTTATTGTATTTGTTTTGTTTTTATTATATTGTAATAGATTGTTTATGTATTTTGAATCTATATATAATCTAAATACTTATTAATGATTAAATACATTTCTTTGTCGCACTGCCCACAATCATTTCTGCTTAGCCCAAAGGTATGACTGGTAGAGAATGCCATACGGCATTAAGTCCACCTTTTGTACAGTTTTTGGTTGTGCAATAAAGTATAAATAAATAAATAAATAAAATAGGTCACCATTCCAAAGCAGTCCTAATGTGTAATCGTTTACTAACGAGGTCACCGCCTAACCACGTTATGAGCCAAAATCGCATGCTAGCGTCATCTTGTCACTCGTCTTCGTGTCGTGTGTGCAAGCGATTTTCGTTGCAAAATGGTAAGGCGACATTGACCTCGACATGAGATGTTTATTTGATATGTCAATTATCCAAGCAATTACCAGTAGTAAGAATCCTGTCCTGATCTCCTAACCAGACCACCCTGCTGTCCTTGATGTTCTGATGGCTATTGGCCACGTCGACGATCGGGCTGGGCACCCGAGGGTCGATGATGCGGACTTTCTTGTCTTTGCATGAGGTCGCTAGCAGTCTGCCGTCTTTCTTCCATGAGGTTGACTGAATCACTTCCGCGTGGTCTCTGTTCACTGTGGGTAGAAGTGAAATTGTGAATGACTGGTCTGTGGCCTCACTCTGGACCCAAAACCCGATACAATGATTATAGCCATCCCTGTCACACGCATACACGGCCTGGTATGAGTGACAGTGAGATGGCTATAATGGCTACTGGTCGCGTTTTAGTACAGAGAGAGGACTCATCGCACGTTATCTTATGAGACGGACTCATTTTCCACTTACAAATAGATGAAACTTATTGTTACACAAGCTGTATTAATCAAAGTTATTTATATTAATATTATAAAGTTGTGTTTGTTTGAATAATGTAGGAAAGTAGTGGTCTGATTTGAAAAAAAAATATGGTTAGATTGGTTATTTATTTATCAGAATTATCAGGGAAGTTTTTGGGCAATTAAACATCACGCTACGACGGGCAGGAAGAGTGATAAATCAAATCGCGCGGACGAAGTCGTGGGGTACGAAGAATGGCATATTATGTTACTAGTAACATAATATGCCATTCTTCGTTTTAAAGTTAGTATTTGCCTACTTTTTTAAACAATAACAATAAAAGAGTTAATTCCGATATGAACTATGAATTCAAAAATAAGTTGTAATAATCACTCTGTTTGTTATGGTTTTTTAAGTCTATAAAAAAAACTTATTAGTGAATAGTATGCAGTACATAGTATTAACGAAAAAAGGTTTAATTTATTTACCAAATGCTTCCTTCTGCTTGGTCAAGTCCCAGAGAGCCAGTTCATGCCCCGATGCCACATGTATAAGCCCATCCGCCACTGGGTGGAAGCCCACATTTTCAACCCTCCTCTGTTTTTGGGACAAAGTGCATTCAGGAGTCGACAGGGACTCCTTCAATCCCTCTTTGGGTATGTGCCAGACTTTTACCTGAAAATTATTATGTCGAACTAAAATGTTTACCAACAGGAATGAGATTTAAATAAGTTATTCCTGTTCATATTAATTGTAAAAACTTGTAAAAAGCATAATAAGAACCTAATTTGATGGGATAGAGAGTTGGTAAACTAAGAAACAGGAAACATCCTAGTATAGGTAACCCAGCCACCTTACCTTACTTTTTTTTTGTTTCTTAATTTTGTTAAATAATAAAACTATGTATTTATTTATAGGTTTAAGTATGGTGACATAATAAACAATATAATTATTATTTACATAGTGTCATTAAGTTTTTTCCTGTGGTTATGTCACTCTAAATGATGATGATAATTACTAGTTAATATTGTCTACATAGGTGCTGAGTAAAAAGAAAGCAAAGTACTTTATTTTTGCTGCTAGCTTCAACAAGTCATTATCATTAGTGAACAGAAATAAGAGTAGTCATGTACTAACACTAATTAGTGACACTCATAGACAGCCACTAATTGGGTGTCAGCAGTGATGCTATTTATGTACAAACATTAACAAGGTAAATGACCATACCCTGACAGACTTTTGAGGTACAATACTTTATGTTGTGATATTAAGACCATAAAATACACACTCCATAAATAATCAAATAAATCTTAAGCTGAGCTCTGCTCACTAGTGTGCCGGAGAAACAAATTAATTTCATTCATATCTCATTTGCGAAAATATGCTTTGGAAAGGCAAAATCTACTTCCAATGCTTCAGCGGGCATCTAGGTTACAAACAATATTGCATAGCTTGCTGAATTTAAACACAATATTCACTCACCAGGGAATCCTGTGAGCCGGTCAGCAATAATCCATCATGGAATGGAGAAAACTCCATGTCAGTTATGGTATCGGAATGTGCGTGGAGCAGCGGCATGGTCTTGCTTTTCCGTCCACAGTCATCAAGCGGCAGGACTGCCATACTGGACCCCACGTGCTCCCAGTTAAACGCCATAAAAGCGGCGGAGGCACAAATATTGTTTCCATAGGTCTGGTACGACCCAACACAAATATCTCTAATGCATGTCTCAGGTTTGGGCACAATTGGTGCCGCATTTTTGTATTTAGAGGCTTTAAAACGCCAAGCCATCTTTATCCACTCTTTAAAAAGTTAGTCAGTCTTTTGTTGTTGGAATGTAAGAATATAGAATGTGATAAATTATCTGGAACACAAAGCAAACAGGATATGGAAGGGAATATTCATTGAACACAAAGGAAATAATTGTTTACAGGCGTGAAAACTACGAAAACGATTTGTTTTAGATTTATAATATCACAGGAAATGTAATGATCAAGTCCTATCTACAGAGATACACTGCTATCACACCTATCTGTCCTAAAAATAATCACACAGTTATCTCGATTGCACTGACAAAAATGCTATGTATTTAATTACTGTAACTGCTGATTCCACTTATGGCACTATTTTAGCAATTTTTGCACATCAAACAAATAACTGTTGTAGCTCACAGTTGGAAAAACACTGGGTAATGTAAAAACACCTTTTGTTTTGAATAGTTGGCCGGCTGCACACCGGAAATGCCCTAAATTAGCAATGCGGCTGGATATCAGGGAGAGTGCTAACACAAGGTATTTATGTTATCACTAAATAAGTTATTTATGAATATTTACTCACGTTATCGCGTAAAAAATATTCCGAAATCCCAATTTCCGCAAGACACTCCCCCTAAACGTCGGCCATTTCAATCAAAGCGACATTAGTGTCGCGTCGATCGATAAACATAGGAAATGTCAATGTTACAATCGAAAATAATATTCGATTTGATTCAATTCGATATTAAAAGTAAAAAGTAAGAATAATCCTGAGAAGGAATAAGATAAATTAAGCATTGACAGAAACTAGCAATGACTATCACAATCTCAATTTATTTCAACGTGCTAAGGTGGTTGTCTCATCTTTTACAACATCTCAACTTTACGGCGAATACTCAACAACATTATCGATTAGTATAATCGAGTGATAGACATAATCTTACAAAGACAACAGTGCGGCACCAATAGCCACGTTCCGATTCACGTAATCTTTTAACGAAAAAAAACTTTGTATTAGTGCAATTTTCCAGTGAACAGTCATAAATACTAAGTACACCTTTGTATTTATTTCTAAAAAATCCTACTAAAATAATTAATAATATATTATTTCAATGCCTATCTGTAATCACTACCTAGTAAATAGCAGCCATAATAGCAGCCCAATGATAAGCCTTACTCTGGAATATAGATTGCGGCCAATGGACTCCAGGCTAAGAACTTCCTCATTAAAAAAAAAAAAAAAAAACCTTACTCTGGCTGACACAAACCCCGATCCAATAAATATAACCAACACCACAGAATATATAATATGCCAACCACAGAATATATAATACAGAATATATAATAGTACTACATACAGAACGGCCACTCACCTCCCCTCCCTAGTCTGACTTACTTCACTATCGCGCCGGAATTAGGGATCTCATTAGGGGACCGCCTAGCTCGCATGGCACGCGTATGTTTGCGACGTTAACGGAAGTACAAAGTTTTGTGTACGAGAGATGCCTAAGTACTGTGAAGTGTACGGGTTTCTTTCTTCCTCGAGAAATGACTCCTATTTATTTAAGCTTTTTTCGTTTCCCAAAAGATGAGAGACAGTAAATAACTTATATACAAAATATGCAACCATAACTAACCTATTCTAACTATTCAGTTACAGTGAACAACTTTAAAAACGTTAGGTAAAGGTAACATTCTTTAGAATTATGTGTATTTAAGAAATTTTAATTGTAATATTTATGTGATCAGTGAAATTAGGTGTTGCTAAGGCAGATACTATATTTTTATTTCTCCAAGATACCACGTGAGTACTTATGACATTACGGAAATGAGTACTTGTTACGTTGAATACTAAATTAAAGTAAATTACGTTGTTTAGGTATCAGTTTAATTAAGTGAAAAATGCTATGACCGGCGTAATAGACTTTGTCAACCCTTATAGCACGCACACAAACGCAGCGTCTGTGCAACACGCCGTCTGTCAATGTATGGCCAAAATGAAAAGTTTCTTCCGAGTGTCCGGGGTGTGCCAACACTGTCACACGCATACACGACCTGTGGCCTAAGGCTGCGTTTCCACCAAAGATGTGCGAGGCGAGGACGCGTCGCGAGAGATGTGTTTGTAAAGAACCAATAGAATCGCTTCATTTACCTCGCCTCGGTCAGCAGCAAAGCTCTGGTGGAAACGGCTCAGCGGCTTTGAGTATATACTCAAAGCTCAGCGGAGCTAGATTTTTGCGCATACAAAAGAAGTGAGGGATGTGTGCGAGCGAGGGATATGTACGAGGGATGGGTGCGAGTGCGAGGGATGTGTTGCGTTGCGAGAGGATGCATGTGTGTTAAGGTTTGCGCATACACTGCACCCCCGTCGACACATTTCATAGCTTCGTAACGAATCCTCGCGCCACATAGATGCGCATTTTCACTGCTCCGCTACACATCCTCGTAGGCACATTTTCATCGCATAATTTTGGTGGAAACACCCACACATTTCCATAGCACAGCTAGATATCCTCGTACGACACATTTCCATCGCACATCTCTGAAGGAAACGCAGCCTTACTCTGGACTGGACACAAAACCCGATCCAATGAATATAGCCATCCCTGTCACACGCATACACGGACTGGTATGAGTGACAGGGATGGCTATAATCATTGGATCGGGTTGTGTCCAGAGTAAGGCCAATGGTGGTGGTGAATAAAGGCATGGACATGGACCTTGGATGAATAAACCACTGGATATGAAACGCAAGAGCGAATGTATGAAAACATCATCAACCAATTTTTGCGGGGCGGGGGGAGTTTGTCTTGTCAGTAATTGACATTTAGTGCGTGGAAGTGTCGATAATAATCTATCGATATGTGTTGAAGGAATGAATGAACGAATCTTATGCAAAATATTTTTATTTTATTTTTATTACCAATATAATAATTATGGGCATGTTTAAATAAGCACAAGCCATTAAACGAATAATTGAAACATAGAATATTTTTATAAACGGTCTGGCAAGTAACATTAACTGGAACTTCCTAAGAATTGTGAAACAGGCCGTAAGTCCTCCAATGGTATATTAAAATCCTCTAATGGTATCTAGCAGTAAATGAGCTTACACTTCAAACTAAACTTCACAATTTCACGGGATTTTATGCAACTTTCAGTTGTATAAAAGGTAAAAATTGTATTATTAATGGTATTCATTTTGCCTCTCTTCGGACGGCTTCGACCCACTTTGTTTTTTCTTATTGGATCTACAGGAAATCTGGAATATTATGAAAAGGATGTATTGTAATAAAATATGAAGTTTAAAATATTAGAGAAAACTGTTGTATTTTTAGGATTACTTTAATCTACTTTAGAGTTAATAATTTTACAGATGTATTATTTTATTTTATATTATAAATTTATTAGTACGTTTATCGATATGATTATCGACAATTGTCAAGCACAATTAAAACTAAATTGACAAGGAAACGAATGGTGAATGTACGATAATTCTACCAAATGAAGTATGCGTCATCTTGTTGATTTTGCAGTAACTGACCACAACTTTTTTAATTAGCAATGTAACTTTTCTCTAGGAAAACACATTTTACTATTTTAAGAAAAATTTACAGCTTTATTGAGATACAAAGTTACTTACGAATGAAAAGAAATATTTTTTGTCGTGCCGCTATAATTTTTACACAAAAATACGGCACATTTACCCATTTTTTTCTGCAATGTTTCTCACCGAGTTCTGTCACCGTACTGACAAGACGTCACATGAAATTGAGGCTAAAATGCCCAATTCGTTGCCGAGGGGGAAGAAGCGAAATTTCCTGTCATTGCGCGTCCAGTGGTTTATTCGTCCAAGACATGGACATATGTAAAGGTAATATAAATAATAACCCTTTTGGTTTAAGGTCGGTTAAAAAGAGGAAAGATTTGTAAGTAGGTACATACTGGACGAATTTCATTTCTTTTTGTCAATAAATGTTCAATTATACATAATATAATAAAACAAGCAAATATGTATCCAAAGTGATCATTTATTTATGCGAGTATTACAATAATTCCGTTTCTTTGGTGAGAATTAATTTTATAAATAGCTATCAGAAAAAACTATTTAAGTAGATAATATTACAGATCCAATGATGTCCGGAGCTACTGGTCAAATACGCCTTACTTCCATACATTGCACAAAATACAGTTTATAATGGCAATCATTTCGGAATGTTAACATTCTAAAGAACACTGGATCACAACTGATAAATTGATAATCGACAGGGTCAATGACCGAACTTTTGATAAGAATCACGCAAAGCTGTTTGCTTGTTGTTTCTTTGGTTTGATCAATTGTTGTTCATCGTTGTCCAGTGTCAAAATTGTATCATTAAACAGCTGTTAAAATATCGCACAAAAATGGACAACGAGATGGGAGGACACTGCACTTTGATTTAACTAATTAATTAGACAGTGCGCCTTAGAACATCGACATTATATAAAATAACTATACACAACTGCATTGCACAACATTATAATAATATACATGAAGAAATTCAACTATAAAAAATATAAAAACAATCTCGCATCAAGGTGCTTTTAATGTTAAGTGTGATGATATCATTAATGTATCAAGAAAATACGGTAAATATGAATTACCAAAATAGACACTTATTATGAAGTAATAATAAATACTTACACACACAATACGTTATTCACATAGCAAGGTTTCTGGGTTTTGTCGGGTTGACATTATTTATATCGCTTTTCTAGCACTTTCAATCAAACTCAATTTATCACTAGTTCAAGAAGAAAATTTTCAAAAACACTCACAACACCACCACTTGTGCGGTGCGCATAGCAGAATTAGCTAAGTTCGCGATTAAATGATGATCCTGTCTCTATCAGATTATTTGATGTTGACAGAGATAGAACAAATTTTTTAATCCAGAACTAAGCTAATACTGACATGCGCATGTCCAGTCCACCAAAATATGTGAATAACGATTTAAACTAATTTAATATTAGCAATTTGCTTAACAAGGTACTATCACGTAGACAAAATCGGAAAAAAATTAACATCCTAAATATCGTGATTATATTAAAATATCAACATCAATACATAATTTTGTTAATAAAATTAAAATACTTTCTTCATTGCAAATAAAATTATGAAACGATAGTCATAAATTGACTGTACAGTCAACTAAGTAAAAGTGTTCGATGACATTTCATGACAACTTAAATAAAATACATTATAATAATATTATGACGCACAATTTCTAATAAAATAACCACTGGAATTATATTATTTTGAAAACTTTTAACAAAATATGTTGGTACTTTCATAAAGTTCAAAGGCAAGCAAAAGTTACGTTAAAAACACGACTGGCTATTTTAGAACGAATTCCGAAATGCTTTTTTTTTTTCAATGTAGAGATGTACCGACTAGTCGCCGACTAGTCGGTAAAGCCGACTAGTCGGCCATTTTTGTAGTCGGCGACTAGTCGGCGATTAGTCGGCTAAATCCGCCGACTAGTCGGCCCGCTTCTGACTCATGTTAATATGCTTAAAAAATAGAGTGATTGAAATGAAATTGTATCTTTACTCTCGTTATTATAAAAATAACAGTTTCAGTTTACAATACAATTTATTATTTGGTAGAAAATTTAAATATGAACTCTTCCTTTAGTCTTTTATAAAATAACAAAATATAGGTTAAAGCAAATAATCCTTGGTAATAAGTAGGTTCAATTATAACATAAAAAATAGGAACTCTTCCTTTGACATCCCAAAGTTATTCAATCTCGAAATTAATAAGGATTAATAAGAACCTAGTTGAGGCATCAGTTGTGAATGTTTGCTCGTAGTATTTGTCTTTTTTCCCTGACCACCACGAGAAATAACTGCTTGACACTGATTGCACTTCACTTTACTGCTATCTTCTCCCTCCAATTCGTAAAAAAAAAAACAAATGCGTGATTTCTTTTTCGACGTGACGCAAACAATCTTATTTAGTTATTTTCACTATTAATCAAATTATTTGCACTGTGTTAGCTTAGTAATTGAACATTTTAATTTAAAAGTTTTATACATCGACAATCATAAGCAAATAAGTAAGTGGGTTCTGCTCACACTGTGTTTTACTAGTGTTTAATGAAATAAAGAATATATAATCTTATTTGCTTATGATTGTCGATGTATAAAATTTTTAAATTAAAATGTAGATTCGTTATTGGCTGTAAGTTTAGTTACACGGTAATATAATAACTAATAAATAACTATAGTTGTGAATCTTGTAATATAAAAATAAAAATAAAAAATAAAAACGCCGGTTTTTATGTTTACAAATAATGAATGACGTAGATGAACGACGCAATGTCAACAAAAACCGCGTGGGCGCCGGCCGTGCGCCAATTCTACGAGCCGAGAGCGCGCTCACGAACATTTCTGACGTCACCCGGATTTTACCGAAAGTAATGATCGGCCTGGCCGACTAGTCGGCCTTTTTGCTGCCGACTAGTCGGATAGTCGGCTAGTCGGCCAAAGTCATAGTCGGCACATCTCTATTAAAAATACTTCAACTACATATTTGAAATGATTTTTTTTTCATCTTCTCAATCTGGAGGGTTAAAAAATATTTCGGAATTCGACTACAACAGTTTATTTCCGACATACGCCACTATTCGAATAGTAAGCCGGGGTCCCTCCGACTGATTTATTCTATTCACTAAACTATGATTCACTGTTGAATTTAATGATATCGAAGGGACCATCTTATGTAGTACTACGCGGTAATGATACGTCTACATAATATTACTTCAACAAGTATACAACCTACATGTTCTAACCATTCCACGTAGCGAATAATTTTAGTAACAAATGTTATTTGTATATATGTCATTATTCACCTCATATATTAATTTTCCCTGATGAGAGGTGAGTAATTTCCAATACCTATACAATGTAACACCAAACGCTAAATTGTTTAAAATTATAACATAAATCGCAACAGCAAAATTACTTATATGTGTGACATTGCAAAACCGTGGATTCGTTGTGTATGTGCGTGATCATGTTATGCTGTGGCCATATAAGGGAAGCCGGTTGTTTGTGTTGTTCCATTTAAGTCACACTTGTTTTCTACGACATTTTGTATTCTTAAAACGTAGGTACTGTTCATAAGGCGAACGTGTAAGGTCGAAACCTCTGGTTTAAAATGAATGTACCCAGATATGAGAATATAGAACAGATAATAAATAAAATAATATTATAATAATATAAATAAATGATATTAAAATGTTTTATTGACATATTTTAGAATACGAGAAGATATTTCTTGGTATGGTCAGTCAATATGAGTAGGTAAGCTTGTGGGAGCACACTCCTTTTATGTACCACAGTATTATAACGGTATTTCAACGAAGAATCAAAAGGCATTGTATAACAAATCTCTCGTACTTTTAAAATTCAAACATATCCCACACAACTACAAAAATAAGTAATCTACGTTGGTCTTGAAATCTTAACAAATACAATTGATATGCAAGACGATGGTCTACCTCTACAAAAGCAGTTAACTCTCTCACTAGTAAATATCATAGCTTAATGTAACTTGAAAGCATTATAACAACCTATTAAGCTGGTTTAGTAAATAACTAATGAGAAATAGCCTTACTTGCAACAACACTATAAAATTTACACTAGATCATGAAATAAACACAAAATAAAACTTTAAAATATAACTCCAGCGATATTGCAATGTCACGGCCCTTAAAGCGAGCGGAATGATTTCAAATACTACGAAATACAGTTCTGAAAACATGGTATTTTTATAAAGAGATCGCCGTTTATGCTCAGTCTCCGACTAATACAGTCGATTTTGTGACTTCATTAACTAGCAATTAACAACAAACAATACATTCTGTCCTTTCTTATACTTTAAATAAGAAAGATACAGCATATATTTTGAACTGTAATATTTAAATGCTCGAGAATGAATATTACAAAACTGACACCGTTAATCCGCTAACTCTTAACATTTATAAAAAGCATTTATTTAAATGCTATACTTATATATTTAAGTTAATAAATTAGTATGTACTACTGGTTCTTACTTTAGGTAATACATCCATTGTTCCTTCCAATATAAATTTATTTCATAAGTACAACCTTTCTTTTGTTTCTAATTGCCACGTTTCTGACACAACATTTTCTTTAAACTTAAAAATAGTTTAATAAATACTGAAGAAAGAAAATTCTAGGATTTAAATGTAGGGAAAGGCGATCTCATTCTTTAATCTAGGCACTACAACTCAAAATGTATAAAATCACATAAAAAGACCTGTCACAAATGATCCCCTAATAAAAATACCACAGCACATACAACTTAGTTAGTAGGTACTCATAGCACTTGAATTCTAAGACGCCTATTTCTATCATACTCGATAATAGTTCAACTTGCTTGAGATTCATAAACATGTACACGTAAATACACACGACATGATAAAAGTATACCCATCTTAAAATATTTTAAAACAGTTGTAATAAATAAGTGCTGTAATAACTGTCATCTATCGCGGGTAGTGTATCTACTTAGTATCTCATATATTTTTAATAGTGTAAATAAAATTTGCTTCAAACACGCGCCTTAGAACACAAGCACAATAATATCATCGAGGTAAATTCGTTGGTTTACTAACGGAGACAGCATCCGCTGTCGCCAACCGACGTAGTCTTTCCGTTGATTGGGCCCAAACTGCCGTCGTACTTTGGCAGTTCCTTGCATTTTGCTTGCTAAAATTACAAAAACATAGTTGTTATTTTAAAGTTTTTTCAAAATAACAATATGGAAGTAATCATGCAATGCATCAATAGCAGTTTATTTAAGAGTTATTTACATATAGTTGCACACTCAATATCAAGATGCTGCATTTGAATAACCATGAGTGTCATTTATAACCCAGAAAACATTGATAATGAACTTAAAAATATATATTTATCCATTGAAATACTTATTAGTTTCATAAGTTGACTGCTTCTTATTATGAATTTAATGATTTTGATAAGTCACATTCAAATATTTTTTTGTGTAACACTGTTTAATAAAATATGGACCAACCTCCATAAGCTCAACAGCTATCTCCATGAACAGTCTCTCGACATTTTCAGCCTCTTTCGCCGATGTCTCTAAGAAGTACATCCCGTGGCGTTGCGCAAAGTCCTCTCCAATGTGCCTGGGGATCTCTCTATCTTCTCTGTCTGTTTTGTTACCTGTCAATTTCCAAAAAAAAAATAAAAAAGTGTGCATATGAGACAGTTCTAATTATTATTTTTTTTTATTTAGATATCTTTACAATATTTTTATTAGAAGAAAATGCAAATGGTGAAGTGCACTTTATTATGTGGCTGACTGTACTTTTGCCAAATATTTTTTTGTGGCAGGAACAAAATCAATTAGTATGCCACATTTCAGCAAATAAATAAAACCCCTTGTTTATTTTTACACAATAATGATGAAGATGATGGAGGCTGTAAGTAAAAGTTTGTATGTCAATAAATAAAACAGACGTGACTTCCTTTAAGTAAGTAAACAAAATATAGTAAATAGTAATTATAACTTACCAACTAATATCCTAAGTACTTTGTTATTGGCATACTCCTCAATCTCCCGAAGCCAATCGGGCAGGCAATCAAATGTCGGCTGGCAAGATATATCGTACACCAAGATGAGTGCATGTGCTGATCTATAGTAGCTCTGCGTTATGGATCTGAACCGTTCCTGGCCCGCTGTGTCCCATATTTGTAACTGGAAAAGTATTTTCTGAGATCAGGTTTATGCTCAATTATTTTGCTTAAGTTATGATTATTTAATGAAAAGATTAAGGGTAAATCTATTGAGAACTGAGAGTATTATTTTTATCAACTTTTAAAGTAATGTTCTTTAACAGATAGTATTTTAATACTCCTCATTTGGAAAATTAGTTGGCATTTATAAATTGAATTGATATTAATATTCCTATCATAGATGATAGAACATACAAAAACCAACACATAGGAGTATAATTGTATAATGTGCCTTCCATAATCTTTTATAACCTACAGTGACTAATATTCATTTAATTTATGTATGGTAAAATTAAGCAATGGAGTGATTTCCCCTGGGAAATATTACTTTGTGAACAAGATATTAATAAAATGCAGTTTTTCGAGCAAAGAGCATTTTACAACAATAAGGAAAAAGTGTAAACACTAGTAGTAAATCATTATTTATTGTACAGCAGCAATTTACTGAACTGCTACCCAATTACACATAGAATTTATGCATTTCAGTTGCTTTATAAACAATGAACAACAAAAACAGTGTACATGTTTGCCTTACGAGTAATTAAGCAATTAAGTGCTATTATACCAAGTTTCAAAACCTAAAGTGCTTCTATTAACAATCTATTGTCATGTCTAACGTGCTAATTGTAAATATGCGTATCCTGTGCGGTTTCCGCGATTGCTGAAGCATGTTTATTATGTCTTTCAGTAAACAATGTACAAAACCAGCCCACAGAAACCCATTGATGCAATAACTGCCAAAAATGTGCACAAACTCTGACCAACTCACCTTCACTTTCTCACCGTCCACTTCCACAGTCTTGATCATGAAATCCACACCTATTGTAGCACCTTGGCCCGGTGGGAACAATCCTTGAGTAAAACGACGCACCAAACATGTTTTGCCCACGCCCGCGTTACCCACCAACACCACTTTGAAGAGAAATTTATAATCCTCCATAGCGAGTACCAAATCACATTTGATAAAAACGCAAAAAAGACAAACGAAACAATAATGTACTTAGGTCTCTACACTCACGGTTACGCTTTATTGAATTGACAATTTGTTCGATACATTACGACGATAAAATCCTGATAAACTAGACATTAATTTACAATCAAACACACATTAGAGATTAGATACTACCGTCTCAAATCTAATCAACAAATCGAGGAAAAAGCTTAAAAATAAAAGATGAAATTATCGACGTCCATTGACCATTGCACTTTACTAATCTGTGATTGCACTACACTGACAGTGACAGATGACATGAGTTTACGGGGTTAGTAATTTGTCTGCTTATTTTTGCTTACTATAGTTTGAGATTAAAGTTAATGAAAGGACATTTTGAAACAAATAACAAAACAAAAGAAAGTGATTGTATGTACAATAATTGGACATAAATATGCAGAAACGTTTTAGTGGTACACTTTTTATTTGAACAAGTAAAGACAAAACACATAATTTTGCCGTATACACGAATATTTTTCGAAATCGGTCATTCATATATAAAAAATAATAATATTTACGTTAAAAGAGTATATAATTAGGGAAAATCGTTTTGGAACGTTTCTGCATATTTATGTCCAATTACAGAATTATCTTCTTTTAAAGCGTATATATGTCAAAAAATGATAGTGGTAAACCCATAGAATGTAGTATAGTAAAAAAAAAGATAAGATAAAGCGAAGATTTTTTCTTTCTCTATGGGTAAACCCAAATGATTATTTCCATTCCATCGTCCATCCCAATTATTTTGTTATTGTTGGTTGTGTCTGTCTTGTGTGTGTCTGTCTGTCACTGTCAATCAACAAAAAAAAGGCTTGTTAGCTTTTGTGCTGTGCTTGCGCTACACTTGTGCAGGTTTTTTTGCACGGCCTGGAAACGGCCATAGAGATGACGTTTAGTTAATACTCAATACTCAATACTCAATACTTTATTGCTCCATAATGTACAAATAGGTGTTACAATCAAGGCAAAGTGCAAACGATCATTATGGACCCTTTCGGGCGCTGCAAAACAAGTGCTATAGAGAGAGGAAGCTTTACTATTCAAATTAATTAAGAACATAGAAGATCATACCTACTTAAATAATAATAATAACTTGCAAATACTTTTGTCATGTGTTTTATTTTATAACTTATCATCTAAGTATTCATTGATGCTATAATAACACTTTGAAATAAGTAATTGTTTCAGTTTTTTGAGGAAAGTGTTATTGTTATTTTCTTTAGATAAATGATCGGGTAGTTTGTTATATACTTTTATGGACATATTAAATGTGCTGGATGAAGTTATTTGGAGCCGGCAAGTTGGTATTGTTAATTTGTTTTGGTTACGGAGAGAATATTGATTACATGTATTTTTGCGTTTTGTATAGAAATCAGGGTGAGAGCGAACAAATTTGCAAATTTCTAAAATGTAAATACATGATAGAGTTAAAATTTGGTATTTTTGGAAAAACGGTCTACAACTATCCGTTGAATGGATGTTGGCTAGTATGCGGATGAGTTTCTTTTGTTTGGTGAAAAGGTCTGGGGCATCGGTGCTATTTCCCCATAAGATAATGCCATAACTAAGCCAGGCATAAGCATACGCATAGTAGGTGACAATGGCGGTGTCTAGGTCGGTCGTCCTCTTGGTCTCTCGGAGAGCATATGCGAAACTGGACAGTTTGGCTATAATTTTTTGTATATGAGATTTCCAGTTTATATGGGAATCTATATTTAAGCCTAGTAAATTGAATTCATTCACTTGCTCTATAGTGAAACTGTTAAAAATAAAGTTAATGGATAATGGTTCTTTTTGATGCGGATTAAATGTAATTAATTTGGTCTTGCTATAATTTATTTCTAAGTTGTGGTCTTTCATCCAATCGGAGGTTTCACTGATCAGTTTTTTTAATTTAACATTTAGGTCTAGACTATTGCTGCATGATGTTAGTAAAGAAATATCATCTGCAAACATGACGCAAGGCTCGTTTAAGTTTTTGGGGAGGTCGTTAATGTAAATAATGAACAAGAGGCATCCGACTACACTGCCTTGCGGTATGGATGCGTTCACCATTCTACATTCAGAGCGAATATTTTTGATGAGTCCGGTCGAGTTGTCAAACTGCTCTATTTCGACATACTGTTCCCTATCATGTAGATAAGATGAGAACCATGAGTGACACAAACCACGGATCCCTACACCATACAGTTTCTGTAACAATAAATTATGCTGTACTCTATCATATGCTTTGGTCATGTCGAGAAGAATGCCTACACCATATTTCTTGGCATCTAAGGTTTTTACAATTTCTTGTGTATATTTATAAACTGCAAGTGTTGTAGAGCGTTTTTTTCTAAAACCATTTTGGCTGTTGTCAAAAATCTTAAATTTTTCGCAAAATTTGTAAACCCTATTGCACATAGCTTTTTCAAAGATTTTAGAACATGTAGGCAATAAGGCTATAGGACGGTAATTTGATGGATCAGTCTTTGCATTTTTCTTATGGATCGGTTTTATTATTGTTTTTTTGAGGAGAGACGGAAAAGTACCTTCGTTAAATGATTGGTTGATTAGTATTGTTAATGGTAATGTTAATTCATCGCAACATTCTTTAATGAGACTAGGGGGTATCTCATCTATGCCGTGACTAGTTTTATTTTTTAGAGATTTAATGATTTTATTGACTTCACTGCAATCTACTGGGTGTAGGAACATAGAATGCTCAGTGGGAGTGAGGACAGGGCGACCAGGGGCACGTTGGCCTACGCGTTGTTCGCCGATGGACGCAAAGAAGTTATTGAAGTGGTTGGCAACTTGTTTTGAGTCAGAGCATACGTTGTTATTTATTTTAAGTTTAATGTTACATTTGTCTTTAATAATTTTCTTATTTGTTTTTTCGTTTATAACATTCCACATAGCTTTTACTTTATTGGTTGACGATTTTATTTTATTTATGAAATGTATTTTTTTCGCTCGGATAACAGTATTCTTTAAAATTTTCTCATATTTCCTATAGTAGTTGGTAATTGCCGGACTTTTTGTTGTTGAAGCTAGTAGTTTTAAAAATCTTTTATTTTGGCATGATTTTTTAATACCGGTAGTTAACCAGTACTTTTTATATTTAGTTTTCAATTTTATTTTATATTTTGGTATGCATTTGTTTAATATATTAATTATTTGGTTTTGAAATGATTCATAGTTTTGGTTTATATCTTTATTTTTGTGAAGTGTCTTATTCCAGTCTATTGACCTAAGGTTCGATTTAAAATTAGCTATTGTTTTTTCATTGTAGATACGTTTTTCAATAAACCATACGTTTGGTTTCAAATTTTTAGGTGTTTGGAAATCCATCATTGTAGCTGAGTGGTCAGAAAAGCCTAAGTTTATAACATTAGTTTTTAAACTTTTAGGTTTGAAATTAGTAAGTATGTGGTCTATACAAGTTTCTCTAGATTGAACAAAATGGGTTGATTTTTTTATATGTTGAATGAAGTTATGTTCTCGCATAACATTAAGATATTTATTACATTTCTTACTTTTTTCAATTAAGTCTACGTTAAAGTCACCGCCTAAGATGATATTTTTTTTACCATATTTACCTGTGATGTAATTAAGAATACATTTTAATCGGTTAAAAAATAAACCTTCCTCTCTACCATTCCAATACATATTAATTAAAATAACACTTTCTTTAACTAATTCAACTGCACATAATTCTAAATTAAATTCAAGAGACATATTTGTAATATCGTTAAGCTCAACAGATTCAATATGATCTTGAAGTAAGATGCAGACGCCGCCACCGGAGTGCTTCTTTCTGTAGAAGGATGCTGCTATCTTGTAGCCATCGAACTGGGTCAGTTTATATCGCTCTTCTGTCATCCAGGTTTCGGAGAAACAAATCGCTTGGTAACTCGCATCATCATCTAAAAACTCTTCTACTAAATGTTGTTTATTATATAGACTTTGCATGTTTTGGAAAAGGATTTTAAAGTGTTGTTCTGTATTTACGAAATGTATGTTCTGCAGCTGGGTGTTTTTTTTGGTTACGAAATGTATGTACTTCGGCCGGGTGATTTTCAGGTGGTGTTTCATCTATGTTGACAATATTGTTCATGCTTTCGTTGGTAGTTGGTAGGTTGGCAATGCTATTTATTTTGTCATCCACGTGAACTTTTTTCCCTTCTACGTATAACTGATCATTTTTTATAACCGCATAAAATCCATTTCTTCGTGCCACGAGCATTTCATCTATTAAACGTTTCCTTGCTAATCGTGCAGACTTGTCTAGGTATACCGAAATTGATAGTCCAGTGTTTTGAAAACAGTCTTTGTTATTAAGAACATGCTTAGTCATTCTTTTACTTATTAGTTCTATTACAAGCGGCCGTCGTTTTCCGCTCTTGTATTGTCCAATTCTGTAAGTATCTTCAATGAACCCTCTTAAGTCCACGTTTAGTAATTCATGGAAAAGGCCATGTATTCGGTTATGTAAGTTACTTTCAGGCTCTTTATGATATTCTGCAAATCCGTGTAAAACAATTTTCTTTCTATTAAGTTCAGAACAGTAATCAGTTTTTGTTGAATAATCGTGTTTTGTTTTAGATGCTAGATCTTCCATTTCTTTTTTTATAGTTTCATTTTCCTTCGTTAGTTGTTGTATTTGTTTAGATAAATTATCAATCTCAGTTTTCCTTTCAATGTTTTGTTCATTTAAATTATTTGTAACTCTGCTAAACTCTTCTCTCAAGGACCTCATACTATTGGTTATTTCTCTTTGTATAGTATTTTCTAATCGTGATATAATTCTTTCATTGTTTTCTTTCAGGCTTTGCATTAGCACATCACTTAAACTTTTTAGGGTGAGTTTTGGCTGTTCACATTCGTTTTCAGTGGGTAACTCTTGGTCATGGTAGTGGGTATCACCAAGCAAGCTCAGGTCTTCAGAATTTATTGTCTCGTTGTTACTGGCAGGTATGGTTTTTCTTATTGTAATATTATTTCTATCGGGCGAATCATAACAAACTGGCTGGAATTGGGTACTGTGCGATGGTAGAACTGGTGTATCCATATTTCCTGTTTTAGGTATTTTGCAGAAACATGCTGGGCACTTCCATTTTTGTCTATATTCAGCAGTCATCGTATTGTAGAAGCGTTTCTCAGAGACATTTGCACATTCCAAGTCGTAAACGCTATGACACAGAGAACAAGTTAGAAATTCTCTTTTTGGTAGTTTTTGTTTACAACCCGCACAATTTAAAACCATTTTGTCGATTTTACAGCAGCGCCCTCTTACTTTGAAGTTTCGAAATACTATTACACTTCAATCTCATAGATGGCGTTAAAACTAGCGCCCTCTGTAGACATTAATAAATGTTGTCGTTTTGGGTTCAGAGAGAAAATGCTGGAGCAAGAGATAGTACACAGATAAGTCAATAGATGGCACTGCAGGAAAAAAGCACAACAAAGTTTGGCAAAGTTTTGAATTTTTGTTCAATAACGGTTGACACAAAACATATAAGTTAATAAAATACACAATTCTTCTAATCACATATGTTGCAACGTTTTTATGTATTTCACGAACTGTTTGTAACACATAAAGTTTAGTTTAAAGTTCAATCATAGACACTTTTTTAGGTTTTAAAACTTTTTAGGTGATGGTAGGTTTTTTCATTTAAATTCACTTTTCACTGTGACAAATCTTCTGATAACACTTGTACAATATATTTATAGGTCCACAAGCTTAAATTTTAATAGTCTACGTCCTTTTATTTCCGTTTTTTATTTTAAAACGATTTAAATACGCGGAGCTAATGTTTACGTTGCGCAGTAGCGCCCTCTACTATCGGCAGGTATCTCAGTTAGTCGGCACAACGCATTATAATCTATGCGAAAATCAGGATCCACTATTTGGCACAGACTATATGGAAAAAATATGTCAAAGCGCCGTCTAGTGATCAATATAAGAACTAAAAGAAATGTCTCTATGGAGGGTTCCAACTTTAGGTATACTCTCCCTAGACCTGGGGGAAAATCTTGGTGAAAGGAGAATTTTGTAGTGAAAATATTTACGAATAATTATGGATTTACTGAAATAAAATAAATAAAAAAGATGAAAAATAATCATTTTACCAATCAGAATTTTAGGCGAACTGAAATCTTGTTAGAATTATTAGTAATTTAAAAAAAAATGATACTAAATCAAAATCTGAAGTATTGGATATCAAGTATTTTATGTCTTTAAAGAATATTCAGGTGAAAAAATATATTTATACGTCAAATTTTGGTGATTTGTCAGATAACTTATTTATGAGTCATTTTATGGTTAGGGGTAAATGTAATCAGAAGTGCTGGCAGCCCTATCTGTCAATGATTGAAAATTTCAAAATGGCAGTTTGTCTTTGTTTACTTAATTTAATTAATTCATCGTATTATTTAGCAGTTCCGTGATGCTATTACAAATGAAAGACTGTGTAAAAGAGCGTTTAATAATTCCCGTAAGTGATTAGTGTAAGACAGTATCGGTAGATTTCGTACAAGGATCAACAATGTGGATTTGTTTATTCACGTCAAGGTTAGTACTAACTTAATTAATTTATCGCTTAACATTCGGGCTGATTCTTATCTCTGATGCCTTATTTACTAAGTCTATACTTCTAGTCATACCGGCTAGTCGGGTGTCTGGGCCGGTTTTTATCGGTTTTGAGCACCTAACCTAACCCAACCTATAGTAGATGAAAATGTGTGTAAAAACTTCATCCAAAATGCTCTGCCACTGAAATATTTAACCAAAACATAGCCAGACACCCGACAAGTGAGCACAAACTCTTAGGAAGCAGTATAATGGTAGCGACTACAGAAGTTTTGAAACTTAGCGGAAAAGTATTTGTTTACATTATGTTTATTTATTTTACACAGTAAGTGCTAGGTAAAATGTTATAATTCAAGTAATTTTAGATTGTATTAGTCGACTGTCATCTCACACCTTGTAAACGTTTATTGTGTAGGTTGGCCAACTTCATTGCAAGAAAGAATATACAATACGGAACAAGAGAATATTATTGATTTGTGGTTTCTCATTATTTACACCTGAAGGAATCTGCTCAGGGCAGGGAGTTGAAATATTTCTTCAATTATGTAAGTTGTTCAAAAATTAATGTTTACTATTCTCTGTATTAAAAAGCAAACCTATTTATTACCTGTTAGAATAGTTAGTATTAAAACAAGTGTCAACACATTAAACTAAAGCGAACAAGTCTAGGTGTGTAGTTTTCCAAAGTAATAGTATGTTTAGAGTAATAATTACTAGCTTGTATTTTACTTTTTACAGATATTATTAAAAAATAACCTCAGTTTTGAAAAACATATTTTTTTTACTCCTGCCAGTTAAATTTCATTAGTGTGTTGAGTAGTCCAATAAATTGTTTGCTCTGGTTCTGATTTGATTATTATTTTTATGCTAAAAATTACCAAAAATATATTATACAGGGTAACAGTTTATACAGGGTGTAAAATAAGTATGAGTCAAATTCAAGGAGGTGGTTGTCAATCGAAAATAGATTACAAGTAAAATATTAAAAAAAAAAAATAAGATTATGATAACAAAAAAAACTTTTTTCAAGTTTTATTTTTATTTTTACTGTATTAGAGACCGGACTCTTAACCTTGAATTGGGCTCGTACTTTATTACACCCTGTTAAGAATTTTAGGGATCCGTGGACACTTTGTACCTGATATCTACATTTTTCTTTCTTATACAGGGTGTAGATAAAAAGTACGAGCCAAATTTAAGGGGGTGGTTAAGAGTTGAGTCTAGAATATATGAAATAAAAAACTTTTTTTTAACGAGATGTTTTCGTTTGTATGGGGAAAATGCCAACACCTTATACATGACACTATAAATAGCGTATGTAAAGCTTTTTCAGTTTTAGACTGATTTCATAAAATTTTTGGGTAAATGTAACATAAACGTCTAATGAATGCCTAATAAATCAGACAAATACCAATCAGTTGCTTAAACAGGCCGAAAGCGGAAAGCAAAATGGCATTTGACATTAACAGATTAGGTAAAATGACATATTTGACATATTTTTGGAGTAAGTATTGACAGGAGTGTTGGTGACCAGCATCACCAAAGGTATAATAATACCTTCTTGTTTGTTTTTCCTTATTTAAAATTCTAGTGTTTCTATAATACGTCAAATATTGTTTTTATACTTTAGTCGGAAAATAAACTTCAATTGTGAAACATTAAAAAGCCCTGGTTTTACTTATTCTCAACAAGGAGGAGTTGCCAAGGTTTTTAAAACTTTATTATTTTATTACTTAAATTACCTAAAAATTGTGATTAAATTAAAACTACATATGGTATGTCTAATTACATGTATTTTCAGCTATTTTTAGAGATACCGTACATAGTCTTGGCATTTTTTCAAACATCTCCTTTTTTTATATTTTTCGTTCCTTGAATGCGGCTCGTTCTTTTTTTTACAGCCTGTATTTGTGATGGTTGTATTATAATTAACAAATAACTTGGGAACTCATTATTTTTTCAGATGAATCCATTGGACAACAAGAAAATTTTGTATTAAGTTGTCTTGTCTTAGTTGAAATTATCTAATTATTTTTGTGGAAGCCTGTTCTTCGGCAAAATGAAAATAAGATTTTGTGACTGTGGTATTCATGGTACGTAATAACCCACAATAATTGTCATTTGCTACATATTAAACCTTACTTTCTCGTAATAAAGTTTTAAAGTAACTTATTAATATCAAACTCAGACTCATAAAACTCAGTTCCTACTTTCATAGAGCATTTTTTTTTTCAATTTTCACTTAATACATAGA
This sequence comes from Pyrausta aurata, assembly GCA_963584085.1. Classification (NCBI taxonomy): domain Eukaryota; kingdom Metazoa; phylum Arthropoda; class Insecta; order Lepidoptera; family Crambidae; genus Pyrausta; species Pyrausta aurata. Next base: position 1,950,886 of record OY757267.1, read on the forward strand.
CTTTAAATAAATATCATGCTGCATGCTATTTGTAATAAATATTGACGATGCTGTGATTTTGTCTTTCTGAATGAATAATTAAATTGAATATTTCTGTGTTAAGGTTTTTTCCCACTACACATAGCATACCTTGACCGTGCTAGAAATAAAAAAATAATAAAATGCTTATGCTTTGTAGAATCCTTTGTTTAAATTTCCGGAAAACAAAAATAACTGTTGTTTTAATAACGATATATTTTAATGAAAAACTGTTCATGTAAAACTTGATGGTATTGATAGAAGAAAACATCTTTCATCTTTTTACCGACTTCAAAAAAAGGAGGTATTGAATTCGACCTGTATGTATGTGATATAGTTCAAATTGAATAAAATTTGAGTATGTTGATCTGTTAAGGCCTTTGAGTATATAGCCCCTGGAGATGCCATACACGGGCGACCCCCTCCGGCAAAGTACGTTGGTCAACTGTTCAAACGCGTTATATAAAACTACTTGAAGTCGCTACACCGCCATTTTGCATCGTTCCGTATCGCGTGACGCTTCTCTTGAAAAATGGTACTGCACAAGTATTCTCATGTAAAAGGCGATCTGACAGCTCAAATTCGCAACAAGATCGCGTTTCCTACCATAGTTAAGTATTTTTAGTAACTATTAAATGTGTATTTAAGTACAATTTCCATTTAAAGAAAAAACCGTTGCGATACGTAAACGACAGAAAAATGTAAACATGAATACAGTGGTACGGAGGTGAATCGGTCTTAGTGATGTGACTCAACATAATCATTCACTCACTGGCCTCACTGGAGCTAGTTTTATAATCAGTTTTTTAAATTAGATTTTGAATTAAGTAGTAAGTATAATGTATGTTATATTTAAATCTTGTACGGTAAATAAGAAAAAAATACTTTTTTATCCTCTGGTCATACGATGTTGAAATTTAGTCTGAAAATGAAAAGAATTGTTGGCTATAAAAATATTTCGAGGTAAAAGGAATACATTTGGTCCGGGATTATGACTGTATATGTTATATACTATATACAGGGCTACAGGCTTACAGGTTAAGTCGACCTAAATCCTGTAAGACGTGGCAGTTTACGTCATGCCTGACTGATTTGACTATCGAACCATATATTCAAAACTTTACCGTTAAGTTATCGGACTTTTAATTTATTTTATAAAAACTCCCGATTTTTGTCTATTGCTCCCCTTTTTCGTGTTTTGTCCCTCAACTTTGTATTCTTTTCGCCAATTTTTGTGTAGTATATTAGTTGCTTTATTATTTTTAACACTACATCACAAGTAACTGAACCAACATACAAAAATTTAACCAACAATATTGAATACTGCCAGTGCTTCAGCTGCAGCAACAGCTGAAGCAGTTACCCAATCTTCACAATATGTAATTGTAAGTCTAAGAGCCTTATTGAAATCCTTGAGTGGTTTAAGTATAGATCCTTTTCCTTTAATCACATTAAATTATTGGCTTTTGGGTTCTACCGATATGTACGTACATATCGGTTTTTAACCGACTTTAAAAACAAACATTTATGTTTGGCTTTTTAGTTTTTTTCAAATCGGTTTTTTCATTATTATTTATTATTGTTCCAGGAGAACCCTAGTGCAATCCTAATGCAGCCAGTGTAAAACGAAAAATGATTTCTTGAGACAAATATTCGTAGATATGCATTACCTGTGTTATTTTGTCTTAACTTTTTACGTAAATTAACGTTTATAGAATAAAATAATCAAACTGTGTACTTAAAATTTGAAGCTCATTGGTAAATATATATCATATATTAATAGGCTTCGATTTGGACTAATCTACCTGTTAAATGAATATTTGTTGGGGTTATTTCGCTGTAATGGACAACAATCAATCACCGATCAAGTCACCATGTATCAGGATTACTATTTCAAAAAAATATACACATATTCACAACTTGAATTTATAAAAAATCACATGAAAGAAATTTTCAGCGAGCCTCCATGGGCCTCTAAAACTGACTGATAGCCGCCAAAAACGGTTCTGCTACATCGCATCTCGCATCTCTTTTTATCACACAGTTTGCTGCTAGTGATATCTCGCTCTTTTCGTTCTATTCCACAGGGGTAGTAATTTTATGAATAAAATACATATTAAGGAAAGTCTTAACTGGGTCCTAAAATCTTTACCATAGAATTTAAATAAATCATTCCAATTAAATTATCAATTTTTATTGCATTTCCTTTGTTCGTTCAAATGTTTATGTAACTTTATAATGTGCTTTATATAGGTGGTGCTGGTGACCCTATTATCATACTAGTGGCTCTGTGAGCTGTTGACCTCGTTTTGTTTCAATATGGCGGAAATTTACCTTTTTATTACTCATCTTTTTTACGTTTTCGTCTCGCATATTTTCACCACATTCTTTTTTCAATTTTGCAAACTGAGTCGGTCAAAAATATTCAATATACCTACTTATCAAACTTTCTCACAACATTTCATTAGAAACGGTTGAGAAATGAGAGCTCTAGGCGAGAATCATTCAGTTCATTCAGCAAACTGATTTGACTCATTCTTCGCGTGTCCCATCACTATCTTGTTCGTATGTATGCTGCGTAGTTACGTGAAAACTCTGATTGTGTGCGTGTAATGTTTCATGTGTTGAATTTTTTTGTAGTGTGCGTTTATCGCCACAGCAAAATTTGTGTCTGTTGAGTTATTCATCTAATGGTGGTGTGCTGTACGTGTTTACCTCACTCCCCCCTAAAAGTGGTGAAAAAATTTGTTAGACGCGTGTCCGTATTGGCATCTCCAGGGGGCTATATACTCAAAGGTTAAGGCTTCGAAACAAGTGAGCAAAGTTTCTAAAGTGTATGTATGTTTGTATATTTCTGTATATGCAGATTTCTCGAAAATGAGAAGTCATAGCGAGATGATAATTTATTAGTTAAATCAAGTATATTTCCGCTTAGGGTACAGTGTGAGTTTCATCATAAAACTGCCCAGTAGTTTTTGAGACCCTCTCAAAAACTACTGGGCAGTAAATAACTAAAAATCATGAAATAAAAAAAATAACAAATTAAACCTCTTGTTGCAATGGAGTTGCATTGCAACCAAAGTTGTTGCAATGGAGCTCCCCCATCGCCTCTTAAAAGGATCCGGTCTAATTACCATCAACCCTGTATATAACAGTGCAGTAGTCAAGATAAATATGCCTTAAAGTAATATTTTTTCTAACAGGACTCAATCTGGACGTGTCATTCATCAGTTAGCTGCACAATGGAAACCAAGTCCGAGGTGGTGCTGTTCTTCGACCAACTATTCAACTGTGTTAACGGCGCGACGGGCTCTGTCTGAGCAAGGAAAATACGAAGACCATCTCTGATTTTATCTGAAAGCTATACAAAAAACTATCTCTTGCCATTTGTCTGTTTAAAATTAAAGCATTGAGCAACTTAAAAAGAGGTAGTATAAGTTTGACCGTGTATTATGTCTGTCTATCTAATTGCTGCAATGTCTATCAAAATGATATATCTAAATATTATGTCTATATATTATGCGAAATAGGCGTATTTTTGGTGTATTACATTTAACGTCATGGCAATTCCGTATTGTACTATTCAATCTGCATTATATTTTATTGTATTTTTTTTAACCAACAATTATAGTTATTCAGTGTTTCTCATCTGTTTTTCTTTCAGGATTTGCCACATAAGATGTGTTCTGCGGTCAGGTCAATGTTCTCATAATAATGTGGGCTGAAATTTGACCTGATCGCAGAACACATCCAGTGTGACAAAGCCTTTTCCTGAGCAAAAAATAATATCACGGTTTAGTAAGTACCGTTAATAAATACCTATTGGATAACGATAACGTTACATTAGTGAGCAAGAATAATATAATCTATGCCAGAGAAGCCATAATGTGAAAAAAATTTATGTCATTCTTGGTGAGCCAGCTGTCAAAATATCTCACTAACTTAGGTGCCCACAAAGGAGCGTTTCCTATCTGTCTTTAGACATACTCTTACTAATCTGTGTTTTTTTGTTAAATTAATTAGGGCCTGATTAAATTATTGTTCCAGGGATCAAAATAAACAATTAGAAGCAACATGTCCAGTATAAATTACACAACGCGTACAGAAGGCCAAACCAAAATAAATACCATTATCTGGACTGTGCCAAATTTTATAAACCTATTAGAAAATAAAACTACCAGAGAATTTCGTACGGAGAAATCAAAAGATGCTACAACTGATCTGATAGATACGAGGTTTCAATTGAAAATGCAATTTCTTGGACGTGACAACGACATCATTGAAATCTATTATTTGTCTCCTACTCCTGTGTTTCTCAAGTCTGTGCTTACAATATGCTTGAAAAGGTTTGAGGAGCGGTCCATCGTTATCAAAGAGTACCATACTGTCCAAGCGAACAAATGGCAATTCTTGGCGACACTATTCAAGCGAGACATTGCCAGTTATGATGGTCGTGAGATATTCCTGTTGAGCGACGGCAGTTTGCGCCTGAAATTCCAGTTTATGGTAACAAATGATATTAAGGTGGACAGATCTCACATTCCTGAGGTCCAACTGAGCAATGACTTTGAGAATCTGCTCAACAATGGCTTGTTCTCTGATGTGATAATGAAATCAGCGGAAGATATCGAGTACAAAGTCCACAAGGCTGTGTTAGCTAGTAGGAGTGCTGTTTTGAAGGCACATTTTGAACACAACACTACTGAGTGCTATACCAACATAGTTGAGTCTCCATTGGAGTCAGATGTGCTAAGGGAGGTGTTAACATTCATTTACAGTGACAAAGCACCGAGAGTGGATGAGATACCTGAAAAGTTGTTGGCTGCAGCTGACTATTATCAACTGAGCCGTCTGAAGAGCCTTTGTGAGGAGGCCCTACACAAAAAGCTGACAGTAGAGAATGCTATAGAGACTCTGCAGCTAGCTGATTTGCACTCCGCAAAGACTCTCAAACTTTTGACTTTAGAGTTTATCAAAGATGGTCAAGCCAAGCTTATTATAAAGACAGAAGGATGGGCTAAGGTTAAGTCTGTGGAATTAATAAAAAGGATCTATGAATACATTATGGCTGATGATGTGGATGCAGACATCAAGTGATTGAATGCCGGGTGTGATACTCTGCAATAAGTCTGCATAGGGAATTGCATCTCAGTTCCTATAAGACAAGGGTTGAACACTCTTCTATAAATGATATTATTGAAATCACTATTTACTTGTATAAATATTGGACTTGTTGAGAAGAGTATGGAAGGGTTATTGAATGTGTACTTCATGTACTGACCATTTATTTTATTAAATTAATTTGTTATCTTGTACTAAGAAAATGTCTACCTATAAAATAGCAGTTATAAATTATTACTATACTAGATTTAAAATTGTATGTATAAAATATTTCCTCTATACCTAGGAATGGAAATTTATGTAACATAACTTACAATTCTTATTATTAACAGCAACTAGTTAATACATAAAATACTCTCATTGACATAGCTGCTAGCTAAAGCATTTAGATCTCGATTAGATTTAATATAAATTACAATAAAATGACTTTGTATAAAAATATAATTTTATTTTCCATCAGTCCCACCACCATCACTATTGGAGTCACTGTTATCACTTGAATCACTTTCACTGCTGTATACAGTCATGTGGTTTCTGTTTGTGTTAACGAACAATTCATCTTCATCAGTCTTAGAATCATCTTTCTTGTTATCATCAAACTCTTTTGGCCACACATTATTTTCTTTGTAATATTTGATTGAGTCTTTGTTCATTATTTTCACAATTTCAGCTTTTACTTTGTCACCTTCCACGATTGGTTCAACAAGGATGTAGTCACCTCGTTTCACCCAGATGTTTTTACGGAATTTGGTAGGCATTGAGACCAAATATTCTTCTCCGTTTGGGGTTGTGACCTAAAATTTAACATTATACGACCAAGTTAATTAATTTATCAATATAAAAATAAGGGCTTAATAAGAGTTTATGTGGTATAGTATTGCACATGTTTAACATAAACTTTACAGGTTAGTAATAATTAAATAAAAAAAAATAGAATATTGCGTATACGGTAATACCACAGCCGTAAATAATTTATATAAGTCAAAAAAATTCCTTGCCTCATGAAGATTGTTTCCTTTACTTTTCAAAACTTTTACGACACTTTGATTCTCTTTGGGCAACTCGTAGTCATCCCACAACGCCTCGTTCATTACATGTTTCCTTTTAGTTACTTTAGACATATTCAAGCAAGCTTATTAGGAACTCATAAGCATCTTTTTCCACAGTAAAAACAAAATAAAAGGCAATTTCTAATCAAAAACGCACAAAACTACAACAGGCAGACTGCAGCACGCGCAACAAAAAAAACACATGTAAAATGACAGATGATGACAGCTGCTGACTGTCACTGTCAGTCAATGTCAAAATACTTTTTAATATTTTTCAGCAAAGTCGTTTGCGATGAAACAGCCCTACGAAATATATTGTACTAAAGAAAACCATTTCTATTTATTCATTCAACTCTTTTATTCGCTTTACACTTATCTAAAACATCAAATATATTCAAGGACTCCCCGTCGGGTATTCCGTAGCCTTTATCTAGCCCGTGAGGATTGGAGGGCGTACTGCAACTCAAGGTGGCCTCTTTTCGTAGCGCTTGATCAACTTCCACCGATGTGAAGAACGCCACTGATAGAGGAAGGTCGCTTATTCCCACTCTGCAATATAAAGAATCCTGAACTTTATCAATTTTAAATATGGTAAAAAAATATAAAAATTGCAAAGCAATTTCTGTACATACTTTTGAGAACAAAACGCCCTCGTCAGAAGATTGGTTATCTGCAGAGCTAAGGCAGCTTCATATTTATGTTCATCAGGTACTAGGTATCTCACTTCATCATGAAAACTCAGGCAAAACCTGGAAAAAGATAAAAAAGTATAGAGTTAATTTTTCGTCTCCTATTCGCCATACATTTTATACATAACAAGCGGTCCCAGCGAACTTCGTTTCACCACCGGCCCCGTCCCACCCCAGCCCCGTTTTATGGGAATTTTCTTTGCAATAAACCTCACGGAGTCCGAGACCTTTCCAACGAATGCAAAACCGTGGATATCGGCTCCTGCGTTCTGAAAACCTGACATATTTTTATACTAGCTTTTGCCCGCGACTTCGTTCGCGTGGACTTCAGGTTCGTCCTGTCTAGTAGCGCAAAAAATGTGTTTTTTTACGACCTCACATTAGAAACCTCAAAAATTGTAGCCTATATGTTATTCTGATGTATAAGCTATATTGTGGTAAAGTTTCATTCAAATCCATTCAGTAGTTTTTACGTGAAAGAGTAACAAACATCCATACATCCATACTTACAAACTTTCGCCTTTATAATAGTAGTAGGATAGTAGATCAATGATCACCTGGCGTGCGGCGCGAGGTGCGCCATGCTGGCGAGCATGAGGTGCAGGAAGTCGGCGGCGGCGCTCTGCACGGCCCAGTTGAGCCGCGTGCCGGCCCAGCGCCCGGCCGCGTGCTCCAGCGCGCGCGACAGCCGCCCGCGCAGGAACACGGTGGACGGCGCTTCGGAGTCTGGACCAAGGATATTTTTGAATCACTCGCTTGGATATGGCGAGTGATTTTCGTTCGAAAACGATTTTTTTTCTATGACTTCTGACACTACGTCGAACGAAAATCACTTGCCATCTTGAAGCGAATGATTCAAAAATAGGGCCCCAAAACGTGTAGGAATTTAAAATGACATAGGATTAAGATATGGCTACAGGTTGTATCAATAAACTTCACAATTCAACGGGATTTTATGCAAATTTCACTTGTTTAAAAGGTAAAAATTGTATTTACCTTCCCGACTTTTCGAACCGGTTACACGAGTCATGGTCTCGGGGCGACAGTTGAAGCTCGGCGTCGTCTGCCTGTGCGCGATGAAATATTTTCTTCTACCCACACTTTGAATATTTATTGCACTATACAGTCAGCTCGACAGACAACACTAACAGTATCTATAGATTGTTTACTGACGGCACAACACGCGATTTGCACTTTGTTATTACTGGATTCCAGGTAGGTGACAAATGAAAACGATCATCCCGATTGAAATTTTTACATTTTTAATTTCAATTGCTTCAAGCACTAAAAAAAACCATTTTTACCTTTTAAACAAGTGAAAGTTGCATAAAATCCCGTTAAATTGTGAAGTTTAGTTTAAAAATGCAACAAATAGTTTATTTTTGTTTTTATAGTGTTTTGTCACCATACATTCTGTCACAGGTTCACAGTTGTCTTTTTACAAGTGCAATTTATATATGCAACAAAGTTTAAATTCTTGTATCAATAAGTTTGGAATATGATAATAACAATAAAAAAATCTTTATTCAAATTACCAGGACTCAATTTGAAAATACCACATTGGTAGGAGCGTATCAGACACGAAAAGCAACACGATTCGCTCTACTATGCCCACTGAAAGGATCGACAGCGTTCTGTACTAGGAAGTATACATCTCGTATGATGTCAGTATGCAACAGTATATTATGCACATGCACCGGTAAAATAGCGCTCCGTGGGTGGCCCGCGACGGTGTTGGTCGGTGACGGAGCGGTTTAGTGGGAGCAGTGTCATAGTTTTCAATTCAAATAATATTGTGTTGCCTGACCGTTCTAACACGGTCATGGTATGATACGGTGTTGTGGGCAGAAGCCTTAAATATGGGAGCGTTTACGTTGAAACGTTTACCGCCGCCTTCATATTGATTGACATTAGCAATTCTTACCAGCGATCTCTTCCAACTTATTGAACATGTCGGATTCTGTTCCGCCCGTCCATTTAGGCCGCTCGAACATCTCCTCGACGCGCTTACCGCTCAGCTTAGCAAGCCGCATCGCTTGGTAGCTAGTCATTTCTACTGTCTGAAACAATTAAGAGTGCAGGATTATGTAAACAGTTAGACATTGCCAGCACACTAAAATAACTACACCAAATAAATTACTTTTCTTTACAGTAAACTTCCGGGAGTTTTACTCAAAGTTCCCAAAAATTCCCGGGAACGGAATATCAGTACACCTGAGGTATGTAAGCGGCGAGAGGGATCGCGAATTTCTAAACGCACATGTGATTATAGATATTTGGATAGACTCGTGTTTGTTTACCGCCCCCGTCTCAGCGCTGACGTACCTCAGTCAGGACTATAGGCTTCATTGAGACCTCGCCTGCGGGGCGGCGGGGCGCGGGGGGAGACGAGAGCGCGGTTAGTGAGCGGCCCGCACCCCGCGCGCGACCCGCTCTCGCCTCCTCCCACGCCCTTGTACCCCGCAGGAGAAGTCTCAATGAAGCGGTTTACCTATAGCTTATCTACGTCACACTATAGATAATTAGACAAACACACGTCATTGCTTTACTGAAATAGATGATGTGGTATAATATGAAATGGTTGGATGGCATTAAAATATATGGCTGACTCCATTCAATTATTATGTTATTTTATTGTAGAAATCAGGGGACAGATTTTGCTTTCAATCGACCATATAGAAGACACGATGTGACTGAGGATAAATATATAGATCATGTTCCATCTTCGTATTCATTTGTTTTGTCAAAGCAAAGTATAAACTGACTATAACATTCTTAAAATATGAAATTGAGCTACCATTTAATTGGAAGAGCAGTTGGCCCGGTAAGCCAGAAAGGTGCTGATTCGAGTCCCGCCCGTGCGCAATTTTTGGTTTCTTATTTTATCTTTTAAGAACTCAAATATGACACTGTGAGTGTTAAAGACATTTTAAACCATTGACTATAACATATTTTCCAGTCAAGAATAAGGTTGAAACTCACCTCAGTCCCGTCATCTTCATCCATAAACCCTTCAGTGTACCTCTTGTGTAGCGTGTACACCCTCCGTCCTTTGGTGGTTGTGAACATCTTAGCTGCTTTGCTCTTGGCTTCCGATATCGTCATGGTGGGGTTAAATTGCTTTAGCAATCGCTCCGCGAAGTTTTGGCCGGCGCCTGTTTAATTATATAAGGTTTATTATGACTAACAATCTTAACACATAGACTAATGAAAGGAACCTCTCCCACAAATCACATGACCTAGTATAATCGGTGGAGTGATGTTTCGAAGGAAAGTGACTAACAAAGCAGATATTATCCTAATATTCCTAACCCCTTGCTTTTAGTTTTTTTTCTCCAGCCTATACTGTCCCACTGCTGGGCAAAGGCCTCCCCAAACTACTCCACGTGACCCTGTCAGCGGTAAGGATTTACCAGTCTTCGCGGTATTAGTCTTAATCGTCTCGCCACTTCTCACATCACATTTTTTAAAGCAAGGCGATGCATGTTACAATTGTTGTCACCAATCCTACTACTATTATAAAGGCGAAAGTTTGTATGGATGTATGGATGTTTGTTACTCTTTCACGTAAAAACTACTGAATGGATTTGAATGAAACTTTACCACAATATAGCTTATACATCAGAATAACATATAGGCTACAATTTTTGAGGTTTCTAATGTGAGGTCGTAAAAAAACACATTTTTTGCGCTACTAGACGGGACGAACCTGAAGTCCACGCGAACGAAGTCGCGGGCAAAAGCTAGTCTAAAATAATTCACCACTGTCGTCTTACAACATAACAGCTTTGTTGTAGCGAGTAGCTGCTACTCAATTTCACGGCCCCTAATGGCTACAGCCTGCGTTTTATGGACTGAGTCGTGTCAGTGCAGTGTCATGATGTCTATCTCGCTTTCACTCACCCGTTACCGCCGGATCGCGTCGCATTGTATATTCCTAGGATTTGTCAATAGAGATAGCTCTATTATGGCCTCACAACTCGGTTGTTAACGCACCAACTTTAGATGTTTTTATTTTATGACTGCAGTCACAATCACGAGACTGAGCCGCATATTTAAGATATAGTAAGGAATCAATATAATTAAAACAGTTTTCTTACCGTATATCCTCGCATAGTTGATGACCTTAGCGTGATCCCTGGATATGGAGGCTGCGGTCGCTGTGAGCGAGTGTAGGTCGGTCTTCCTGGCTTTATCTCCGGCTAACACGGCCCAACCGAAGGCTGTTCCGCCGCAGAGGCCGAAAGAACTGTCGCCTAGGAGTGCTGCTATCCAGAGCTCCTGGTAACGAATAAAAACATTGAGTTAGAAAGTTGGTTTTGTTAAGAATGGTCGAAAATAGAATTATATTGATTGTGTAGGTATAGGGTTGGGGTTGCCTATGTAAATTAACCGAATTCTACATCTGTTTGTATTTCTATGAGGTATAGAATTTAAAGGGGATTTATTCATGAAAATGAACTTCATTTTGGACTAGTAACCTGAATCATATTTTTAAGACGGAATACAGTTTACGCTACGCGCGCGATAATCAAAGACTATAAACTTCGTCTTTGAATGACTCCTGAGGATCTTATATATTAGTTATCTAAGCAAATTAAGGCAATCGTGGCGTTAATCGCCCTAATTATTTAACATTCTTGTTTCTGAATATATGATTAGTTTTGGTTCCTTTCGTTCTCCTATAATCTAGACCAGAACTTACCTGCGAGTCAACATCAGCGCCCACGAACTTGTACCCTGGCGGCGCTTGCACCATCGCTCGCAGCTCAGAGCCTATCCGCTCCTTGTGCGCGTTGCTAGCTGTCATCCACGTTGGCTCGCTCGCTCTAAAAGATATTAATAGAAATCATAATTTTCTATATTGTATCTGGTCTGGATGTTGAGTTGCGGTAATACTTTTTAGTTATTTATTTATTAAGATTACCAACAACTGTTACATTAAATCTTGGATAATAAAGATAACAATTATAGTATTAGCTAAATGCACAGTCAATTATAGGTAAACGTAACCTGCCCAATATATTAGAATAAAATAAGTTAACAATTTAGTTTTACATACCTAGTAAAGTTGTAGGTATTAGTTTAGTAAGATATTACAATAAAGATAACAAGAGATGAGTACTCAATACTCAATACTTTATTGCTCCATAATGTACATAGTACATACAGAGTATTCTACCAGGTGACTGTTTTCCTTAAAATCAAACAACTGGAAACATAACAATTCAGTAAAATTATGACCTCCCTTCGGAAGGTGGCTAAAGAGCTAGCAAAGACGTCGAGGCTATTACTGTGTTCATTGTATGGTCGACAAACACGTGATAACGGAGAGTTATTTCTGATTTCCTTAACAAGTGCATTATAGGTAAACGATTTATTGAGACCTCGCCTGCGGGGCGGCGGGGCGCGGGGGGAGGCGAGCGTGAGGGGTGCGGGTGGCTCAAGCACCCTGCTCTCGCGCGCTGCTCTCTCTAATGAAGCGGTTTACCTATAGCTACTTACTTTAAGATTGGGGCAATGTATGTGATTGGTATTTGATATGTATTACTTGCCTCCTAGTAAGAGTCCCGCAGACCACAACCTGGGGTATGATAGCTCCATACTGCCTCAGCCCTCTCAATTGAGGAGGTAGCAACTCCTCTGGAAGCCACACCACTTGCTGGCTCATGATGCGCTCGCGGTTGTTCCGCCAGTACGTCATCATACGACCGAAGGTTAGCACCTGGAATATGACAGAATAGCCTATTTATTGCAGGTTCTTTTTAATCCTCAATTTTACCTTTATTTAAAATTTTATAAAATTATTTTGCTTTACATTTCCGCTAAGCGACGCCGGCGCAGGCAATTAACAACACAAACCGTCACCGCGTTGAGTATTGCACCGGTGGTGCATCCTGCATTTGCCTGAACTGCCCTCAATACGCATGCGGCACAGCTAATGCAATTATAATTATCCAACACCGGTTAGTGTTGTTAATTGCCTGCGCCGGCGTCGCTTAGCGGAAATTAAAGCAAAATAATTTTATAAAATTCTACTCAATAATGGATTTCCGCAAAGTAACGCCTGATTCTATTAATTCTCCCCTTCTTTCATTGAAAATGCGAAAAAGATAATGATTCTAGTGTTGTGAGGGTGGCGGAAGAAACTTCAAGCCGCTATACTGACAATTTATTAAATGAAGTGAGGGTGGCAGAAGAAACTTCAGGCCGCCTGCGCAGACGATGCCGCGATCCACCAGTTGGCTCGTGACCACGGTTGTTGCAACGCAGCCGAAACGTCGAGCAGTGAGTAGCATTTACTCATATTAATATTTCGTGTTTAGACCCGTCATGTCTAATTCTCATTGTAATGCAACGCGAAAGTTCAAAATCTCATAAGATAATGAGCCGTTAAAGGATCGTAAATTATAAGACTAAATAACTTTTCTCTCGGAAGCTGCTATTTTCTGATTCGAAAGTAAAGTTATTGTTTATTTATTTAATTTCATTGAGTTTGACGTGAGACAGAGATAGCGCTCTACCAAGATCAATACATCATGTATATTACATGTACAATTATATCATATAAGCCAATCCAACCTCGGTGAAAAGGTTATTTAAAAACTGTGGAACTAATAAACGTGGAATAATGTAAAGAACTATCAAACATGTCACATCTCTCCCGCTTTCGCCCGTTTCGTGTCAATACAGTTACCGCGCAGACAAGTTCATTCTTGCGATAGCCAGGTTATACGTTTACTTCTCCCTCGGAAAGAGTTTATAGTCCGTTTTTATTGGCCCGTCGAAGATTGTAAATCTTTTTATAACTTTCAAAATAATACCCGTGAATAAAATTTACTATCTATTTGATTTAAAAAGATCTCAGTGTTCAACGATGTGGGTTGTAGTTTTGTGTTCATTTTATTTTAAAATGTATTATTTTTCCAAAAAGGAATGACAAGATTAAATAATTCAATTATAATATTACATTAATTAAATTAATAACAATTTAATTTAATAAAAATTTGATTCGTTTCCGCCTCACACAATGGTTGACTGGTAGAGAATGCTTTAAGCATTAAGTCCGCCATTTGTACTTTCTTTTGTCTGTGCAACAAGGAATTTTAAAATAAAACTGTTTACAATATTGGACAAGCAAAGACAAACAGACTTTATAGTTTGAGGCAGACAAAGTTTACAGTTAGAGACTAACCTTTTCAGCCTCGTTCCCTTGCGCAGTGAGCACGTTCTGACTGAACATGTCTAGAAAGTCTTTCGCCAAAGGATTCCCCACTTTGTACTTCGGACCGTCTTTGTGTGGTAGACGCAGGAAGTGACAGCAACCTGAAAAATTATCAGGTCATTCACTGGTTTATAGCATTTACTATTTAATAGTTAAAGGTAGATTTTGTAATGAAAAAATACAAACCTTCGCCAAACTTTCATAGTTCAAAATTACACATCAATTTAGGCTTTTAAAGTGGATTCTTTTAAAAAAAAAATACCGTAGCTGGCAAAAAACTGAACAGAAAAGTCAGATATATGATGGATAGACACTTCCAAATTAGTAGTGCGCGAATCCGACTCGCACTTGGCCTGACATGACATCATTAACAAACCGAGTTTTTAATGTAGTTAACATATTATTTAATGCTCGAATAAATCATGGGGTGGTTAACCATATAGCTGTTGCCATATAAGGGGTGTCACGAATACTGCAAATGTAGTGTTTTGCTTCAGATAGTCATCTCATCTTTTGACAACACGTTTGGTGCAGTGGTTAGAGCTCCTGACTACTGAACCAGCGGTCGCGGGTTCGAATCCCGCAAGGGGCAAATGTTTGTGTGATGAGAACGAACATTTGTATTTGTATTTTGCCTCCGTCATTATCGTTGTCTAGTACTTCGTAACACAAGGAATAAATTCCTTACTTCGAAACTAGACAATTGGTGTGTTGTCTGGCGCATATTTATTTATTATTTATTTTTATCTCATCACTTATCACTGTCACTGGACAAACAATCATTGTCTCGTTTTCCCTTAGCTACTAAATAGTTAGCGCATGTATTTCAATATTCATTAAAACAATGTATTAGCAAATAAATAAAATTACCTTGTAGTTGTATGCCGCACCACACTCCGAGTCCATGATACTGATTGGCTGCAGCTTGTTCGTCGAATTTCTTCCGAGCGTAGTAAGCCCGTCTGCCCAGATCCTCCTGCAATCAAAAAATAAATAAATAAAAAAACTAAACTAAAGTAATAATATTTTTTTTTAAATATGAAATGGGTTTGCTCTTGTATCTAGACTATACCAGACGTGACGATGATGGAGGGAGCTTACCCAGAAGAAGCGTGTGCGTGCACGTTTACTTTGAATATACATATTAGGGTTGTAAGCGCATTATGATATTATACTAAGCAAATTTCGTAGATGCATCTGCTCGCAACTGGTCACTGTTAAAAACTATGGAGAGGCCGTATGTTCAGCAGGGGACGTCCAGCGACTAATTATGATGATGATGATTGCCTACAATATAAGGCATAGGTAAATAGTACTAATTTTATTGACTTATTTTAAGACATATTGGACGAATTAAGTATACAAAGGTGGACTTGATGTTAAAATCATTCTCTGCCAGTCAAACAGAAAGATGGCGCATGCAATGAAAAGGCTACTATAGAAAGTAGCCTTATTTTAAGTATATTAGTTTAATTAATAATGAAGCATACTCAATTTATTGCTTTCTGGGATGTATAGCTAACAAACGCTGTGTTTAATTATTGAACTATATTCTAAGCGTACCTCAACAGTCTTCGGCAGCAAATGTACGTTAGCTTCCATCTCGCTCTCCTTACAGAACGCCATCGGACACGCGGCCAACAGTTCTTCTAGAGGGAGCCGAGGCTCACCTTCTGTTTCATTCTGTATCCTGCTGAACGGGACTAGGAAGCCCCACCCTTCTTCTTGGATGTAGTGGAGGGGATAGCCCTCCCAGGATAGACGCAGGAGTTTTGGGGTAATCTGTGAAAAATTAATTCAATTCGATGATCGCGTTTGGATCTTTGTTAAGAAGTAAAGTTATAGTGATTATTTGGACGATATGTGTATAAGTTTTAGGGGAAGTGAAAATAAAACACGATAGCGTGATCGTAAATAATCAGCCTATTAGGCTTTCTATTGAAACAAAACATTCAGATTTCGATATTCGTTTTACAATAAAAAAAAATAGACACCCAAGCACCCAAGAGTACAGGTATGATCATAGTACCTTGCGTGACTCCTTATAATTAAGACTAGTATTTTACTCTTTTCTGCTTACCTGCATACTTGTAGTAATATTGTTAGCGCCTGGAGTCCAATCAGGGTCTTTGCCAGGTTTAGTGCAAAGTTTTCTATACCACGCTGGATATCCAGGCAGATACGGTCTTCTCACAGGCAACGCTTCTGCCATTTCATAGAGATAACTAAACTTTTTGTTTAATTCTTTTAAGCTATCATCTGTATCTGGTTCTTGATATTTTCGCTTCATAAACTCGATGTATTCTTCGTTCAAAAGTTCGAAATCTTTTTTTATAGCACTTGACGTTCTCTTTTCAAGATTTTCAACTGTTTCTGTATTAATTGGCGTTGAACCTTTTTTGTTTTTTGGTACTTTTTTAAGTTTCAGTTTTTGCGTTGACCAGTCTTGGTCCCACATCCACAGATCTTTCTTGTAGGCGTCGTTTTCCATCATACGGCAAGCTTCATCGGCTTTTTGGGATAGGAGTTGTCTGGATTCCAGTTTCAGATCTTCGAAGACTGTTTCAGCTGCGTCTATGTACTGCAGCCAGTTGGAGTTGACGGGGAGGTATGCTGAACCTACAATATTGTCACAAAAAGTTATAAAAGTCGTTTATTTTCGCATTAAGACCTACTGGGGGCACTTATACACGTAATAACATAAACCCTCCTGCAACTTCAGGACAATCGTCTTATGTTAAATGTTATGTTACTTTATGAGACACACGAAACTTAGGTTTAAACCTTTGAAATAGTGAGTCGTAAGTTCGGGCGGGTTTCTACAGAAACGTATATGATAAATAGAATATTACAACATCGAAGTATTTCACCTAAAATTGTCAAATTTTCTAAATTTACATTTTGCAAGGATTGTTTACGACGCGCGCGTCTCTTCACAGCTCATCTCATGGCGCTTCAGTCTTTGATGAACGATTACAACCGTTCATCAAACGCTTCAGTGGAAATCACACACTACATGACGACACGTCTGGTAGTAGTTAGCGCTCCTGACTGCGAAACCAGCGGTCGCGGGTTCAAATCCCACAAGGGCAAATGTTTATGTGCTGAGCATTTGTACCGGACGTAATATATGTATTTAAGTATTTATGGAAGACGCCCTCATCATAACCGTTATCTGGTTAATATTTATTTGCAGAAAACTAATCTAAAGCTTATTTCTAGATCAAGGTACCTAATTCCAACATCCCAGCCAATGTCACCGGATGAGGGAATCTCTCCAGAAACAGCGGCAACAGTTCCCTCAGTATATTATGTGTGGCCACGACGTCGCCGGCGCAGTATTTCATGAGATCTTGGAAGTTTTCGTGGACGTCCTCCATCGTGCCTTCCACGAAGATGTCTCGAGTTTGCTTGTCAATGGTCGAACCGCAATACAGTCTGTGGACCTGCGGGCAACATAGATAAAGTAGCAAGGCTAGTCTTATGAGGCTGCGGAAGAATGCCTGGTTTTTAGTGGGTATACCCGTATTCATTGGGTGGGGAAGCCCCACAAAATAAACCTAGTCTTATGAGGATGTTTGATTGTGCTGGTTAAAAAGATAGCCACTATCAACAGTTGTTTGGGCTCTAAGCATTTGATTTGTCTTGCCTACGAAAGTTGCATAAGAAACAGTTCTTCTGCAAGAGGCCTAATGTTCTATGATGGCCAACTAGATGGATAGTTACACAAACACTATTTTTAAAAAAGCATGATGGTTTTTGGGTATAGTGCGGGCGGATAAGTACATACCTAAATAATAGTAGAATAGAAATGAAAAATTTGACTGCATTGTATACAGAAACTCAAACTCAAAAACTCAAACTCAAACGTTTATTTGCCAAGAACACAGTAAATAAAGATCACATTAAAAGTAGTACTAGTAGTAGTAGTAGTAGTAGAAGTCTTTAACTAACCCACCACACTCTACCACTGTGCTTTCGTTTTACGGTATTTAGATTTATCATCGATACTTACCTCGCTAAGGTTGTTGAGTGAGCTGATCTCGATCCAATCATCGTCACTGGGATGCGGCTCCTTATTCTTAGCTTTCAGCACCGTCCGCTGGTAGCTCGTCACGCCGCTGACACACGTGTGCATCGACATCGTGTCCATAAAACGTACCCCTGGAAAAGTGTGCAAATTATTGTTTAATATTTATTTATTAAGGTACAGCAACTAAATACAAATAAAGGCTCATACTAAGCCACAAGAGTTTGTTTAAACACGGAACTACTGGACTGATTTAAAAAAAAACATTTTGTGTTAGATAGCGTATTCATCGGAGAAGGCTTGAGACTAAGGAGGGGAGGGAGCAAACTCAAAACGGGCCGGCAAAGTCGCGGGGGACCCTATATAGTGATATGAGAGTCTTATTTATACAGTGTGACTTGACTTTTCAAGTCGCTGCATCAATGCTTTACCGCGTTTGTATTTACAGTACAGCCGCACACATTTTTTTAAAACTTAACCATTATCATAAATTCATGATACCGCAGTGCGTGCCTTTACTTGTCTGACCTAAAAGTTGCAGTATCTAAACAGCATGTTTGTATCGATACAAAAACGCGTATCGATATTACGAGTTTTACCTCGATAAAGTAGTCAAACACGGGCGAAGATAATCGAACACTCGGCACAAAAAAACTGGCGTCACTGTTAACAAAATACGACGCGAGGTTAAACCGATATTGGCTCATAAGGTGGTAAGGCGGATGTGACTTCAAAAGTACCTATTTTAAATACGCACCTGTCCTCTGCAGCCAGTACTGCTCTTTAATCTTTGCTCTATCATACGAGACATTATGGCCTATAACAATTCTTGGCCTCTCCAAGTTACCGCAAGGCTTCATCCCATCTGTCTCCAACGGTATGAGGTCGTCATAATTGACATTGTCGAAATGTGTGTGAGGCTCACCATTTGCTAATGGTTCGCTGATCCATCCGTACCTTCAAAAATTTATTGTTAAACTTTGAACCACAAGATATGAGATTGTCATCGAAGGTGTAAAAGCGCACGGATGTTTTATCGGAAAACGCATGCGATTTACACAGCGCACTACTTTAGCAACTGCGCGCATATTTCCAAGATAAAAATTTTTTTTGATAGTTGTTATATTCTGCATCGTGAATTTATCAAGAGCAGAGTAGAAATTAAAGCAAATTAGAAGTTTGAATAGAAAATAAAGTGTTATTAATATTTCTACAACAAATAACAGATCCACGTACCAGGCATCAGCAGACACAGCACAGGCCAATGTGGGTCTTTTCCCTACACTCATCAGGACCTCCACATCAAAGATCAGGGCGTCATCCGGTGGACACGGCACGGGATATGATTTGTCACCCTCATACTTACTCCAGCCAGCTTGTCTTGACCATTTCTGTGAAGTATTGAAGATGATGTAGCATATACATATATGTTTATTTATATAGCCACAAATAAGAAACTATGGGGGCATGTAGAAAATGGATTGACGGTTATGAATCAAATCAAAGTTTACTGGATTATTTTAATGTTTTGGAAAGAAAATAAAAGCTTTGGTATAGCAGCTGTAAGAAAATTTTTAGAGGCAAAATATTTATGGTATGTATGAGGGCCTTGCCTTTCCCGGCAGTGAAGTAGATAGGCTAACACTTATAAATTGTAGATGATCTGATTACATACTTTTTGCTTAAAATTCAGTCAAAGCAATATATTAAAATGTAAATAAAATTATATGAGTGTTAACACACTGTTTTAAAATGAACCATGAGGACTAACAATCTCCAAATGAATAGAGATACAGAAAAAGTTACAATCACCATTTTTTTTACCTTGGGCAGTGGAGGCAGCTTGCTACCAGCTAGTCTTTGTAACAACTCCCTGTAGGGCGCTGACTGCTGTTCTCCAATATTATAGAAATGTTCCACAACGTCCTTGCCTTCAAGCTTTGGTAGCCTCATCTCAACATCAGGCATGTGACTGTGTTCTTTGTAGTTTATACCATGTTTCAAGAGATTATTCTGGCAACTGAAACGTGTTAAGTCAAGAATTACTGCAACAATTGCAACTGCAGTTATGCATAAACTCATAATTGAAGAATCCAAATAGACCGGTATTTTTCCGGAAAGCATAAAATTACTTTTCAATGGTACTGCGGTCAATGGATGAGCTGGATCTGGAGTTTTTGAACAGTTGATCATATAAGTTCTTTGATATCATTTGTATATTCACTTCATTGACCCGAAATTCTTTAGAAACATTTTCAGTCTCTGAAACTTTTGCAACGTTGAGGTTATCCGGTTTTTTCGTCTTTTTCTTACGAATTATCTTTACTTCACTAGCAGGAAATATTTCAGAACAACATCTACATCCTTTCAAAGCAGCTTTTTGAAGGAAATTTTGTTTCCTGGCCCACATCTTTACCAAAAAATTGCCGAGAAAGTAAATAAACAAACATCCATCCACAGATTAGTAAGAGTATCATCCATCCATCCGCCGAGTGTGCAATTTTATCAGCTGTCAAAAAATGTGATAACATTTGACAGAAATGGTTTCGTCCAAAAACAATGCTACTATGTACGTACTGCGCAGCGGTACAAATATTATCATACCGTTACTGGGTAAAACGTAATTTGCGTGGTAGAGTGCTAGCATGCTAGCATTTTGGATGGCATGGCATGGCATCGAGTGCATTAAAAGATAGTAGGTTAAAATCAAGACAACAAATAGAAAAGTATACTTTCATCATACTGAATAGGTACTGCCACTAACACGTTGATTTTAAATTAATCAGTTTACATACAACTTAGTACGGTTTTAAGTATGGTACTAAGTTTTTGGAATAAGGGTGATGATGATGACTTTGGTGGTGTGGTGGTTGTTGGAAATGGTGAAGATATCTGATGTAGTATGTATGTATGATTCAGTTAAAGGCGTTACGACGACTAGCGGTCACACAGGTCACACTCAAGTTTCATACTGTTATTCAGTATTCAGTAACTTACTACGTACGCGCCATGCTTTGATCAACAATACAATGCCACAATATCTCATCATAACTTTTTAAAGAAAATATGAAGTAAGTAAATGTTCAAATAATCATTTATTAATAATCCACGTTAAACCTAGGTGTGAAAAAATACAAATTAAACTGCACAAATACTAAAAAAAATCAAATTAAGTAACTACTTAAAGTATCTCAGCTCAGTTCGTCCTTAGCTGATAATCGCCATTCTGTGTGATGTAACGAACCCAAGGTAGAGCTAAATATCCGCTCTTCTCGATAATTTTAAGGTACCTGACCTGCATACCAGACGTTGTAAAGTAGGGAATTTCAAATTTCACTTGTATGGGTGGCCTGCCGTCTATTTCTTCACCCTGTACGGATGGCAAACCGAAGTGCGCCCTCATCAAGAACTCCTTGCCTCCTGGAAAAGATTTAATATACCAGGTTATTGCACTGTTTTCTGGCGTATATTTTACTCTGCCAGTAGTTGTTTTGAACTTTGGAGAATCGGCATCCGCTGGCACAGGAATGATGATCTCAACATTATTGGCCGTTGAACGCCTTTTGAACTGAGATTTAGCTCTTATCATGTATTCAACTCTTGAGTGTGCGTGACGCTCAATCACGGACTCGATCCAAATCAAAGGCTTCACGTGCGTGTTCAGTCTGTAAGACATCAGTTCGAAGTCTCCATCAGGCGGAATGAATGAAATAGTGCGGTCGTTAGCGAAGCGCGACAGTCTTACGCACTGATGAAACTTCACATCTTCAAGTTCTACAGACTTAGCTTGGTTCCTTCTATTCTCAAATAGAACTTTGTCATTCAAGCCAAGTCTAAGCTCGGGCATCCCTGATAGGTAGACCCTCATTTTAATGGCACCAACAATTTCACTCCGGAGAACGGTACCAGAAGAATTGGCTAATAAGTTGACGGATTCAACTACATCCAAAAACACCTCGTTCTTTCTGTATCTGATCCCCTCGGACCTCCACGAGACAGCGTTCGTAACTGCGACTGGTATCTTTCTTTGAATCTCCAGTCTGTGCCCTTCTTGAGTAATGTACTCTTGTAGAATAGTGCTATCGGTGGTTTGAGGATAACCAAAGTCGATCAGTTCATCAAGAAGTTCGTAGACCACGACGAAATTGTCCCTAATGCTTTCTTCTTCGAGTTCTTCAAAGTATTCGGACAGAACTTGAACGAGTTTGTACAGAAAAACGAAGACTAGTGTAATATTAGCGTTCTTTTTGGTTGCAGATACGATGTAGAGGTTGTTGGTCTTGATGTATGCGAAAGTGCACTCATTGGTCTGTATAAGAGGGGCCACCAATCCTTCTTCTTCTTTCTCCATAACTAGAGGCATGAATTTGTCAATGACTTCCATGTCTACATCACCGCGGTAGTTCCGGGAGATGAGCACCTTTCCTTTTACGTCCAGTATGAATATTGCTGACGAAGACATTTTGAAACTGAAATGATATTGAACATTCAGGTTAGGAGGGTTTTCGGACTTGAAAAGGAGGTGAAAGTCAATATTTAATACTTATCTAAATATTCGTTTATCTATAAACTGAAAATTAGTTTATAAAAGTAAGTCAAAGTTTAATTAATGAATATTACTTACGTGCGGTGTGTTATGACGGCGATGTAAACAGTAAAAGTTAATCATTGTATTAACTTATCTTTAAACCAAAATGTATAGGCGTTTTTGACAGCGTATGTGAAAAGTATTGAATAGAGTTATCAAGCTTTATCATTGTACTGATAAAAATGATAAGGAATTATACTAGTGTGTTAGCGTTAGTTAGCAAGGTAAGTATGTAGATATAGTATCCCGATTTCGTGAAAAAAGAACTTATCATCTTCCATAACATGAATAAAATCTCGTCATCTAGTGAGTAAGTAAATAGAATATAAAATAAATAAAATAGTAAATAAATATGCACCGGACAACACACCAATTGTCTTGGTTTCGAACTAAGGAATTTTCTTCCTTGTACTTCTTCTTCTTCTTCTTCTTCTTCTTCGAGTCGACTGGTAACAAATCATAATAATCCTTGTACTACGAATACCAGACAACGATAATTACGGGGGCGTCTCCCATAAATACTTAAATACATATAAACATTCATGACTTAGGTACAAATGTTCATGCTCATCATCAAATAAACATTTGCCCCTTGCGGAATTCGAACCCGCGACCGCCGTCAATATATGAGGGGTTGCTGATGGAAAGCTAGCCTAGAAAGTAATGTTGTTTGTATACCTGCCTACGTGCATATGTATTACTCCAACCCGTTAGGGTTTGCTTACCTGCTTGTGATAAACATAAAATAAGGTCGTGGTAGGTATAGAACACCACTTCTAACTCGGGAAACGGGTGGACCGATTTTCATAGTTTTCACTTTGTTGGATTTCTCGAAAAAATTAGGGGCGATGTCAGCCGGGATTGCTAACAAAAGATAATCTACTTACTTCAAGTACAAAATATTGATTATGAATAATAACTT
Organism: Pyrausta aurata; assembly: GCA_963584085.1. Classification (NCBI taxonomy): domain Eukaryota; kingdom Metazoa; phylum Arthropoda; class Insecta; order Lepidoptera; family Crambidae; genus Pyrausta; species Pyrausta aurata. The sequence goes on from OY757267.1 coordinate 1,974,528, forward strand.
CAAAAACGTTTGTAAATTACACTGTAAAAACCTTAATAGCAAAAGTTAAGACATGAGACTGTTGCATGGCAACATTAAGTTTTGTAGATTTTGATTGTATTGGAGTGGCAACACTCGTTCTCTTCCTGAATACAAAGCAACTCGATGGACGTGCCGTGTTTTATTTCTACAATTACTACCAGCCGTAGTCACCCCAGCGCCTATAATTACACACAAACAAGCGGCCGCGCCCCATGGTCCTTCGCAATATAAGAAAAGAAGATCTACGACTGGATAGCAAAGGTACCGAAAGTCCATCGCAATCCCCAATATTAGAAGGAAGCAGCCATTTTGTCCATTTCGGATTCTTCGCGTGATTGTATGGTGTCGCAATTCTCCAAACCTGCAAAAGTCGCCGCCAGGAGGCGCTACAGGCTCGGCATTCCCGAGTATTTCCGACCCATACCGAAGCCAAGCCGAACAACGACAGATCAAGACAAGGACGGTAAGAGCTGCCTGCAATAAGGTGCGAGCGAGAAGACATATACTTCATCATTCGCCGGGCCGACTCATTCGTTCCGTTCAATCGTCGTGTCGCCGAGTCCCAACGTTCGTGACGTTTCGGGAGCGATCGTGACGCAAGCGTGCCAACACAACAGGAATAAACTTTTCTATAGTGTTCTCCAACTTCTCCGAGTTCTCCGTTAGTTTGTTTCCGCGAGTGTGGTGCCCTCCCTCCGCCATTTTGTTTGACGAAGACACGAACACGTTTTCATTCCGTGGCGCAAGCGCAAATTTTTACTCGCGTGTATTAATTTAAGTAAACAATAATACCATTTTTATTAAAAATTGTAAACCAAAGGTGGTGGTGCGGTAAAGTAAAATGTCAGAAGAAGCGTTAAAGGCGAAAGTGGCGGCGCGTGGCTATGCCAAAAGCAGCATAACGCGATTAGAAAAATTTATTAGTGAACAAGATTTAAGCTTGTGTGCAATAGAACTTCTAGATGCTAAGAAACAACGAGCCGTGGGTTCATTTAACGAGTACGATAACCTTAATAAGGAAATACTCGCCCTAAACCCAGACGACAAAGAGTGTGTAGAAACCGTTGAGACGAAATATTTTTCAATAGTAGCCTCTCTTGGCAGAGCCATCAATATGCTACAGAGCACCGCAAGCGCAAATCACCTGCCAAAACCATCACCTAAGGTCAAAAACCTGCCTGAAATTAGAATTCAAGTGTTTGATGGTAAGTTCTCTGACTATGTGCCATTTATAAATATGTTTAACTCATTGATAGATAGAAACACTAATTTAGAAGCTGTACAAAAACTGTATTATTTACGTAGTTATCTGAGAAACGAACCATTTGACTTAATTAAAAACCTGCCTGTGTGCGGTGACAGCTATGTTGAAGCAATTAACATCTTAGCTAAGCGTTATGATAACAAATACAAAATTGTTAATGATCATATATCAGCTTTGTTAGACATGAAGCCTATCACAAGAGCCACATCAGCCAACCTAAGAGACTTTACCTCATTTGTAAAACAGCAAATAGCTGCAATTAGGCAACTTGAAAACAAGGTAATCCATTGGGACACCATTTTAATGTGTATTGTTTCCCGAAAAATAGATAACTACACCAGCAGAGAGTATCAATTAGAGCGAAACTCCGCTGAAGAGCCCAACTTAGAGGATTTTTTAAATTATTTGGACAAGCGAGCGTTGGCCATGGAGAACTCTGAGCAGGGTCACAATCACGTCTATCAGGGCAGCGGCAAGGTGGTAGCTCACATCACTTCAGGAGCAACATGCACATACTGTAAGTCCAATCACAAATTATACTCTTGCAAAAAGTTCCAACTTTCTCCGAGCCAAGTTAGAGTTCAATTTGTCAAAGATAATAAGCTATGTAATATTTGTCTTGGTGCGCACACAACAAAGTGCCGGTTTCATTTTAGATGCACAGTGTGCAAAAAGGCCCACAATAGCCTTTTACACTTAGATGAACCTGCACCCGCACCACCTGTTTCTTTAGCAGGCAACACAGTCTTAAATAATAATGTACTTCTCCCCACAGCAAGAATAAAACTAGTGGCCAGAGATGGTTCAGAGCTTCATATTAAAGCTTTGCTGGACAGTGGCTCTCAAGCCTCATTTGTCACCACCAAGGTTGTCCAGCTCTTAGGATTAACTCCTAAGCAAACTGATACCAGTATTATTGGCATTTCTAATGCAAAGAGCCATATTAAATATTGCATTCCATTGGAAATCCATTCATTAAAGTCTCCATTCAAAACTAATGTAACTTGTCATGTAGTAGACCAAATAACATGTAAATTACCTCAAAATAAAATAGACATAGGAGAATTTCAACTTCCTCCCAACTTGACACTTGCCGATGAGCAGTTTTTTGAACCAAGTGAAATCCATATGCTAATTGCAGCTGACATATTTTTTCAGACGCTGATACCGAGTCAGGAAGGTGCACCCCGCGAGCTGGCCTCTCTGATTGCGCAATCGACCGAGCTGATGCAGACTCCGGTCCGCGGTCAGGCGAGCAAACTCCAGCCAGCTGCGCAGCCTAGTACACCAAAGTTGTATATAACCAATACTTATTTTGGCAACATAATTGCAGGTACTTTACCCAATTTTTCTTTGGCTCCAACATGCAACAAAGTAGTTTTGAAATGTGAACTCCAATTAAATGAAACAATAGCTAAGTTTTGGTCAAATGAAAAGGTGCCAGAAGTATTTGTTGAACACAACTCAGAACACGAACAGTGCGAACAAATATTTGAGAACTCTGTCAAGTTAGAAAATAATAGGTTTGAGGTTGCATTACCTTTAAAGTTACCTTTGCCAGACATTAATGATGTTCTCGGGGAGTCTTTTCACTTGGCTCTAAAACGGTTCTATAATTTAGAAAAGAGGTTACATGCAAATCCTGAGTTATTCATGCTATATAAAAATTTCATTCATGAATACTTAGAACTCAACCACGGTCACTATGTAGACATTGAGACCTATGATTTAATGAAACAAGCTATTTATTTTCTGCCTCATCATGCAGTAATTAATCAAAACAGCAAAACAACCAAGCTTCGAACTGTGTTCGATGGCTCAATGAAAACTAACAAGAAAATATCACTTAATGATTTGCAACTCAATGGGCCAGTGGTCCAGCGAGACTTGTTTGACATAATGTTGTTATTTCGGTTAGGCAATTACACCTTTACTGCCGACATAAAGCGCATGTTTCGTAACATTAAAGTAGATCCACAATACGCTACACTCCAAAACATACTATGGAGGGATAATCCATCAGAACCTGTGCAATGCATACAACTAGATACTGTCACATATGGTCTGAAAAGTAGCACCTACATTGCCACTCGTTGCTTAAAAGAATTAGCTATTAGGTATGAACAAGATTTTCCTCTGGCGGCATCAATTATTGAAAATAATGTGTATTGCGATGATATCCTCTTTTCTCATAATGATCTCGAAACTGTGCTCACTGCTCGTAACCAATTGCGAGAATTGCTACTATTAGGTAGTTTTGAAACTCATAAGTGGTCTTCCAATGAACCTAAGGTTCTATCTGGCATTGACAGCAATGACCAGCATTTTGATAGCCTCGACTTACAACGAGACAACTTTAACATGAAGGCTTTAGGTCTAACAATTAATGTTAAACATGACCATTTCATAATATCCTCTCCGCAACCATTTGACATGGACAAAGTTAACAAAAGGAATATTTTGAGCTTTATAGGTAGATTCTACGACCCTATGGGATTCGTTAGTCCCATTATTGTCACAGCAAAGGCAATAATGCAAAAACTGTGGGTACAAAAAATTGACTGGAATGTCAGTCCCACGCCTGAAATTTGCCAGGAGTGGCAAATATTCACAGCCGATTTAGCTGCTATGAAACCAATAATTTTAGAAAGAAACATAAGCATTTCAGAACCATACACTGCACAGCTGATTGGGTTTGCAGACGCCTCGAGTACAACGGGCTATGGCTGTTGTGTATACCTGCGTGTGCGGGACTCAACAGGTGAGACGAATGTGCAATTGCTCTGTTCAAAATCGCGTATCAATCCCATTCAAAGCAAAGGTATGACTGTGCCAAGATTAGAATTAAATGCTGCACTCATACTGTCCAAATTAATCTTCAAAGTGTATGACGTTTTGAAAACTAAGATTAAAGTAGACAATGTTCATTTATTTAGTGATTCAAAGATTGTACTTGCATGGCTCAGCTCTGATCCGACAAAGCTTAAAGCGTATGTTGCAAACAGAGTAATTGCAATTCGACAAACCTGCTCTAATTGGAACTGGCTCTATGTAAGGTCAGCCGATAATCCTGCTGATCTTATAAGTCGTGGAGTCAAACCAGGTGAACTTATAGATTGTGATTTGTGGTGGCATGGTCCGCGCTTTCTTCAAAATGGTGAGCTTGATTTTTCTTCTTGCTACACTGACTTGCCTAAGGAATTTCCTGAAGTGAAATCCGGTCTTGATTTGCCTGATGTGAAGCTCTGCTCAGTTTTCTCCTCCAATGTTGTGTGTCGCGATTTAAATAGGCTTGATTATCTGTTTAAGCGTCTGCATGAGCTCTCGGATATCAACAAAATGACAAGACTGCTGGCTTATATACTAAGGTTTTTAAATAATATAAATCCTAACAAACAAAAGTTTATTACTAACTATTTAAGTGCACGCGAACTTAAAAATGCACTATTGCTTTTAATAAAACGCGAACAACACGCCTTTTTTGAAGCTGAATTCGATTTATTACATAATGCAAAAAATGTTAAAGGCAGCTTAAGCAATCTGCACCCGTTCATTGACGAACAAGGGCTTTTGCGTGTGGGCGGTAGGCTTCATCACGCTGATATATCATATGATCACAAGCACCCTGTCATACTTCCAAAGGGCTCTTATATTACTGACTTGCTAATTAGGAGCGAACATGAAAGGCTTCTGCATGCAGGGCCCAGACTGTTGCTCTCAAGTCTGTCCCAAAAATACTGGATAGTAAATGGTCTTGTAGAAGTTAAGAAAATAACTCACAAATGTATTACATGTTTCAGACAAAAGGCCACTGTCGCCAAACAGCTGATGGGGTCCTTGCCTGCTGCGCGCGTCACTGCAACCAGCCGACCATTCGAAAAAGTTGGCGTGGATTTCGCCGGGCCTATTGATGTTAAACTTTCTCGCGTGAGGCGATCAGTTGTTGGTAAAGGTTATATCTGCGTTTTCGTCTGTTTTACAACGAAAGCCATTCACTTAGAGTTGGCTTCAGATTTAACTACAGAAACGTTTCTCGCTTGCTTAAGAAGAATGATATCGCGTAGAGGCTTACCCAGCGAAATCCACTGTGATAATGCTAGTACATTTAAATGTGCAAGGACCCAACTAGCTGAACTATATTCACTGCACACATCCCATAGCCACCAAGCTGAAGTGCAAAGATTTGCAACGCAGCGCGGTATTGACTTTCATTTCATTCCCAAATATTCACCGACGTTTGGCGGGCTGTGGGAATGTGCCGTTAAGAGCACAAAATACCATTTAAAACGGGTATTACATAAAACTGTACTCACCTATGAACAATTACACACTGTTTTAACTGAAATAGAGGCGGTACTCAACTCGAGACCTCTCCTTCCTCTGTCGCCAGACCCTGACGACTTTTGTTATTTGACACCAGGTCATTTCATCATAGGTTCACCTTTGAATATGTATCCAGAAACAAATTTGGTTGATATTCCACAAAACAGGTTAAAGTTTTGGAAATTATGTACTAACTTAAAACAAATGTTCTGGAATACTTGGCATAAAAAATATCTTAGTTTATTACAAAATAGACCTAAGTGGAGAAATGATTGTAATGATATAAAAATAGGGAACCTAGTTATTTTAAAGGAAGATAATACACCTTCCATGTCATGGCCCATGGCTAGAGTAGTAAAATTATTCCCAGGGCATGACACAAAGGTTAGAGCTGTAGAAGTAAGAACTCCTAATGGAAAAACGCATACTCGAGCTATTAATAAGTTATGTTTATTGCCTATTGATGATAATAATATGTAAATCTAAATTTAACTTAATTGCTAGATTAGGTTATTATTACTAACTGTATGTTACAGTAAATAAGATTTGAATTGTAGTAATTGTATTTTTTCATAAGATTAGTATTTTAAGAAGTACCTATTTCTCGATATTGCCTTTCTCGGGCCGCAACATGTTGCATGGCAACATTAAGTTTTGTAGATTTTGATTGTATTGGAGTGGCAACACTCGTTCTCTTCCTGAATACAAAGCAACTCGATGGACGTGCCGTGTTTTATTTCTACAATTACTACCAGCCGTAGTCACCCCAGCGCCTATAATTACACACAATCAAGCGGCCGCGCCCCAATTTTATTTGCTTCTAATTTTTCACAGGATATGTCATAATGTGAATACAAGCGAAAACACACTCGCACGCGCAAGTGGGTCATCTGACAGAGATATGATGAGAACAAAAATCTGGATCAATTTGATATAACAAGAGTTTTAGATTTAAGAAAAGCTACTTTGGTAGTAAATAAGAAAAATGAAAACCTACTTTTAAGAATATTGTTTATTTAGCGTCAAAATATTAAATACATAATACTATATGTTTTACTTAAGATAAAATACCTACAACAATGACAATGAATAAAACAGTGAGATAACATATCGTGCAAACTTTAGTAAAGAAGGAATGTAGTAACATAAGTCTGTTAGTTTGTCCTTAATTGATAATCTCCATTCTGGGTGATGTAACGCACCCAAGGAAGGGCTTGATAGCCACTCTTCTCAATAATTTTCAGATATCTGACCTGAATCCCAGATGTGGTGAAATAGGGAATCTCAAATTTCACTTGAATGGGAGGCTTGCCATCCACCTCCTCACATTCAACTGAGGGCAAGCCGAAATGAGCTCTCATTAAGTACTCCTTGCCTCCTGGGAATGATTTAATCGACCAAGTGATAGCATTTTGCTCTGGAGTGTATTTCACACTGCCAATAGTAGTTTTGAACTTGGGAGAGTCAGCATCAGCTGGCACAGGAATGATGATCTCAACATTATTGGCTGTTGAGCGCCTCTTAAACTGAGATTTCGCTTTAATCATATACTCAACTCTAGAATGAGCGTGACGCTCAATCACAGACTCAATCCAAATCAAAGGCTTCACGTGAGTGTTCAATCTGTAAGACATTAACTCAAATTCACCATCAGGTGGGATGAATGATATGGTCCTGTCATTCTCAAAGCGCGACAGTCTCACACACTGATGGAATTTTACATCTTCCAGCTCAACAGACTTTGACTTCCCCCTTCCAGTGCTTTCAAACAAAACTTTATCATTCAAGCCAAGACGCAGTTCAGGCATGCCAGACAGATATACTCTCATTTTAATTGCTCCAACTATTTCACTTCTTAGTACATTACCATTCGAGTTTGCCAATAAATTTACAGATTCAATCACATCCAAAAACACTTCATTTTTCCTGTATTTAATACCTTCAGATCTCCATGATACGGCATTTGTGACAGCCATAGGTATCCTTGGTTGCATTTCTAGTTTGTGACCTTCTTGAGTGATGTACTCTTGAAGAATCTTACTATCTGTTGTTTGAGGATAGCCAAAATCTATAAGCTCGTCTAATAACTCGTAGATCACGACAAAATTGTCGCGAATACTTTCCTCTTCAAGTTCTTTGAAATATTCAGCCATAACTTCTACAATCTTGTACAAAAATACAAAAACCAGTGCAATGTTTGCATTTTTCTTAGTTGTTGATACAATGTATAGGTTGTTGGTCTTGATATAGGCGAAGGTGCACTCGCTGGTCTGCAGCAGCGGCGTCAACATGCCTTCTTCCTCCTTCTCCATCAGCAAGGGCATGAATTTGTCAATAACACCCATGTCCACATCACCGCGGTAGTTTCGGGATATCAAGACTTTTCCCTTCACGTCCAAAATATATATCGCCGAAGAAGACATTTTGAAGCTGAAATGATGAGGAATTCATGTCAACAAGTGAGCTTATGAAAGTAAAAACCTGTTCTTGATGTCTGTTGAAAATTATAAGAAGTATGGAAGATTTGTTGGATAGCACTCGTTTAAATTAATTTTTCCCATTGGTGAATGCTTAATTACATACTTACATGTAAGTTTAGGCGACAAAACGGTGAAAATTACTACATTATCCAAAAATTAAACGTAAGATTTCTTTTGACAGGTGTGAGCAATGGTGGGTGGGTGTTGATGACGTAATTGACGTTTTTGACTTTGACATTTTTTTTTCATTGGGTCTAGTGATGCTGACGACATTTATTCAATTACCTTATGTTGAATGTTATGTATCATCAAAATTTATATAATCAATTCAAATTATTCATCGGTAAGTATTCAGTTCAGCTAGACACTTGAAACGCTTAATTAGCTTAACGCTTTATGTTAATAAATGACACAAAGTACATTTCTTTGCTCATATCGTCTGTTGTTGCAAAATGAGTGTTTTCGTAATTGCAACTTACCCTACGAATTTTCCTATTAAGTGTCGGTCGGTAAGAGACATAAAAAGACAAAAACTCTTTTTTTTTGCTTTTATCTTTTTTTAATAAAACACAATTTATGGATAATTTCGCGAAAATTTATTAGATTTTTCATCCCGAAAAAAAAAATGCGACGAGATGCAGATTTACATTGAGTGCTACCAAGTACCCCGTCATCAAGTGAAATATTGCAAAGTTGAGATAACTCCTTTTGTCTCTATCCTTTTGTAAGTTATACTCATTACAAAAAAACGGTTATTCATACTACTCAACATTATCCGATTATGTTGAAAATAATAATATAAAATATGATTTTAAGTGATTATGATGACTGACTGTATAGCATAAACGATATTTCTAATCATATTGTAGGTCTAGGTATTCAAACACAGCCAACTGATACTCAAAACAATGAGAATTCAACGTAAATTTAATAAATACCCAGCATTCTTAATAAGCACCTGGGTAAATAAGGTAAAGATCAATCTACCGGGTGGGAATAAATTGGATAAATATCCACCGGATTTCTACCCACCCGCCCATCTATACTTGTGACTACTTGTGTTTTATTAAATGTGTAGTATTCGCGTAAACTTCAGAAATAAGTATGTTTTTTATTTTGTCATAAATATACATTGATTGAGTAATTGAAATTGAATTGTAATTGAATCGAAATTATCATCATCATTCATCAGGTTCAACATCACTAAAGTGTCATCTCTCGTGTTGATCGTTTCGTTTGATGAATTTTACAAAATTTTAATTTTATTTAGTTTTATTACTATGGATTGTTGGATATTTCATTTTTATCGATATATTTACTTTCCAGTCCTAACGTAAAAATGGTGCTTTATAGATAAAACGTTTTTGTTGTTTTTTATTTATGTTGATCAAAATGATACCAGGGAATCGGTCTTCACAACAAAGGAATCCTATAGTCTATTTGGATATCGCAATAGATGGTGAAAGTGGTAAGTAAACGACGAAGAACTTCCATCATGTACATTCAATTTGGTTGGAGTGTAGCAAAGGGTGTGCAAGGCGTTAGTTTAGCGTAATTTTTCAAAGTCCAAAACGCCTTGATAAAATTCGCACATATTTTCCCACTAAACTATGCATCGGATAGAAAAAAATGTAATAACAAAAAGTGCTTATATTAAGCCCTTGTATACGTTAATAAACAAAGATTCCAGATTTATTAGGTTTGAAACATTTTCGTTCAAGTCCAAAACGCCAAGTCCCAAACGCCTTGCACACCCTTTGCTACACTCCAACCTTCAATTTTCCATGTTATTGTTCGCTACTTATAATGGGTAACACGTTGTTTACATAGGGCTCAAATTACAAGGACATCTACATGCAACTATTTATGTTTATCATTAAATGCAATTATGTAAATAACTACTGCAACATGCTGGCTATAACTCTCTTTAACTACGAATTTTCAATGAAATATTTATTATCTCTTATATAAATACTTACACAGTTTTATATTCTTTATATTTTATATGGATGCTATTAAATCTCATGGTTCAGTTATTTATACCTAAAATCGTTATCATGTAGGTAGCAACACAAACATTATCAGTCACCGAATGATTCTGCTAATTAAAATATAATTAACATAAATTTATTGTGACTGAACACCTGCCACATAATTTAGTTATTTTGTATTGTATTCATTCTATACACACTCTAGTTTAGCTATGTATAAAATAAAATATGTAGAATGATTTAAGTCATAATTTAAAAATATAACTATTAAAACTTTACTTTTTATGAATCCACAGTTATGTTATATTTATGGTGTGATAACATTATTATTTATACATACTATGTCACCTACCTCTGTCCTGATATATATTTGGCATAGCAACTAGCTCTCATAAAAACCTATTTCTTTATTCAACAGCTGGCCGCATTATAATCGAGCTGAGGAGTGATGTGGTGCCAAAAACTGCTGAGAACTTCAGAGCTTTGTGTACTGGAGAGAAGGGTGTCACAAGTAAAGGAAAACCTTTACATTTTAAGGGTACAAAGTTTCACAAAGGTATGGTAATTTCGTGTTTAAAGATTTTTTACAACTGCACCGTACCACTATGACAGTAACATGTCAGGTACGAAATGCAACATGATATACTCTACCTTGCCCACTGAATGGATTGACAGCATTCTGTCCCACCACCATTCTGGCTCCATATAAAGAACCAGTGTGTGCGAGAACAAATTAGAGTATATCAGCAACAGCAGCTGATATACTCTGTGCATGGCACGCGCCGGCTAAGTGGCTGGTGTTGATTGGTGATGGAAGGGTCTAGAGGGCAAGGTGGCATAGTTTTCAATACAAAGAATATTATTTTGCCTGATACACATGTTCATGGGATGGTACGGTGTGGTGGGCAAAAACCTTTAGTTTTAAACACATTAATTCTTGCCTTGAAGAGCCAGTTCATATTTCCTTGGGTAGCCATGTTGTACCCTTATAGAAAATACTTCAGATACCTTATAAGATGGTTTGTAAACAATGATGTTAGAGATTAAACCACTATAATAAAAATTAGTGTAACAAAATTATTATAATAATAAAATGTAGAATTCATCCAATAATAACCCTTATATCTTTTTTATTGAAAAAGTGAAATGATCTTATGGTTCATGTTTCAGCGATAGCACAGTTTATGGTGCAAGGAGGAGACATTGTGAATGGGGATGGAACAGGAGGTGAAAGCATTTATGGACCCACATTTGAAGACGAAAACTTTATTTTGAAGGTAACATTTGCATTTATTTTAGGGCATACAGTTATTTTCCTCATAAAATACAGCATATTAATAACTTTTTTTTCATAATATGTAAATAATATTTTCAATATGGGGGATTTTTTTTTGTACTCTTGTCATATTTCAACTTATTTATAAATCATGGCATATTGTCATACTCTACTTTATAGTCTATTTTTATAAGTTAATCGTATTGAAGGATTTCGTTTTCCATAGTAGGGCATAAAAGACCTCTAGCTAGAGTGGTCTCTTAGGTCCTACTACGAAAAACCTAATATTTTTCATACATGTGTAACGAAATACCAATCAAGACGATTTTTATACGATTGTGTCTCCGGCACCGCATTCCGCATACAGCGCTGTGTTTTACGATCACTAGACCAAAGTTTTACTCTCAACTATATTTCAAATTCAAAAAGCCTTTATTTACTTAAAGAGAGGGTTTACAATTATGACATTTGTTAAGCACTGCTTGCAGGTGTTCGCCTCTAAGCTCTCTCTCAACTATAACAACATACCAATTAAAAAGTAACATTCCCAGCACGAAGAAGGCGTGCTCAGCATGGCGAACCGCGGGCGGCGGCACACGAACGGCTCCCAGTTCTGCATCACGTCGGTCGAGTGCCCGCAGCTGGACGGCACCAACGTGGTGTTCGGCCGGGTGCTCGCTGGGCTCGGGCTCGTGCACGAGATGCAGGCGTGCAGCGAGGACGCGCGGCCGATTGTGGTAAATAAAGTAAAATGTAATGCTAGCGTGAAACATCCCACTGCTGGGCGAAGGCCTTCCCCCAAGTATGAGGAAGTCGTAATCCACCATGCGGGCTCAGTGCGGATTGGCGGAGGGGTGATAGCAAGGCACGCGACGATCCTAACTGTCAGATTTTATTAAGCCGGTAGGGCCTTTGATAAGCTTAACGAACGTCTAATATCAACCGATAATAACGGAGACCAACTGGATAACGTGCCTTCCGAAGCACGGAGATGCTCGTGATGTACGTCACTTATATAGTGGGAATGCTCCCCCTTCCAAACACAACCGCGCCGTAAGTTTCATAACTTCGGTATCACTACCAAAGTGCTGCCACCACTTCGCTTTGAGCACCACGATGGTGAAAAAAAAACATCTTTGATTTAGAATATTTTTATATGTATTTTTGACGCTCACAGTGTTATTATTATTCTAACAATGTTAAATAAAGACTTGGACGGTCTGGATTCGAACCAGCAACCTTGCCAACCGGCTAACCGGGCCAGCACTTTTTCCAATTGAACTACCGTGCGTGCCAATACTCCACCTGCGCAAATTTTCTGATTCCATGAGAGACGTCATTACACGTGACATCAGCGCCATCTATCCACTGTATTGCAACAATGGGACAAGGAGTTATTCATTACAGAATAAATTCAACTTGAAAATGATGAGGCTTCTGACTGAGGGGATGTCTGGTATTGAAAATGAATATGAGATATTACATCTTAAGTTTCATTATCTGCATTTTTATTTCCAGGAGTGCGTGATAGAGAATTGCGGTCAACTCGACGGTGATTGGGACCCGCGATGCTGCGACGGCACCCCCGACCGGCTGCCTGACTTCCCCGCAGATATGCCGCATCTACATCTTATGCCAGTAAGTCATACTAACAATACAAATATTACTATTGTTAATCCGAACGAAGATAAAATGGGTTAACCTATTTAAAGATAAAGGATATCAGACATTATGACTATGTACTGTACACATGTTTAAGTAAATAAATATATCTTATCTTATCTTATCTTATCTTATCTCATAGTTTCGATTTTGGAATTATTTCCAAAAGAGGTCAAAATGAGGTTTAAAGTATGTAAGGTCGAGGTTTCTGGCGCATGACCACTATCAAACGAAAATCGCTTGCACACACTACTAAAAAAAAAAGAGCGTCTCTTCAAATAAATGACACCGTGAAGTGCAAGCGATTTTGGCTCTTAAGGTGGTCAGGCGGCGGTGACCTTCGTCAATACCTAGATATTTCTAATCAAATTTATTAAGCGTTCTATTACCTCTTGCCCAGAAATTGTGTTATAGCCTCATTGCTGCACACTCTTTATCTGTAAATAAATGATGAAGGCCATCACTAGTGCCGATGATCAACTGATTAATTGAGAGATAAATTTAAGTACGCATGCGATCGTATTCGCACCAGCACGCCTTAAACAGTCAGAGGGCCAATTCTCGTGCAGCTCGCATACAAAAAAATTCACTGATCTAATTTTTATCACTGATAGAATTTTCTTTTTCAAAGAAATATTAATTATCCCTTTATCAGTGTTACGATGTATATATTACCACACGAAATAAGTTAGATTTACTCGAGAAACTTTTTATTATCAATTGTATTATTTAGATTTATTTTTTACTTTTTTCCAGATAGAACAAGTAATGTCCAGTATTAAAGACGTTAAAAGCAGCGGCAACCAGCTGTTCGCAGGCGCGCGACACAAGGCGGCCGCGCGCAAGTACCAGAAGTGCTTGCGCTACCTCAACGCGGCTGCTGATGTGTTGCTGAACGAGCGCGACCTTTACAAGCAGGACACCGGTGAGTGACCCTCTAACTCCTCTTTTCTTCTTTGCTGATGTAGTGGTCAGTTCGCTGGTTGTTAAGCTAGTGACACATTATCGCGTTTGACGGACGCGGCTGTAAGCCGCGACTGATAGGTTTGCAGTTTGCACATTCTTTAAAAATCCGTCGCGCCTGATTTCTTGAAAATACTCAGAAACAGCTCGGAGTCAGGAAGTTGGTGATGACACCCCCGTGCCTTGGTATGCACGTTAAGCCGTTGGTCCTGCGTCTAATTTAAGTACATGGTTAAATGAAATATTTATTCCAAGTTTTTAATTGTTGCAGTTAGCGACGTAATTGCGACGTATACGCACCAGTGCCATCTCAACCTCGCCGCGTGTTATATGAAGTTAGAAGACTACGCGTCATGCATCAGGTGCTGTTCGGAGGTAAGCGTGATACTGGTGTTCTAATAAGCGAGATACAAGATAGTACATGTACAGGGAGAAAAAGAGAGGGAAGCAGCGTGGGGCTGATGATGGAGAAACCATTAGAGACTTGTTTCCTATGTCCTAATAAGTTCTGGTTAGAGTTATCTGTCCAATACTTCAGACAAAATAGCGTTCCATATTTGAATATTTTTTTATTTTGTTTTTTTATTTTTGTTTTTATTTAGGAAATCAACAGCGATACACTTTGAATTACATTAATAATTAAATTAAACATACAATAATTTGTTGTTTAGTCCTTATCCTTGTCGCTGGTGAAACAGCCCTTTAGAGGCCTATGTTCAGCTGAGGACGAATCCTTTCCAACAATAGGATACAGATATGTGATATGTGCTATGTTTTAAAGAATACAACATGAAAAATTGCCTCTGATTTGATTATGCGTAGTGTAACTGTTGCCTCGCGCCCTCATATCCGGTATCCTATAAATTTCAATTTTTACTTTACCAAATGGCACTGAAGTTTCATCTGGATAAAGCGAGACACTGTTCAAATCATACAAATACTTTATTTTAAAAGTCACAACTTTTCAATTAGAACTTCTTCTTCTTCGAATCGACACCAGTCAATATTATGATTGTTACCAAACAATCATAATATTTTCGCCCAGTGTTGTGCAACGTTGATTGCGTTGGCGTTTGAAGTAGAACTAATACAAAATAATAATGATCAGGTTCTAGAAACGGATGGACGGAACGAAAAAGCACTATACCGGCGGGGGCAAGCGAACTTCGCTCTCAAGAACTACGACGCGGCGCTCTCCGATCTCAAGCAAGCTGAAAAGGTATCCCCGAACAACAAAGCGGTGCAGAAACTTCTAGACGAAGTAAGAACATCGAACAAATGCTACAACGACATACAGAAACAGCGGCTGTCAAAATTTTTTCGTGACCAAAAAGAGAAGAGCCTCGCAATCGGGCATAACTGAACTAAGACTGAAGGTAGTTATATATAACTTTGGTATTTGATTGACTGCGCTGTTACGAGTCATGGGGCCAACTCGCCGACCGTAGATGATATAAATAAATTTTTATTTTATTATTTAAACACTTTATTGCACAAATCATGGTGTACAAAAGTGGACTTAATGCTAAAACCATTCTCTGCCAGTCAAACCTTTAGGTCATGCAGAGAGATGGCAATAGAAATATGCGCCAGACAACACACTTGTCTAGTTTCGAAGTAAGGTACTTACTTCCTTGTGTTACGAAGTACCAGACAACGATTATGACGGGGGCGTCTCCCAATACTTCAATACATAAAAAATCCATGACTTAGGTACAAATGTTCGTGCTTATCACACAAAGATTTGCCCCTTGCGGGATTCGAACCCGCGACCGCTGGCGTTGAAGTCAGGAGCGCTAACCACCACACCAAACATGTCGTCAACGAAGAAGATTTTATAAGATAATAGTTATCGACAGGATCACATAGTGTAATTTACGCTTTTGTATGGATTTTGTCAACTTCAACTGATGAACATTTAAAATGCTGATAGGAAGCTTAGTTTCCAAGCGAATGCTGCAATAATTAAAAAGAGGGTAAATAGACGACCTCCGTGGTGAAGTGTAGTGGATGGATAAGCACACTGGGTTTTAGCGTCGCCACTCCGGGGTCCCAAGTTCGGTTCCCGGTCGAGTGAATACAGAAATCAATTTTCTATATTGTCTTTGGTCTAGATGTTGCGGTACTACATGTGTTCCTGATTTCCATAACACAAGTGCTACTAACTTTAGGATCAGAGCAATGTATGTGGTGTGTCGTTCGCTGTGGAAAACCGCGGGGGAAGACCTGAGAATAATGAATGATGATAATGATGTGGTGTGTGTGTTTTTCCATCTAGCTAGCAAGAGCAAAACGATTTTTGCTCAGTTAATTGAGTTGTGTTGAACTGGTTGGCCGGTTGGTTCCTTCGCTTGTAACAGACTATACATGGTCGCAAGGCCTTGGCCAAGAAATAGGTGCTTTTTAAAAGTATTAGCCTTTTTGACACAATTTTTTGATGCTAAGTATTGGTCGGCCATACGAAGAATAGGTAGAGTGAATAAGATATTACTAATAGAAAAGGAAAGAAATACGGGTCTGTTAAAGTCAGTTTTTCATTGCTTGGCGAATATTGTAAACAATCTTGAAATTATTTTGAATTAAAACAAACAAAAACTCGCAGCCTTGCAAGCTTTTTAAAATAGTTAATTAAATTTAGTCACTGAAATTATTTCATAAGATACCGTAATTATTGTGTACAATATTCGACAAGCGACGAAAAACGGTATTTAAATCCATTCATCGGTCTAAAAGAGACAGATTAGGTACCATGATCTTCTTCCCCTTTCTAACTGGGGACAGCGAAAGACCTGGTTCCTATACTCTATCTTATTTTCAAATCTTGCTGTCCTTGTCACTCATACCAGCATGACCTTTAGAGTGAAAGGGACCCATTATGACTATACCCAAGAATACGATGTCTTCAGACTCCTTGAAAGACAGGTTGTCACGATAAATTAGTAGTTCAGTCATGAGGAACATTAAGTTCAGTTGCCATTAAAATAAAGAAGAAGAAAAAGAACTTTGTTTGTCATGTATGATCCTTTGCTAGCTATCACAACTCGGTTATAAGACTAAAATGATTTTCTTTTTTGGTAAAAAATGTAATGTCGTCAAGAATAAAACCTTTAATAGTGCCATCCACGAAGGCGCGCGCCGTTTGTTTTTGATTAAGGAAAGCGCGGGGTGCGAGGTGTGTGGCAAATATTTTTATGTCATATAATTAATATGTAATAATTACATTCATTATATCATCATCAAATATAAGGAAAAACTTGCATACATATACTTTAAACGATTAGAACGAAAGATGGCGCGCGCCTTCGTGGATGGCACTATCTATATGAATTTGTAGTTGTCGAAACGATAGCTTTTGAACAAAATCTGAAGATTATGAATAGGAATTACGCGCATTTTGTTATTTATTTTAATATGTTAGTAAAATTTTAGTTTGGCCGGGCCGTGTATGTATTAGCTTATTATTAAAATATTTGTTTATCTCAATGTTGACGAGATGCACTGCCATTATTACTAAATTAATTATTTAGAAAAAGCGAGTAACGTGATAAAAATGTTTGTTTTTGTTGAAATTGACGTAAAGGTTTTTAGTGTATTTTTCCTGATATGTAATATTATAATTGAAGTTATTTACGCGTGCGCGATTAATTTGCATGGATATGGCACTCCGTTTTAATTATATTGTTTCTGAGACTTGTCGTCTTACTGAAATTCTGTAAATACATTAGTTAGATTAATTAAATAATACTTCACAATCACAAGGACCAAAACTTAATTCTGTAATACATTGCGGCTAACGTAGTAGATGTAGTAGCATTCATTACTATAATATAATTTTAAATATACCTTACTTATTCGAAGATATAAGAACAATATTTTAAATATCAAATCACCAGGCAATATTTTATTAAAACCAGCAAATATTTTATTTTCAAATATTCGACCGACATGTTTATACGAAGACGATTAATTCTATGTTTAGTTTGATTTTGGATGCTCAGAAAATAGATGTCGTTTTATTGAAATCAAAGGATAATGTCAATCGCCGCATAGCTTTAACGTTATTATTCAAAACGAACAATAAGATTAAGGAAGTAAGTAATGCATTATATATTTTCTTACCCAGTTTAGTTTAATGTAAATGTGCAAAAGCATTTTAGTGCAATGACTGTTAGTTAAGTTGTAAAGTAATCGATGGAATGTATAACTTTAAGCGAACAAACTCAAATCTAGTTGTTAATGTATTTACGAACGAGAAGTATAGATAGTGCCATCCACGAAGGCGCGCCCCTCCACTCGTCCAAATCGTTTATAGTACATGTGTGCAAGCTTTTTCCAACATTTGAATTGAATTTCGAACATCATAATGACTTATGAATGACAAGCACACTGCAAAAAATACACTCAAAGGGAAAGATGCTCAACTTAGATATAGTTTTAAGTGGGTATGGTTAGCTACTAGACGAGTAATATTTTTTTTAATTGCACCAGTAACATTTTTACTATTGACGTAAAGGAAATATATAAGAACGTTTTATAACATTTAAAAAAATATTTAAAAGTGTCTTTATAAGAGAAATATAGGTCCACCGGGACTTCATACGCGTGAATTGTTTTTTCTTCGTACACGTAGGTCCTAGCGTGATGTTAAATAGCCTTCCCCGATAAAGTACATCCCGGTAATATTATAAGTACCACATGTTTTTTTTATTTAAAATTGATTTTGGTGTTTAAGTTACCATTCTAATTCTTTAAGTAAATTTAATAATGACAGAAGATTATACCAGGTTTATTTTTTAAGTACAACACACTGGGTTTTCCTTGACATTTTAAAAATAATTTAAGTAGAGCCACTTGCGTGACGTGCCTGAATTTTTGAAACACGGCCGGCTCGCAACTGACACGCGTGTCACCCCCCGCACCCCGTGGCTTCCTCAATCAAAAAAAGAGTGGGGCGCGCCTTCGTGGATGGCACTATCTATAAACCTAGAGAAATTGTTATGAAGTTGGATATCATTTCTTCCAGAAACAGTATTTGTCCGGCTTATCCATACTTTTACTAACTGCCTCGGTGGCGCAGCGGTTAGAGGGTCGCATTTTAAAGCAACGGCTGCGCCAGAGGTCCCGGGTTCGATTCCCGGGTCGGCCCAAAAATATGTAACTAGGTTTTTCTGTTCAGAAATTCTCAGGGAAGCCCGGAGTTAGGAAGTTGGCGGTGTTTCACCCCCGTGTCTTGGAAATCACGTAAAGCCGTTGGTCCTGCGCCTGATCTCTCTCCGGTCGTGTCAGATTTCTGTCCCATCGGGCTACGAGAGTGAAAGTAATAGAAAGTGCACCTGTGTTTGCGCACACGCTTGTGCACTATAATACCGCGCAGTCGGTTAGTCGTTGTGACTGGCCACTGTAGTTGAAAACGGCTATGAGGATTATTACTTTTACTAAAATTTGGGCTCACTGCAAACAAAAAAATATTATTTTAATAGAATTTAAGGCAGCTAAATCAAAATTAATATTCAGTATATCTGATATTTGAAGGTTTAATTGGTTTGTGGTAAGAATGATTGGATGGTGTATGGTCAAATACTGAAATAATTGATGCATCATACTACTGGTACGATGCATTTTTGTGTACAAATACAAAATATTTTACCTCGAAGACGTACGTCCGAGGTCCCTGCCACCTTACCGCTTTTAAAAGACTTTCGATCACACGCACGACCTACAAACAACAAACAAGCGTCACTTTAATTAAACAAAAGAAGACGCAAGGTGGAAGCGAATTTTTCTCATGAAGTGGTAAGGCAGCGGTGACCTTGATAGTACGTAATCGTAGTAGTCATGAACTAAAACAAATTTATAGCTTATGAAAACGTATATACCTATACGTTATGTGTGTTTGTGTGCGTATGTAAATATTTGTAGAAATAAGATATTGTATTTGATATTCTCTCATAACGATTTCAAATATTTATAAATGTTTGTCCTGTTGTAAATATATGTTGTTAATGTGAAATCACAACAAATCAAACCCTGATTTAATTACAATCTCATCACTGTTGCATAATCAAAAACGAAATGGTATGCTTACATTAGTTTTCGTAAAATGTTGTTATTAAAAATACAAATTAGGAAAAGATAATTCGTATGTGAACGGTGTTTATGTAATATTTTTAAGAGGTGATGTTGCAACTATGTAGGTATAGGCCGTCAACCTAGTAGGTACTATTGTGGATACCGGACGGGACATTCATACGTGTAAAATATTTTGTTAATACTGCTACATAGCACATGTTTGTCACCGCGTGCGTATCGCTCATTAACCCAGATAATACTACTGATCTTTATAAAGAAAACCCAAGTTAAGACATGTATTTTTATCAAGTAGCTTATTATAGTTATTATTTATCAGTTTATATTTATTTCAAATCCAAATTAATAAAAAATATATTCTTATCTGTGTACCTTAAACTCATTTTAACCTATTTTTCAACTAAATTTAACTATTTTGAGTAAACAAATTTTATTTTTATTTTGTATATAGGACCTTATGTTTCTGAGGAATATTTTTTCCGTACTATCTGGGTTAAGTTGATAGCATATAACAGGTAATATCTGCATCATCTAGCTAGGTAGCTAATTCTAGACTTATTTTTGAAAAGAAAACATCTACAAATATAAACTCCTTGAGTGTCGTTCTTAGCCCCGGATATGTGCCGTTTAAGGAGACAATATGTGATAAATGAATTCGCCGCAGTAAAAAAAATAGTACATAGATAAAAGCGAAATGTGATTCGCGGCGCGATTTTACCTATTTCAGGAGTTCTGCCGTATCTGTCTGATTTAAAGCGTCTCATAATTGTAAATATTCCAAACAGGCAGGTGAAAAAACTTACTGTAACTTTTGTCCCTTTCTTTCGAGTACCAAAGTAAATGTTAGAAAGGGAGAAAAAATACATTTAAAATCGCGTTGCGAGTAGGGTTACTGCTCGGGCCTGTACACAAAATAGAAGCGATGCGACTCATCGCAAGTCTACGAACTACCACGACTGTTCACGACTATAGATGGGCGGGTGGATAAAAATACAGTGGATATTTATCCAATTTATTCCCACCCGGTAGGTAAAAATTGATTTATACCTAATTTACCTGGGTGTTTATTAAGAATGCTGGGTATTTATTAAATTTACGTTGAATACTCATTGTTTTGAGTATCATTTGGCTGTGTATGAATACCTAGACCTACAATATGATTAGAAATATCGTTTATGCTATACAGTCAGTCATCATATTCACTTAAAATCATAAATTATATTATTCTCAACATAATCGGATAATGTTGAGTAGTATGAACAACCGTTTTTTTTAAATGAGTATAACTCAAGGAGTTATCTCAACTTTGCAATAAATATTTCACTTGATGACTTGGTAGCGGTGACAGCACTCAATGTAAATCTGCATCTCAACGTATTATTTTTGTTTTGCATCAGTATTTGAATTTATTATATTTTGAGCACGTTTAACACTTTGACATATCTTTCCTTCTTTGCAAAAGCATTCTTGTATTATAAGTATTACAAAACAATAAATGCACTCTACGCGATTTTTGTAAGATTTGTAACTCAATGTTTGACAGTACTACCTTAAATCCGTCGTCGGTCGAGAAGTTGTAAAAATAGTTATTACAAAGACTACGCGGAGCGACATTACATTCAAAACTGTCAAGTTATAGCCAACGGCGATAGAACTGCGCACGTGGCAATCCCAGGTAGATAAAAAGATAAAGGGAAGTGTTGCTTTCTTAAATTTCAACCACATTATATTTGTATATTTATAAAATTTGTTCGTACTTAATTCTTAGATCAACAAATACGCATAATGTACTGCATGCACTGAATAAAATTTTGTCCTGTAAAACTGTCTAACCTTACACTTTCTCCCTCTTCCCCTTTGGGGTTGCAAAAATGCAAGTACGCACTGTATTTGCAACTAATGAACTAAATGACAGTTTTTATGGGATTTAAATAATAATATACGATTTTTATAGTTCAGTATTATAAACTTCTTGAAAAGAAATTGAATCACACCATAAAAGTGACAAACTTCAATTAAAATATTTCATTTATTTTTTTAAAACAGGCTTTAATTTATACCCGGTATCAATTGGAATCAGGTGGGTTAAAATAGCGTGGATTGGATATTTATCCAGTGGCTGGGTTTATATCCGGGTAGGCGCCCATCTATATTCACGACCCATTTTCCCAGTTTTGAGCGTTGCGAATTCGAATCGCATTTTTGTGTTCAAGCCCATTTAGATGTAAGTTATGTTTACGAAAAACATGCCGTAATTTCACAAATAGACTTATAAATAAACGTTTTAACAAATAATAGAAAAATGTTTCTACATTGTCCATTTTTCCACACCAAGCAGTCAGTGTGGATAAATTGACAAAAAGTCAAAATTGCACACTAGTGTGGAAAATCTGAATAATCCTTACTTACGCAGTACAGACGATACGGCACACGTACGACTGATTAGAGTAGTTTTATACAAGACGTTGTGATGATACAATACGGTACGGTAATATACGTCAATTTTAGAAATTCAATGCATTGTTTTATTTGTTAAATCGCAGGGCTATCACCTAAAATCGAACGGTTTTCTGTTGCAATAAATTGAAGCGAATCCTTAGTCTATGGTTGCAATAAGAGGTCCACAGTAGGCGCTTCCAGTATTAGGCAGCGCTGACGAATAATCTTGGTGAGACTACTTACACGGATTGCGATTTCTAAAGAGTACAATATCATCAATGGCCTTTTCGTCTATTTCAGATGATTTAGGATGTAGCTAAAGAGAACAGCTACACAACATTTAATTACAATACCAAAATCTATCGCTCGAGTAAATGAGGGTTATGTACAAATAAAAACAACAGTTTTGTTTCAAATTTGTTTTATAAAACATAATAAATACAGGCTTTAACGTAATGGACAACAAATAAGGTGGGTTGCGATGAAAATTACAATTTAACATTAGGACGGCAAGTGTTGGAATGTGGAGTCTTCCAATATCCATTCATCATCTTCATAATCAAGCAACTGCCTATCTAACTTAACTGCCTCGGTGGCGCAGCGGTTGGAGGGTCGCATTTCAAAGCGACGGCTGCGCCAGATTCCCGGGTTCGATCCCCGGGTCGGGCCAAAAATATGTACCTGGGTTTTTCTGTTCAGAAATTCTCAGGAAAGCCCGGAGTTTGGAAGTTGGCGGTGCTTCACCCCCGTGCCTCCCCCCATGAGAGTGAAAGGAATAGAGAGTGCACCTGTGTTTGCGCACACACTTGTGCACTATACTATACTATACTATACTAATATGTCCCGCGCAGTCGGTTAGTCGTTGTGACTGGCCACCGTAGTCGAAATCGGCTAGGGGGACTAATCAAGCAACCGATTCAAGTTTATATATGATCTGTGGCCTTACTCTGGACACTTAACCCGATCCAATGATTATAGCCATTCCTGTCACTCATACCAGGCTGACTATTCGTGTGACAGGGATGGCTATATTCATTGGATCGGGTTTTATGTCCAGAGTAAGGTTCCAGAGAGGTTTAGGTTAATTAGGTAGTTATACCTACCTACCATTTTTTACGGCCATGATATAAACACAACTTTTTTTTTATAATCTGCAATGGGTAGTTTGATGTCTATGGTGTTTTCAGAAGAAAAAAAAACACGTGTGGATATTTACTCGGGACTGCAAACCCTATAAAAATAAGATTTGCTATTCAACTGTGATATCGATTGGAGACTTTAATAAGTTTTAGATAAAAGCAAGTTTAAAATTACAATAATTTCCATGGATATTGGATCTCAGGCACCACTGGTAAGTAGTTATAATATTTATATCAATAGCTTTCGGTTACTTTACTTGCCTTCTCCTGTCAATCTTTGTAACTGGTAAATATTTTTTTAAACTGCTGTAATTTAACACTTTCACTTGTCCATGCACTACATGTAATGCACTGATTAGTTAGCTCGGTACATACAATACACTTTTAACCACCAAGAGTAGTGAAGTTCATACACACGTCCGTGAATTATGCATATAATGCAATATTGGGTAGTGAGGTAATTATTGTATTGATATAGTTGCCCTGGGACAATAAGTGTTAATATTACACTCCACAAACGTGAAATTATAGTAAATAAATATAGTAAAGTACATAACATTTACAAAATATACAACGTACTTAGTTTTATTGGTAGTAGTAATACTCAAAAGTTACCTAGATTGACTTGTCCTACATTTCGTACATCACCATAAATCGCTATATTATTACACAATGCTTTCGCTCTTATTATAGAAGCATAATGAGATGAAATATTATATTGCGTCTTAAATAGGCTTTTTAGCGTTCAAAGCCAATTCTTAAGTCTATTCGATCAAACAATACAAACATAAGGCAAGTGCTCACAAAACATACGACTAACAAAGAAATCTTGACGACTTAGTATAATTAAAGCGTTGTAAAAATATAAAGCACAGAAAATATTTATGAAACATGTACTATTAAATAAAATAGCTCAATCTACGCCTACAACATGACTTTAGCTACACAATAACACAATGTTTGGTCCTAAGACAGACCGCGGACAATATGAGATGAAAGATTATTTATTTACTTAACACGTTCCGGGACAGTGAACGCCTACAGGCGTGAAAACAATAAAACATCTATTGTGTCTGGAATAGTGTCCCGGAACGTGTTAAGATTCGTAATGTGCATTTGTGGTGTCATGGTGTTACACAAATCAATAAAAAAATAAAAATTAGCTCAAACAAGATCAAATGAAAATGAGTAAGTAGTTAAAAATGACTAGTAAGTAGCAGTTAGACCTCTAAAATATTGATGACAGATTTCTTACACAACAGTAGGCCCAACAAGCATGCCTTGATACCATTTATCGCGTCGATAAAATAATTTTATTTCCTAAACGACATCCCACATTGTTTAAACTGGTAAAGCAATTATTTTTGCTTGTAAAAACAAATGAGTACATTAAAGTTTATAGTTGTTAGAAATGTATCGATTGTCGCGATAAACGATAAAGAGGCGAGCATCTGAGACCCGCTGGGCATGAAAAGTTATACAAAACTATATAGTGCAGAGATTCACGTAAACTTAAACAACTTGTGACATAAATAAACCCTTAAAAGTACATTGCAAATTACTATAACTAGTTAAAGTTCTGCAGTGTCATGCTTAAATTACTAACGCAATACATTTAATTAAAAAGTCCTAACACCTTACTCATGGAACCTGTATTATTTCGCAATTAATATGTATTATGAATTTATTTTTAAATGGAGTAAGGCAGTTAGACATCATCTGATGGGATAGGATTATTCTTATTATGACTTATTAATAGTTATTTTTAATTAACTCAGTTCCAATTTACAATATTTTATATAATAACAATAGGATTTTGGTCTCAATTAAAATTCAGTTTACCTGTAATGCAAAGTTACTAATAGAATAATCCTATTTTTATTAATCGTACAGACAAAATAAATGAAGTGAATAATGTACACAGTTTTGTCTTGGCTTATGCTAACATTACATTCCCTAATAATGCACCACACATAAATATATCTATGACAAATACTGTTTGAATCAGCTGACTCGTATAAGAATTAATAGTTCCAGAGGTACACATACTTGATGAACATTGATGAAAATAGCATGCCTGTGTTTCGTTTTAGATAAATATTTAGTAAATTATTACATACTGGAAACGTTTACATCTACATATTTCTCGTTTTATTTTATTTAATTAGGAGATCTAATAGATAGATATTCGAAAAAGCCAACATAATGTATTTGACTACAGAGAAAAAACAATAAACAGATAGATACAAATCAAATAAAATATGAACTTAAAACGAAACACATACATATAAATATATGTGCTTTCAATAGCAAAATGGCAGTGGTTTAGTGCATTTTGTATGATGAATAAGTTAAGGTTGGGTTAAAATATTTATTTGCAAATAGTATAACAAACAATGTATGTTGTCAATTGTACTTGCGTCAAAACTTATAAAAATATAACAACAACTCTGAATCCACAAAATTCATTTCAAAAGTGCAAAGACATTGAAAACACAATTTTCAAATCACCAACCTCAATTTTGAGAAACATTCTTTATAATCCTAGCAATAAATATTAATTCCTAAACCCGTTAAAAAGAGTACAATCTTTTCAACATAAATGACGTTCTAGTGTCAGCTAATATTTAAAAAAAAGTTATATAAAATAATAACTTGTGAATACTGTGATTAGAGAGCTTACAACATAAAACCTGGGCAATAAAAGTTTAGTTGTTCTCAACGGATAGATAACGTACAACTAGGTTAAATGAATTTCGACGAAAATATATTTTCATTCAGCACTTGCCACGCTCTGGTTACGCACTGTACATTCAAATCAAGGCTGGCTCATTCACTATCAGTACGAAACCATAGTAGTTATTAAATGTTAGAAAAATCAATTGACAACACATTGATATCACTGTCAAAGTGTTGAATAACTATTTTTTGACGGTAAAGATGATTACTAAACAACTAGAATCAATCTTTGGGAATGCCGTGTATAGTGTAATTTTTTAGTGCATCGTTACAAGATATTTTAGTAAAATAAAACACAGAAAGATGCTTTTTTTGTTTACATTATGTGGGCTTGTTTGTTGAAATTGAAATGAAATATAATTACTAAGCCTTTTTCTTTGGTTAAATACCATCGTATCTTCGATTGGGTCCTATCCTTATTATGCATCCTCAGTCCAAACTCATTCATTTAGCAATATAAACTTTAATGTATAGGCAATAAAGTAGAATTTACAGTACGGTTCTGCTTTGAGATGCGCAAAGACAAGATTAGTATTTTTTGCGGCAAGAACATTATTTATTTTTCTAATTTAAGTATAATTAATATTGCACTAATACTGTGTAATTTTTTTGGCATAAATTCAATATAAGCTATGAGACCGTCTGTTTTGGAACAATTTTAGATTAATATTTTTTTGTCTTTATATTTTATTATTTAGTCTTTTAAAAGCCCTGCCTTCTATACATTAACACTTCGTTTTCTTCTTTATAAGCGTACCATACCACAATTTACATTACACAAGCCCAATCAAAGCTTCGCTACAGCTCATTTTGAACCCTAACATCATAATACAATAAGGTATTTTGTCGAATGCATTGCTGATAAACTTAACTTTTCATTAACATTCAAGAAATAAGAAAACAATAGACTCGTTTCTGGGCATGCTACGGATTTAAAATTAAATCTTAAGCAAGTGTCTCTTTCTTATCTACATAAATAAAAAGATATAGAGAAAAAATATTTAGCTTTAAACCGTTGCGTAGTTTAGTGTAAATTTCCCCGTTAAATTGTCTATTAAGGATTTCTTATTTTTTTTAGTAACTGACAGCTATAAAATTTGACGTTACGTCATTATCGTCGGTCTCTTTTCATTTAGTAAGAAGAGAAAGAGACATTAGTATAGTCCGTTGTATATATAAAATCGAATCCAATGTTGTTTTTAGAACGTCGACTTAACTTCATGAGAAATGTCAATGACGTTATTAAAAGCAAAGTTGATTTTCTCATATTTCCATAGCCTTACTTAATAATCATCGTATTCTGTACCCTATGTGGGGGCAGCAAGGTAGTTTTCGGTGCGTCATCAGTCGACGATGACTTCTTGCTCGCGTCGCTCCGGGCTGTCGGCTTTCTCTTCAATAATGGACTCTGTGCGCTCTATGTCTATGGTTTCTATCTCGTTCGGTTGCTCGCTAGAATAAAAAAATATTAATTGATTATTTATATCTATGTGATTAGCTTCCGGAGCAGAAGATTAAAGAAAAAAATATATAATTCAAATTATTTATTTATTCCAAGAGTGGTGTTATGGCATCTGCTGATAGATATGCTAAAGAAAAATATATTTTTTCCCTATTTCGATTGGTCGTTCTGAGTCTGGAGGCCTACCACGAAAAACTCGTTTTGTGGATCCGAAGCTTTTCTTAGGAAGAAGTAAGTAAGAATTTACAAATAATCGATGATCGTATTTACTTCGTCGGAAACTTCGTCTTCTGTTTGAAGTGACGCCCATTTTTGTGTCGCGTGTGCAAGCGTTTGAGGGTGGATAGGCAGCAGAGATCTCGACTATACATACAGTATAGTATAGAGTACGATATCGATATACAATAAATGTACTTAGTTTTTCTAAGTGGGTACTTACTGGTCTAGGTATGTTTCATGCACGAGTGTCTCCTCAGAGACGGGCGCGGGCGCGGGGGCGGGGTCGGGGGCAGGGGCGGCTGTAGCGCTGCTGAGGGGCAGCGACTGCGGTCGCTTTAGCCAGCCCACACGTTCCTCCTGAATAGAACATAATATAATTACACGCTAGGACATTAGTCTAGTTCTAACTGTAATTTTATTCTCCCTTTCTTGTACCATTCTGATTAATGTCTGTTCTGTTACCTATTGAAATAAAATAAAATAAAATAAGTTTTCATTCGCGTTTAGACTCGTTATGTCTAATAGTAATTGCAATGCAACGCGAAAGTTTAAAATCCTATAATATACTTATAGTTTCATTAATTGAATCAAGCTTTCATCATCATCATCATCATTATCAGCCGAAGGACGTCCACTGCTGAACATAGGCCTCCCCCATGGCTTTCCACAACGACCGGTTGTGAGCGGTCTGCATCCAGTGCGATCCTGCGATCTTCACAAGGTCGTCTGTCCATCTTGTCGGCGGACGTCCTACGCTGCGCCTTTGGTCGAAGGGTCTCCAATCTAGAACTTTTCTGCCCCAATGGCCATCAGTTCTTCGCGCTATGTGCCCTGCCCACTGCCACTTGAGCTTACTGATTCGCAGGGCTATGTCCGTTACCTTAGTTCTTCTACGTATCTCCTCGTTTCTGATTCGATCTCGTAGAGAAACACCGAGCATAGCCCTCTCCATCGCTCGTTGTGTGATTTTGAGCTTTTTTATGAGGCCCATAGTTAGAGACCACGTTTCGGATCCGTATGTCATCACTGGTAACACACACTGGTTGAAGACTTTCGTCTTCAGACACTGAGGTAATTGAGACGAGAAGACGCTCTTACGCAGCTTCCCGAACGCTGCCCAGCCGAGTTGGATTCGTCGATTGACCTCTTTCTCGAAGTTGGACCTACCTAATTGGATTACTTGTCCCAGGTAGACGTACTCGTCAACAACTTCAAGAATTGAGTTCCCAACAGATACCGGAGTGGGTACAACACGGGAGTTCGACATAATTTTCGTCTTTTCCATGTTCATTTTAAGACCCACTTGTTGGGATACTCGGTCAAGGTCTTCGAGCATAATGCCCAGATCATCCAGCGTCTTTGCCACAACGACTATATCATCGGCAAACCGGAGGTGTGTCATGTATTCGCCATTGACGTTGATGCCGAATCCTTCCCATTCCAGGAGCTTGAAGGCGTCTTCCAGTGCCGCTGTAAACAGTTTCGGAGATATAACGTCTCCCTGTCTTACACCTCTTCGCAGTGGAATCGCCCTCGTATTCTGTTCCTGTACTCGGACCGACATGGTGGCGTTGTTATACAGACACTTTAACACCTCTATATACCTATAGTCTATGTGGCACCGCTGAAGAGACCGAAGCACCGCCCAAGTTTCGATCGAATCAAAGGCCTTCTCATAGTCCACAAACGCTAAGCATAGAGGCATATTATACTCCTCTGACTTCTGTATAATTTGCCTAAGCGTATGGATGTGGTCTATGGTACTATAGCTTTTTCGGAATCCGGCTTGTTCGGGAGGCTGGAAGTCATCAAACCTACGTGCGAGACGATTCGTGATGACCCTTGAGAACAGCTTGTAGACATGGCTCAGGAGTGAGATGGGTCTATAGTTCTTCAATAAGGTTTTGTCTCCTTTTTTGAAGAACAACACCACCACACTCCTGTTCCATGCCTCAGGTGTGATGCCCTCTAGCAGCACGGAATTAAAAAGCTTCTGAAGGACTTTGAGTACCGGTGTTCCACCCGCTTTCAGAAGTTCTGCTGTGATTCCGTCCTCGCCAGGTGCTTTGTTGTGTTTAAGCTGTTTCAGGGCCATCCTAATCTCGTAAAGGCTGATGTCCGGGATGTCTTCAGTGTAGTGTCGGGTCAGGGTAGCTCTTGGGTCTCTGGCCGAGCTATCAACGGGTTCGGCAACTGAGGTGTACAACTGCCTATAGAACTTCTCGATCTCCCTCGAAACCTCTGCTTTCGTCGACGCTACACTGCCGTCCTCCGTCTTTAGCTTCGTCAACTGGCTTTGCCCAATAGACATGTCCCTTGCAAACACTTTGGAGCCTTGGTTCCGCTCTATCGTCTCTTTAACGCTGTTCGTGTTAAAGGCACGAATGTCGTGTCGCAAGGACTTCCATATTCGTCTATTGAGCAGCCTGTAGTTTTCAGCATTATCGGAGGTCTGCAGTGCCATAGATCGACGTTCTGCCATGAGGTCGAGAGTGTGGACCGAGAGTTTTTGAGGGCTATTTTTACGGCCAGGCCTAAAAAACTTCATCAAGCTTTACTTTGCGGAAATTCAATATTGAGTTTAATTTGTTTAAAATGTTTTGCTTTAAATTTCCGCCAAGCGACGCCGGCGCAGGCACCCAACACGAACACGAACCGTAAAGGATTTGGCACCCTGGTTGCGCTCTGCGGTCTTATAATTTTGTATGAACCGGACCGCAGACCGACCTATATTCTTTGGGACGAGCTCGTGTACAAACCTAAGGGCAGGTCGAAAACACTCTGAGTTTTTCTGGTACATAGAAGAGGCGCAACTCTCCCGCGCTCCGGCGCTCATGTAACCTACGTTAATTAAGCAGGCGGATGTCCAATATCGACAGCGATACCAATAAATTTACCTGGTGGTAATATAAATGTTTTTTGTCCCCATAAAACTTCTGGCAGGAGGAAATCCTATTTCTGGTCGAGGAAATCCTATCTCCGGTCGAGGATAGTTATCTAACATTGACCAAAGTTTTCATATAGGGAACGGCCGTTAATAGGTAGGACAGGGGTGTCACGCACCTGCGGCGTGCACACGCAGCTGATGTCGGTCTGCGTGGCGGCGGGCGCGCGCGCGCAGGCCACGCAGCGCAGGAGGTCGTGCATGGCGGCCTGCAGCGACGCGACCTGCGCCTGCAGGCGCCCGCACGTCTCGGTGAGCTGCCGGACCGCTTCCGTGCTCTCGTCCGAGTCGCTACGGACTTTTTGGGTGTCTGAAAGCAAGGTTATTTGCGTGTTACTATAGTGTACGAATATGTGTAGCTTCTAAGATAAATAAATAAATAAATTTGACAAACAACACACCAGTTGCGTTGGTTACGAATCAGGCAACGTATATGACGGGGGCGTCTCCAATACATACTTAAATACATATAAACATCCATGACTTAGGTACAAAAGTTTGTGCTCATCACATAATAAATTGCCATAATATTTGCCTTTTGCGGGATTCAAACCCGCGAGCACAGTAGTCAGGAGCCTTAACCACTACACGCGTCATTAACACTTTACGCACACGCTATTTTGATACCTAAAGAGGTGTATTAAACACCCAATGTTGAAATGGCCAGATAGAGTGAACCACGAACGACAAATGATAGGTATTTCTGGTATCGAAAAAAGTGATATAGGCTCTGCTTTTCGATTTAGCGAAATTCTGCTGCGAAAGACATCTAGTTGACCTTTGAAAATATCCGTACGCTCTTTTAAAGCGCTTGCATGGACTGTGAACGCGATACGATTACTCTATCAACTCAAGAAAAGTTCATAGTTCAACTGATGGCCTTTGAGGCAGAAAAGTTCTAGATTGGAGACCATTCGACCAAAAGCGCAGCGTAGGACGTCCACCGACGAGATGGACAGACGACCTTGTAAAGATAGCAGGATCACACTGGATGCAGACCGATTACAACCGGTCGCTGTGAAAAACCGTTGGGAAGGCCTATGTTCAGCAGTGATGATGAGTCCAACTAACCTGCCGCCTGTAACGTAGAGACCTTCTTCCAAAGCGCGTTGATGGCCTGCATCTGCAACTGCTGGATCTTGCGTTCGCTCTCTAGCGCTGCTTTGGTTGCCTCCATGTCGCATGTCAACCTTCTGGAGAGGAATTTGTTTTATTTTAATATGCTTGAACAAGTTCTATTTTATTAGTTTTTCATATTTTTTACACTTCAATATCATGAAACCAACTGCAAAAGTCTCGACCAATTTTCAACAATCGTACACCAGATGACGCAAGCCATACAAAGGTAAACGCTGAGACAAAATTAGTGTAGTAGTGCTTGAATTACAGCAAATATTTTTCGATTTAATAAAAAAATAAGTACATAAGTTAAAAGGATATTTGATTCAGCAGAAATCATGATCATTGTGTGTTGTGTAATTAGAACGGACTTATCCTATCCTATCTCCCCCTCAATACACTATACTCACTGTATGTGCTGTCTCGCTCTCGCCGCCTGTATGGCATGCAGGATCCTCAACGTATCTTTATTCAGGTTCCTGCTTCTATACCCGCGCCACATCTTCTGAATGGTCACGGCGGCCATAGACTCCGCGCTCATCTTCTTCTGCCGCCTCTGGTTGGAGGCCAGCTTGATGATCTCCAGCTTGTCAGGGTCTATTTGGTCTGTGCTCTCTTGTTTGGTAATGCCGTTGAGTTTCTTCTCTTCAGTTTTTATGTCACCTGAAATTAATTCAATAAGTTTAAAACGAACCGAAATTACAATTGTGATAAAATAAAATATAATAGTCCCTCTTTTATTACTAAAACACTCTCATTCATTGATCCGTAACTTACTTACAAAAAACTAGTATTTGCTATAATTAATTAAAATTATTGCTAAATATTCGAAACATTAATCTAAATAGAAATAAACCCGCACATCTAACCCACAAACAGTAACATTTGACATTTCGGAGATCTCACGCTACACAAGCGCCCCTGGCGGCGAATTCATACGCGTTAGCCCTCATTCCGTAAACTTCCTTATTGTTCGTATCTTATTCAAATGTCGGAAAAATAGAGAAAAGAAGCTAGTTTTAAATTACAAATATCACCATTCAATCATAAATTCTTCTTTCATTCGTTTGTTCATAGCTTAGAAATAATACATGCTTCAATGTTATTAAAATAAATCATAACACTTCATGATGATCCTAATTTCGTTTGTTTATTTGAACGCGCTATTCCAGGAACGAATGGACCGATTTAAAAAAAAGTGTTGAATAGCTTATGTATTGGGGAAGGTTTTAGGTTATAAAACATCACGCTGCGATGGGAGGGGAGGGAGCGAACTCAAAACGCTCAGACGCAGCAGGACTATATTTTATACTTTACCTTTAGACAAACTTCCCTTCCTCTCAATTTTCGCTTTCAACTTCGGGCTCGACGTAGCACTTTTAGGTAGCTTCGGCGAACCTCCCTTAATATTCCTATTCGGCTGCACAATCTGCCTGTGAGGCCTCTCTTCCTGTATGCTGCTATTGCTCGACTGTGACGAGATGCTATTCACCGAGTGATTGGTCGGCTTTGGTATGGTTCTTTGGATGTCATAGATCGGGTCTTGGTAGTCTGGGCTCATGAGCGATTCCGGTACGGGCACCATTTTCGATGCTGCTTCTAGGGAGTGGTTCACTGGTTTTGACGGCAGTTGCTCTGCAAACAAAGTTATGTGCGTTTAGTTAGATGATATAGAGCAGTATCTATATAATCGTAGTAGTAATATTACGTATTTGAAAGGCGGAATTTTTCAGATGGCGATACTTAAAAGTTTGATAACCGTTGATATTTGTAGGAAATAATGTTTTAAACCAGTAAATTTATTTTCGTTTTATGTATTAAAAATAATCCATTGACACGTTTAGCCGTTTGGCACACGCATACAAGAATTGAAAATACATTTTTGGACCCGAAGTAAGTAAAAATATGTTCGGTAGGAGTGCTGAGTCATCAAATATTTTGTATGGAAAACAACATTATCTTACCTGGTGCTTTTTCTTTCTCTTTCTCCTTAATGCTGTCTCTCTTCTCGCCGCCATACATGAGGCCAGGCGAGTCAAAGCTTTGGCTCATCGCCTGGGGTAT
Organism: Pyrausta aurata; assembly: GCA_963584085.1. NCBI lineage: Eukaryota > Metazoa > Arthropoda > Insecta > Lepidoptera > Crambidae > Pyrausta > Pyrausta aurata. The sequence continues at coordinate 2,008,720 of OY757267.1, forward strand.
GCCGGGAATGTCACCGGAGCAAGACATTGACATTTGGTGCGAGGGTGAGCCAGATTTGGACATAGACGAGTGGTAGCTCGATGTTAGACGGTCGGGAGAACGGCCCATGTGACGCGAGGAAATGCGAGCTACAAAAAAAAATATTTTTAAGTAAAATCATAAAGCTTTATATGCAGTTAAAATAAAGTAACCACCATAGTGTTATATTTTATACTTTGATTAAAGGTCTAAACAGACTACACCGTACGATATAGGTATACACACTAACATAGGCTGTAAGTCACTTGTGCATTACTAACAATTTATGGATGTTAAATCTGAATTAAAGATATATTTTTTTATATATACCATGACCGTGCTAGGAGCGTATCAGCCACGAAAAGCATTACGATACGCTCTACTTCGCCCACTGAATCTACAGCGTTATGTCTCACCGTTACATGGAGAGAGCGAGAGCGTATTCTGCCGGTGCTGACACGGCAGAATACGCTCTCGCATACGTGTTGGTCGGTGACGGAACGGTCTAGTGGGGAAAAGTGACATAGTTTTACAATACATTTTTTTTCCTGACACTTTCCTAGCGCGGTCATAGTATGCTACGGAGAAAAATAATAGTGGTGCAGTGTGTTAAAAATACAGGGGCTCATAATCTTTATGACGCAAATAATTAGTTTATTTTATTAAACTACTTACATTGAACTCTCGGCGACTGTAACTTTGGTTTCAAGGGGCTGTGATTTTGGTCTTTCAACTGCTGTTGATGATGCTGGGCCTGCAACAATTGAAACATTCACAATAGTCCATAGAATCTGTATTGTGATGACAAGCCATGATGACATAAGGAATTAACATATCATTAAGAAATCGACCTTTGGTTGGTACATTGAACTCATTAATCGATATGAACCAGTTTATTTCAGCTATTTATTTGTATTACTATTCACACATTAATGCTGTGGCATTTACGAGCTCCGAAATACCTTTTTTATTGATTTCATCACCTTACTACCCATATTTTTGTATGGACCTGACCGCAGACCGTAACCAGTGTGTCAAATTCTTAAATCTAAATAAAACCTTACCTTGCTGAGAATAAGGCGCAACTTCCTCTGGTCCTCAGTTTCCAACGCGTCAGCTGTCAAGGGGCAGGTGGAGGCGAGGTATTCGCACAATTCCTGATGCTGGCCGGAGTGGAAGTGCCGTCCTTTGCCTTGGCTGTATAGCCATTCGGCTTTTAAGCTAGCAAAAAATAAAAATAAACATAATTAATACAAGCAGCACCTGATTATTTTGTCAGTTGAATATTAATTATAAGTAGTAGGCAAATGCGTTCGTCAATTATTTTTTTTTCATTTAATTTGGTACAAAACAGTCATTACATCAATTTAGTTTTTTATAATTTTATCGTCAGGGTTTCATAATAACAATAATTATTTTACACAGAAAATGCAAATTCATGAAGGTATCCACGCATTTCTAAGCTGCTGACATTATAACAAAATTACTCATTAGCCGTTTGAAAGTATAATTAGCAATTCCGAGCGAATACTAAAGAACGCTTGAGTGGCCTGTAATGAAGGTGATGCATATTCAGAACGCGAAGAGAATATTAAAAGCCGTTGTTAGGAGAGTGCAGGTGCATATTATGTAAATACAAGTCTTATTTATTGTCTGGTGTTATTATTACACTCGGACGCTTTGGCGGCAAAACATAGAAGCTTTTGAGATGGCCTTTTGGTTTACTTTATCAAGAAAATTAAACTATAAAGCCAAGAACTCTCTGCTATGTGGTAAGGTAATACATATTTGTCCATGGGTATGGCATAGAAATAAACCGACGTTAGTTAAGGTCGCGTACCTGGCGGTGCCAATGCCATGTAATCCGCATTTATGTTGCGATCGAGTAATGGAAACAAGGGTGAGGTGAACAATGCAATAACTTAATAACATCATAGATTAATAGTTTTGACTGCATGCATAAAAAATATTGCAGAAATAGACTAGAAGAGCGTATATGACCTAAATAAAGGAAAGTTGGACGTCGAGTCGTACCAAGAGGACTCGGAATAGAGATAAATGGAGAAAACTCCACCGACAAGAGCATACCTCTTAAATGAAGAAGAATAAGAAGACTTTGCCCTCTATGATAAAAAATAACGTCAGGTAAATAAGGTCTACCCTGCAGTATTCTACGCTTTTTAGTAAGTTGAAACTTATGGCCCATTTACACGAGGCCAGTAGACGAGCCAGTCCAATAAGCCAGGCCAGTATATTGGCTTCGTGAAAATAGAGCCAGGCCAGTGCATTGGACTGGCCCAAGCCAGTGGACGAAGCCAGTCCAATAGAATAGAACGGTTTCTAATTTGCTGGCGCCAGTGCTACTGGCCTCGTGTAAATGGGCCATTAGACTTACCTTTCTATGGCACTGACAACGAAGCCGTCAATGCTTTTCACGCTGAGAATCCAGTTCAGAACGAACGGCCGGTAGTCGAACCCTCTGTGATGGCAGTTAAGAAGTCTATTTCACTTTGTTTTAAATAAAAATACATACACATTCATATAGATATAGGGGGAAAATCCTGTAAAAATCACCAAAACGAAGTAGCAGAGTCTTACAGTTAATTAAATTACAAATAAATGTGCACGAAATAAATACGTTAAGTGTTTTATATAATGAGTTTAATTTTTACATGTAGGGGACATAATAATAGTTAATTTTTGTCTGTATCTATTCATATGTACTCGTAGCAGCAAGATGGACTTAAAGAATCTTTAGATCGCGTAGTATACTGTGGTCTGTATCCAGCAGTAAACCTTTTGCTGATGCTGACTAACTAGAATAATAAAATTGACTATGATGATGCTAGAATCAAACAAACATAAAAACAAAGATGGATGTTCTTATTTTAAAAAAGGATACAGCTTATCCTTCCCCGCCATAGCAACGCACGGGTTGCCCTGTATCGTGAAGCTGTCCAGCTTGGTCAGATGTACCAGGTGACATAGCTCGTTCAGATCCGGCAGGCTGTTGTGCGCTAGTCCCAGGTGCTCCAGCTGAGCGGGCAAATAGCGGTCGCACTGCCGTAGGTCGACTATCCGGTTGCGCTCTAGACTTAAGTGCTAAAAAAATGCCAACAATAACACATGCATACACATCGAATTGATTACCACCTTTTTTTTGGTCGGTAAAAAGAAAGTATCTTTGGTGAGAGAAGATCGAGACTACTTTTATTTATTGTACACAGATAGAAAGGCTAAATTATAGCCAATATGCTGCCAATGGAGTTACAAAACATTCAAATAACCTGTTGTAACTTATCAAGTTGTGTCAAGGGCCCAAAAGATAACAAACACAAAGCTCCATCAAAAGTAACAATCAAATCATAATTCACACATACTTAAAAAGTGCTAATATTGCGAAACTGATTTCGCTGCACTTTAACAGGGTAGTAAAGATCTGCAATTTATGCCTTGATAATAGAAGGGCTTCTATTCATCACCTCATTAAACCACTCTTTGAGCGCCTTCACATTTAGGCGACTTTAGCCGCGCGACCGTCGCGCGACAGTCGCACTGCTGATAATTCCACACATAAATGGCAGCAGAGGTGCGCGGCAGTTGCGCGGCTGTCGCGCGGCAGCAGCGCCGCTGTTTTTTTATGTATGGGCATCCTCTGCTGCCGCGCTGCTGTCGCTCTAATATGAAGACGCATTTAAATTAACTGTTATACCTACTAATGTAGGTAATAATATAATAAGTAGGTAAATGTTTACTTACTTTTAGGTTCTTCAAGTACGAAATATCGGCAATAAATGAAATTTGGTTATTTGACAGGTCCAGGTGCTCCAAATGCATATTGTTATTGAGGTGTTCTATTGATTTTATGTTGTTACCTACAAAGTAAAGAAGTAAAAAATTATATGATGTCAGTTGCAGTGGAGATCTAAAATAGAATTAATAAAGTCGGTTTTTTTTTTTTTACTTGAATAATGTAATTCATCATTCTTTTTGTTAAAATATTTCATTTTAAAATAAGATAAACACAAAATTCAAAAAATCATCAATCCTTTGTCAATTAAATAAATAAATAAAATAAAAACTACATAGGCTATAGGTAGGGCACTCTCCTGCAACTATAACAATCTTTCTGCATGACCCAAAGGTATGACTGGGAGAGAATGCTTTTAGCATTAAGTCCACCTTTTGTACACTCTTATTTGTGCAATAAAGTTAATACAAAAATAGTCAATTAGTTGAATTTATAAATATTATTTTAAAAGTTATAAAAAGATTGTTTTCAGTATTCAACTAGCAAAGACAAATAGACAGTCAAGGAAATCCTATCCATCTAAAATAAATCTGTGAACCTATAACACAGTGGCAAGACAATAGCAAGCATTGTAAGTTGATCTTATAGATAGACGAACAGAGAACTGTGTCACAGTTTTATGCAAGGCTGCCTAACTATTCCAACATCAATTGACTATTATAGCATATACATATTACAGCCTATTATTAACAGCATTCGCTGACCTTCATATGCCATTCTTGACATGAATATTTAAAAATATATAAAATGCTTTGAGAATGAGCACAGCAATACGTTTGAAATGATTGATTACTTAATATTAAATATTATTTGGCGCAAACAAAAAACTTTTATACAATTAAAAACATGAACTACTTTTTATAAAATTCTGCCATATTATGTTTCACAAAAGGATACATTTAAATGTATTGAGTAACTATTAGGCTAAAGCTATTTTAATGTGAATATGACACAATGATTAACTAATACGTTATTTTTGAATAATAATAAATTTAAAATTAAAAATATCTTACTTACCAGCTAATTTTAATACTTTAAGGTATATTAAATCCTTAAGTCCCTCGATTTGAAGAATTCCATTATTGTTAAGAGAGAGAATGCGGATGTTTGTGAGCCGGGACACTCCATGCATGCGGAGTAAGAAATTGTTGCATATTGAGAGCTACAAAAAGAAGGGTGATGTGAAAATTCTATATTTATGGTATCACTAACTGGAACTAAGGTTGAGATATCAATAATAAAGTAAAATTATTATTGTCCAAAATTCAGGACTTTTAAATTTTACTGATAGAATCTGACTGAGATTCTATATTAATCAGTCAGGTATCAAACGAATGCCGAGAGTCGCATAACAATGGAATTTTTATTGTGTCTCGTTTACACATACTTGACGGGTTAACTACAAATGTGCATGAAAATGAATTTGAATTTGCAGTGTCATCTGGTTCAGGACCTCAATTAATTTGAAATTGGATAAATGAGACAAATTGGATTTTAAGTGGCAATAACTATACAACACTTGGAACAGAAGCAAAGAGTTATGTGTTAAGGTCTTACATTCTCCACCCGGCTATAGGTGTCGATATTGTCCAGCCGCTGCAGCTCATTCTGGTCGAGGATTAAATTAATAACTGTCTTAGATTCGTCTGCAGGCGCTTTCTCTATTTTCTTCAACCCACGCCTCGATAAATCCAAAGTTTCATTCTTAGGTTCGTCTGTGGATAAAATTACTGTGAAGTTTACTGCGACAACTCAAAATTAACCGGTAAAAATCCAATACTCACCCATATTTGTTTTAATTTAGCATCTTTTATTTATTTTCGGTAAATACGATGCGGATTTTCACAAAAAATCAACATTTGTGTTTGACATTTTGGCAATACGTCTTAAAATATTGGATAAACTTATAAGGGGAATTTAAAATCCTATTCCATTCCATTGATCTTTGTAACAAAAATTTGCTAAATCAGACAAGAAGCAGAAGCAGAAAGTAATTTTACTAACGGATTTTGGTGGGTTTCAATGATGAAAATATGACTTGACTTGACACTCGCGAGTCGCTCCGGTCGCCGCCGTTTGATAAGGCAACAAACAAGAATTTCTGAACGTACAGTGACGACATCAACGTCAGCGTACCGTAGTGCTTCCACCATTTAGCTGCTTTGCGGTTTTTGGAACTGAACCGAACTATTGAGAAGAAAAATCATGTTTGAATAAAACGAAATAACTAACTTTTTAGAACCACATGATTCACTCTGTTATTCAATCAATATAATGGTGTCGACTGTTGATCCTTAAAATCATCTTAATTTATTTTAGTTCCACTCATATAATTTGTAACGATATTTAGATATTTAAAATGGATTTTCTCTCTCACCTGTAAATATTTTTACAGTTACCACTTACCTCCCATTCCACACTAAATAACGCTACAAAGCCGGCCGTTACTCATGCTTTAGGATAATTAGGATTGAGGATAGAATTAAAACACCGATTAAGACAATGGATATTATACCGGTTTTGAGGTTTAAAATCTGTTAGTTAGCAGCACTACTTCGCGGTGGCGGCGAGTTTTGTTGAGGTTAGTGAATTTATTTACAAATTTATTGTTTTCGAGCATAATATCAACAAAAAAATAACTCTAGCGTCAACTTTATGAACAAACAAAGTTTGAATAATAATTTTAATAGCAATAAATTCCGTGGTTCATTCAATAAAACACCAAATCAAAGGACGCGTTAGTTGACACTTAATAGGGGAAACTTTGTTTCGCTTCGTAAACTCGTCAACTTTGAACTTTCCTGATATTATGCAAATTTTCTACTTTCAATTTTAACTGTAGTTCTGTTCTAGAAAATACTTTTTGTGAGTGATTGTAAAATCCAGCACATTACAAGTTTCTATTTATAGCCAATTCACATGTAACCTCTTTCGTTTAGGCGGGAGAATGGCATTGGCAAAGGGCCTGGGCCCTGTTCAGGTATTCGGTGTGATCCTGTTCGTGAGGATCGTGTCTGTGTTCTTGGTGCAGACGTGGTATGTGCCAGATGAGTACTGGCAGACATTGGAAGTGGCCCACAAACAGGTGTTTGGCTATGGAGCCCTAACTTGGGAGTGGACTAAAGGCATCAGGAGCTACCTGTACCCAAGTGTGGTAGCTGTCTTATATGCCATACTGAAGTTCACAGGGCTGGATCATCCTCAGGCTGTGGTATGTACCTTATCTACATCAAGATAGCCAAGCCCACTAATTACATTTAGGTCGAAGTTGTTTGTTTATGTTTTGAATTAAAAAAGCATGATTTGTGCAATGATAATTTTTTTTGCAATTTAATATCATATTTTTAACTGTCATGATTTAGAGGCGAATTATGTTATCAGTTGAGTTTACGAATTAAGAATGATGTAAGTAAGATTAATATTTTAGATTTTGTAGGGATAACTTAATAACTCATCATTACTCTATCAGGTAGGTTGCACTAAAAGCTATATTTGCTTTCTAGATTCTCCTGCCTCGCATCCTCCAAGCCGCACTCAGTGCATACGCCGACTACAGTTTCTTCAAGTGGACAGGGGGCCGTAAATGGGCCCTCTTCCTAGTCCTCACATCATGGTTCTGGTTCTACACAGCCAGTAGAACTCTGCTGCAAACTGTTGAGACTGCTCTTGTTGCAATTGCATTGTCGAAGTACCCATTCAGAGATGGCAAGTCTAGCTACTATGAAAAAGGTGAGCCTGTTTTCTTTGAACCTAATAGTAGCTATGTATTAAATAAAATACCAGCATAAGCAGATAACAAGCTCTGTCTGTACTATGGAACTAATTGCATTTTACTGCATTGGGTGTTATTTGACATTGGCGAAAGTGGAAACACTGGTTAGCCATAAAAGAGAATAAGAAGAAGAAGATTATCCTGTAATGAAAGATATAAGTTTAGAAAAATAATAATAAATAAAAAAAATTTTGGAAGGGCAAGATAGAAATCAAAATCAGGCCCTTTTTTTTCTCATCAGCTAGTTTTTTTTTACCACACAATGATGTACATTTCAGAGAGCAACCTGTGGATCTGGCTGGCCGTAGTGAGCGTGTTCGTGCGGCCGTCGTCGGCGCCACTGTGGGTCATCCTAGGGCTGTACAACCTGGCCACTGCTACGGAACCACGACTGAGACTAGTAGTCCGCACCTATGTGCCTATTGCGTGAGTAATACTTGTTTGTACTAGAAAAAAATAATACCTGGGTTTTTCAGTTCAGGAATTCTCAGGGTAGTCCAGAGTTTGGAAGTTGGTGGTGGTGTTTCACCCCCGTGTCTCGAAAAACGCGGTAAGCTGTTGATCTTGCGCCTGATCTCCCTCCAGTCGTTTCAGATTGCTGTCCCGTCGGGCTATGAGAGTGATAGGAATAGAGAGTGCACCTGTATTTGCGTCCGTAGTCGAAAACGGCTAGCTAGTGGGACTATTATTACTTGTTCTTCAAATGCTTGATTTGTCAATTTTAACTAAGGTTAGCCATAATAGTACTGAAGTGTGCGCGACACTTTTGGAGAGACGATGGCAGCCGTCGACTAACTGCTGTTGAATAACTGCCGCTATCGGGTTGACCGTGTCTATGGCAGCTGCCACCTCTTGTCCGCAACATCCGTTACGTGTCTTAGGCAGTTAAAAGCCAGGCTTGATATAAAAGAAAATGGGTAACTGGCTGACTGTCACTGAGGCCAAGCCCAAGTCAATAGTACGAAATAAGGCAATAGTCTCTCTGACTCACACAAAAACAGAATACATTTATCCTGTATGTAAACTAACAATAAATTATTGTTTACAGCTTGGTAGCTGGAGGAGCTCTGGTGGCTTTAGACTCATACTTCCACGGCAGCCTGATTGTCACCCCGTGGGAATTCTTCCGGTTCAACGTTCTGCATGATGTCGCCTCATTCTATGGACAACACCCATGGTAAGTATCTTTGCAGATAAACTATAGGACTTAAAACTGCAAGTGTGGAGGGCTAGTTAAATACTTAATGCTCTTTCGTCAAAAAAAGAAAATAATTGTGTAGCCATCTGGGGGTCAATAAACCTTGTTTTTTAATTACATATTCAACAATAGAAAATCCAATGAATAGGAGGTATGTTCAGCAGATTACTAGTTAGATTCATACATAGCAAAAATATGATTTCAATGTCACCAACACATTTTATTTAGACATGGTCTATTGTATTAATGTAAATTAGGCAATTTCATAATTTTACACAGGACAATGACTCTTTTTTTTTTTTAAATACTTTTGGCTGAAAATTTGAAAGTATTCATCTTTTCCAATGCAAAGAGGTGTAACACATCATGATATTGAGTACAAAAAGCATAAAGAAATATGTTAGTGTGAAATAAGTAACTTTCTTCTCCATCTTCTACTCTCTGACTCTGAACCCGGATTTCCTATATCATTATAGCTGATAGTATTGTAACCTGTTAGTAATTTGTTGTTTTACTTACACTTTAACTCCTAGTCTGTCTCTTTAAATCCCTTCAGCAGGAATAGATAGTGCTGTTCGGATTTCAAACCGTGTTGTTTATTTGACACAAACTACTAACTTTTTTTCACAGGCACTGGTACCTATGGCAAGGTATTCCAGCAGTGCTGGGCATCAACCTGCTACCGGTAGCGGCTGCTGTAGCCACCATTGTCCGTCGCCCCAAGGAGAATAAGACCGGCGTGCTGCTGTTGGCTGCCGCGGCTGTGCATGTTGCTATCTACAGGTAAACATCTTGATAAAGGAAGACTTCTAAGTAACGTAGCCTGCGTAAACTTGGCCATGATAGAACTATGAGCGATGCGTCATGGCCGCATGTGGCTCGCTCCATACTCTCCCACACTATTATATATTCTGTGCCCATAGTTCCACCACAGCCGCGCGACTCCAATGCTCCGCATGGGTCTAGCCGCTTACGCAGGCCGCATTGCTATACTCGGCCCGGCAAACCTTGATCCCTATGACATTGACGGTTATTCCTACGACAAAATCTTGTAGTGGCGTCCCCGTTACATTAGAATTGAATTGGAGGCTTCTAAAAATGTCATATATTAATTTTCGGTAGATATATGCCATAACAATGATATTCTGTCGTAATTATAACAATTCTTAACATTTACAAGAAATTATCTCAATCAGACTTTACGTTTACGTCCTGCAAAAGTTACTTCGTTTGGCAGATATCGACTAGTGCGGAAAATATCGATAAACCAATGTCGATAGTGGAAACGAGTGTACATGATTATAATTATTCATGTTATAGGTGCTAAATGTTAAAAAGTTGCAATCCTGGGAACACCAGGTTTTGTTTTATTTAAGATTATATTTTATTAGTATAATTTTTCATGTGTGGCATAATTAAGTGATTATGAGTGTCATTACTTTTTCATACCTAAGTATTAATACATTCTCTATTGAATATAACGGACTTTGCCTATAAAAAGTTAAGTTACATTGACACGACCCATCACTAACATGAACTGTCATAGGGATCAAGGTTCGCCGGGCCGAGTATAGGATGAAAATATACGCCAGATCAAAGAGGATAGAACCACTACGTTTTAAGAGTTGGCACCTCCCTTTTACCCGTTGTTAGGGTTATGAACGTACTTATTACCAACCTAACAACAAATACAGTGCTACCAACTTAAACAATAAACGTCAAAATAATAGTGCTGCACCAACCTGAAACCTAAACATGCTATCGATATCGATAAAAATACTGCTTAGGATTTACTTTCAAAATCTCAAATATTTTACTTTAAAAAACAAAAGCAAGCGGTAAGTTCCACCATAGCACGCCTTCATAGTGCATATACACAGAATATTTGTAAGAATATTGACATGCTGTGAAATGGTTACCGCTGACTTTTTCTAATAAAAAAAGAGTAAGAATCAAGTCGTTTATTTAGAATAATTGAGGTTCATCATCACAATCACATCAGCCGTTGGACGTCTTTGGCTGGATTTTCTTCACAATAATCGGTCCAGATCTATCCCCATCCGGAGATTTTCGGTCGGCAGTCCGTCTTTTGGGGCCTCTGCCTACGCTTCAATACTCAATACTTTATTGCTCCATAATGTACAAAATTAGGTGTCGTCATTCATCTTCATTAGAACCTATAAATATAAATATGTAAATATAAATATGCGCCAGACAACACACCAATTGACGTGGTTTCGAACTAAGGAATTTTCTTTCCTTTTTCTTCTTGCATTCAATTTTCAAAAATAGCACGAACAATAGAAATCACTCGTCAAAAATATCGACATAATTTTATGTATGAGCACCGCACTATTTACAAACGTTAATATTATTTTTAAATTTTTTATGCGATTATTGTAACAAATATAGTTAGTAGGCAGCCGAATTCAGTCATTAAACATCATAATTTGCATGCACAAAATGAGAAAAAACGTAAACTTGCTGATCATCTACCTGTTAGGTTCCAGAGGAAATCTGGCTAAAAATATGTCAGAAGTACATTTTCTGACTCGCCTCACACCACAAACATCACTTTTCTTAGTGCTTTACTCCCCATAACTCGCGAATTTACACGATACTTCTGTTATATTCAATGAAAACAAAATTGCAAAACGTGATTTACGAAATTACACAGAAAGAATCGCCATTTTGACAATAATACCAACATTCAATTTGACGTATAACCCGACTAAAATTAGAATGCTGACATGATAACGTGATACTATGCGGCGTCAAACATTTTTAATTTGGTAGAATAGTGATTGTTGGCATAAAGTACGTTCATAATTTTGATTGTTCGTAGTGGCGACCCGCTGCGCCAGATAACATACCAACTGTCATAGTTTTGAACGTATTAGCAAATTCGTATGGCGATTTTGTATAATCCACTCAGCAAATTAGCGTTGGACAGCACAACACGAGCGAGTGAAGAAATACTATTAATTTTTCTTAAGTTGCATCCCTCTTAGGGCAATTTGGCGACTGAGAAATTAGTGCAAGATTGCATTGCAAAGAATTGAAGCAAGATCGCAAAACGTCTCCATGAATGTGAACGTGCCGGCCTCGTAGTGTCGTAACTTTATGGGAAAAACTAGTATTCTTGAATTCCGGGACAATCAGATGCAATTACTGGACACGGGACCACATGCAAAATTCCGGAACAATCCCGGAAATCCCGACCATCTGGCCACCCTTGGGCTAATATGTGATTAGAAATGTAATTCAGTTACATTGATAAGCTGTCTATCTTAGGTAAATGTTAAATTTGTTTGTTCCAGCTTCATATCGCACAAGGAGTTCAGATTCGTGCTGCCGCTGCTGCCCATCTTCCTCTACCTCGCGCAAGACTTCATCGTGCCGTGGAGCCGGAAAGCTAAGAAGTGAGTATGCTATGCACACCTTAAAATTAATGTATGAAATAATGTTATTAAGCTAAAATTTCTGTAAAGTAAACTTTCAAATTTTGAACAAGATGATTAATTTGCCGTCTTTAATAACTGCGCATTGGGAAACACCCCTGTCATAATCGTTTTCTGGTATTTCTTAAACAACCTTATTTTGAAACATAGAATTTGGTGCATATTTACTAATTGTATCCATGTAAAATATTAACGATTGTAGGCATTCAAGTGCGGGTTGTGCGTGTGTCAGAAAACAAAAGAACTTATTTGTACTATTTCAATAACAACCCATATACTCGTACATAATATGTTATAGTCGGAGCGTCAGTAATTGAGTCGTGAGGCCGTGTCAATAGAGATAGGAATATACAGCGCGCCATTTTATCGATAAGTGCAAGCGAGAAAGACACGACACTAACGGGACTCATTTGATAACACGTCGACTATAAGCCTATAGCGATATGACGATAAGATTAGACGATGGCACACTGATGGAGTAAGTCTCGCTCTGACTCGCACTTCGGCCTCTCGACACGAAAAGAAGAAGAATAAGAAGCGATAAGACCGCCTAAATTGTACATTTCCTTTATACGAATGTGTAAATAGTCGATGTTATGTGCAATAAAGTAAGTTATCTTATGTACTAATGAAATACAATTTTATTGTTCTCCTTCCTAGATGGCAACTGTACACAGTAGCGGGCGCTCTCCTAATCGGCAATGCGGTTCCGGCTCTCTACTTCGGCGTGGTCCACCAGAGTGGCGCCTTGCAAGTGATGCCTTTGCTGCGTGACGCTGTAGGGTCCAACAAGAGCTCCATCGTGTTCCTCATGCCCTGCCACTCCACACCGCTCTACAGGTACCTTGTCTACTATCGTGTGCGATACTAGCGAGCGAGTCGAAAAACTACCAACACCCGGTCGGCTCTTCGTAGTTTACTAGTTACGGCGTAGCATTTCGTAGATACGCGCGAGGGCGCGAGTGTCCCTATTCGCTGTGATTTCTTTTAGACATCTTGTGAAGAGTGTTTTTTTAAAAAACTAATAAGCATCACTATGCCATATGGCGGTAAGTCCACCTTTTGTACAAACTTTGGTTGTGTAATAAAGTATAAATAAATAAAATAAACTCATAGCCGCTACACCATCATCCCTGAGTCGGTAGTCGCTGACCAAAACAATATAATAAATTATATAGTTGATTTTTGTTTTTATAGTGTTTTGTCACTATACAAACTTAATATTATAATCGCTATAGGCATACGCCTGGATAGCGTAAGACACGGGGTTCGATTCCTCGTCTATCACAGAGTCATGGTTGCTTTTTACAAGTGCAATTTATGTAACAATTCTATTTAAAAAGGGAAGCTCGCAAGACGGCAAGTATTTTTTAAACAAAGCGCGCGAAGCGCAAACTTCAAAGATAAATTTACGGCGCTTAGTCCGCGCCGTCAAGTGTGACGTTCGTTAGTCGACATATATTTTATCTCCAGAGCAACTCGGCCGCGTTTTTGTGGCGTTATATCAAGTTAGGGGTAGTAAACATTATTATTTCTCAGCCACCTGCACACAAACGTAACCACCCGCTACCTGAACTGCGACCCGCCGTTCAATAAGATCGGCGAGACTTACGAGGCGGAGTACTTCTTCAACAACCCGTTGCGCTGGTGGCGGAGCGAGTACTCAGCGCAGGCCACGCCCGCGCTCGCGGTGCTGTTCGACACGCTGAGGGGGCGCCTGGACCACGCGCTGCAGGGGTACACGCTGCTGCACGAGATACCGCACACTCAGGTAACTTTACTTTAGGTAGTGGCACGGTACAAACTTAAAATGATGACTTTCTAACTGAAATTCAAACATAGTGGCCAGTCTCAACTGCAATTAGTTAGTAGCGTGGTAGGTAGTAATAGAGTTCTAGCGTGTTCTAATAAGTGAGCTTACCTTACAGTCCTGAGCTATGGAATTAGTCGGTATGACACCTAATGAAAAGGGTTCGGTTGCTTGATCAATTTATATTATTGGTTGTGTCGATGTCACCGCCGTTTCAAAACTTAAAGAGTAGGATCTTGTTCTGCCAGGTCTTCATGGAGAAGACACAAGGAGACCAGACGAAGGCTAACTTACCATCCCTAAGTTGTTGACATTCCACTTGGTTTTGCTGACACTTTTTCAATGCGTGCAGCTAGGGAATGGAACTCGCTGCTTGCTGAAGTGTCCCCTAAGGAATATGACCTAAGTCTCTTTAAGTATGAGTAAACTAACGCTGCTACTGACCAGATATGTACCAAATGACCTAATCCACACATGAAATCGGGTGCGATCGAGGCCAAATATTTGCGTATTTTATTTGACGTCCGTTTTTGCGTCTTGTGTCTAACCGATTTTCGTTTGAAAGCGGTTAGGCGCCATACCTTTACGGTACAATCGGTCACCGGTAGCTCAGTGTAGCAAGACACGAGCTCACAGACTTTGGAACTCTGACTTATCAAACGCGTTGTTTTGTTCCCCAGTTCCCGGAAGGAGAAGTAGGCGAGAAAGTGCTGGTGTACAAGAAGATCCAGAGCCGCGCCAAGCCCGCCGACCCCGCCGAGTAGCGCCGGCGCCGCCCCGCGCCCCGGGACTACATGTAAACCGATACCACTCTTATCTATACTGGTTAGCCTACTCTTCCATCAGACATGTGCTAAGCTGAGAAAAGTTTTTGTTGACAGGTCAAAATGCAATGTTTATAGCGAGAGAAATTATATTTCGGTAAACACATACAATAATAAGAAACAAAGGCGACCATAGACAAATGTCTGTCATAAACACTTTATAGACTTCTAGTCTATGACCCCTACTGAGAAGGAACAGTTTTGGTGACAACTTCGAACCCTAAATGGATCGTTTGTGATGCGCGCGATGATAACTCGCAAAGCATATCTTCATCTATCAGATACAAACTCATGCGCAATGTTGGCACGTAGATTGCTGTGACATGTTTGTTCTTCAAATTATTTTAACAACGGTCTATATCCCTTGTTGACTTACAGATACTATAAAGGATAGACTGCTGACAATTTTTATTCCTTTCATGAGAATTCTTAGCTTAGCTCGTATCTGATGGGAAAATAGCTTAACACGATCTTCCGTATGCTATCTACTTCAGACGAATCTCTACTCCGTTAAAAATCAATTGATGATTCTTCTCTTCGTGGAGAAGTACCCAGGTAGGTAGGGTATGTCATTTAGTCTGAAATAGTTTCTACGGTTTGATTCGCTAGGTATTTCATTATAGTCTCGCGGTTGCGTTTAGCGTATACAACGCTAACTAAACATCACTTTTGCGGAAATGTACCTGTTTGGTGCAAACTAAGAACTAATGATGAAAAAAACCTCATTGATTAATTCCCTTTAAAAAAATATAAGGGATCCGAGTGACGTGACAAAAAATTAAGTGGCCAATATCTCAAATAGAGTTTTTACAGTAATGCATTTGATAATTATGATGACTCCATAACTGGAAATAGATTATAAGTACATTACTTACTATTAAGATTGACTTGTGGGAATGTTGCCCCACTACATGTGTTCTATCCAAATATACATTGTTTAAAATGTAATTTTTAATAGATTCATACGATTGTCTCGATTCTATTGTTTTCTCTACCATGAATAGAGCTCTTTTCGTGCGTAAAAAATACTATGGCTTTTATTAACTTCAAAAAATATTACTACTGTAGCTTGGCAATAACAAATGTTTTACATTATTGGTATAACTTATATTGAATTGTACTCACTTGATTGGATTTTCTTTTAACTTCTATCCTGAAATGTATCATTTATCTAACGCAAGATATAGCATGACACAACGATAATCTTACTTTGAGTATCATTTCAATATCAGACTTAAATAAAATCATAAAGTTTTACGTAATTAATTAGTATAGGGATTGGTGTAGTAGTAAAAAATAATTGAAATTATTTGTAATTTTATTTATCATCGGCTACCATTTGGTACTAACTGAGAAGAGAAGCTGTTATAATTTATTTCATCGTGTGTCATTCTGTCAGTAACAGAGTTACTCAAGCGGTGTGTCCATAAAATTAATGCAGTTAAGTAGAACGCGGCAACAATTGCCTGATGATAATGGCAGAGTGAACAGGAGGTCTACTACGAAAAACGAAATCCGTCAATACGATTATCGTTTTTCGGATCCGAAAGGTTTTTAGTATGGAATCCCTCCTACGAAATGCTTCGGATCCGCAAAACGATTATCGTATTGACGGATTTCGTTTTTCGTAGTAGGCCTTCAGGCTTTTGTGGGTGAGCAAACTTCATGTCAACAATTTGACAAATACCATAACGCTACGTTTAGTCAGATTCTGATTACACAGCCTTATTTACATCACAACATTTTTTTAAGTAATGTAAAGGTTTTGCTGGCACCTATTCCTACATTTCATCGGATAAATAATGTATGTGGGCACATCGATTGAGAAACAATGTTATGGTTTGTGTGTGTGTTTAGGTCTTTTATTAAATATTCTGTCCTCCCAGTCTCCGCCGTGGATCCATGACTGAGATTTTCACGCAAGTACAAATTTATATATTTTTACATAGTTTTTATACACTTGCCAAAGTTAGTTATTTATTTTTAAATACTAACGTAACATATCGTTTATGTAATTATAAATACAGGCTACTGAAGGCTGAGAGTATTTAACTAACTGCATTTCTAACTTTAAATACACATCCACCGACTCCTATTTCGTATTATAATTAAAATACATATTCATTCTAATTACTTATTCTTCAAAATAATAAATTACCTCCTATATGAGCAAAAATGTTTATGCTTTTAGTGCTTAAATGTGGTGACCCATTTCTTTTTGGTGACTTTAGATGTTTTTTTTTGTAGGTACATACTTCTAATTTTATTATGTTGCAATGTGTAGAATTTGAAGAGTTTATGTAATAGACTGCGTAGTATTTTTACTACTACGGTATACAATATAAAGTTTACAATAAATATAATCACTAGCAATAGTTAATGATTGGTTAAATATCCTTTCCAAGTAATTTAATATGATGCTATGTTTTTTATGGTTCATTATTATTGTAATTTTTTTTTCATGAATGATAATTAGATAATTGTTTATGTAATTCTATTGCAATAAAATATGGATTTATAATTTTATTATTTTGCATCTCTTTCTAGATTTAGAATAGTTTTATATTAGTTAGTTTAGAATCGACCATCGACTTGCTCAAAGTTAAAGACACAAGTATTTTAAGATCTCTTTAACTCACGTTGTCTTTTATATTAATAACTTACTAAAAACAGTGGTATAGGGTTGTTTCCCGCCATCCATTGTTATGATTATACCTGAGTACAAAATAGGATTTGAAACTCTTTAAAAACCAGTTTTTTTTTCTGTATCTACATCTTGTAAAATACTGTTCTAGGCTGAATAATATGTCAAAAATTAAATAATTTCGGTAACATTAAAAACGGGGATAACCCTGAACACGTATGGCGAATATGGCGATTTTGCCAATCGTTCGAGCAATCATTAGATAAAATGTTGTTTTCTTGTGTAAGTTAAATGTCTTCTATAGAGATGCCAAGTGTGAATTTTATTAATAAAGATTTTATTTTTAATGAATATTTTTAATTAGTTTCTTTTCTCTTCCACTTAATTTCCCGATACCTAATCTCACCATCTCTATTGAAGGTTATTAAGGCTAGCAACAATCTTACTTAAAATAATAATGAAAATAAAAATCGATAAGTCACATTCAATTTTTTATCAAACAAAACATAAATACATTCACGAAAGTTTTTCGGTATACCTATATTAACTCGTCAAGTATGTGTGAACGAGACACAATAGAAATCCCATTATTATGCGACTCCCGGGAGTCGTTTGATACCTGACTGATTAAGTAAGCGCTGTAAGGCGAATATAAAAATAAGTTAAATAGTTCAAGTACATCCCGATTTCCTTATAACCCACATTGATTAGAAGGTCGTAGGTCACTGATAACGCACGTGTTTTATCCGCTAGGTCTCAAACTGAAAACTAGTCACAGATGTGTATGTGCTAAAATGTGTCGTGGAACAGGGGCTTTGACTACATTACTTATTTTACTCTTAAGTGTGAAAACTACAGTGTCGCAGCCTAAATACGTGACTAGTAATAGAAAAGCAGACTTGAAGGTTCATGAAGATAAGGATGACGGCAAGAGTAGTCTGGTGTTCGTGTTTGATACAACTGGATCGATGTATAATGATCTACGGCAGCTGAGGGAAGGCGCTGAAATGATAATGGATACCGCTTTGGAGGAGAGCAAGATTGTAGCGGACTTTGTGTTTGTGCCTTTCCATGATCCAGGTGAGTTCAAAGTTCATTTACTTGTAGTAATAGTTTGTAAAAGTGGTCTCAAAGAAAATTGGTTGGGAGCCCTTTTGCTTATAGTATTTAGTACCTGCTGTATTCCAAAATACTTGTAGATAAAGCTTGGTGAAAATGTCATGATGGGTAATCAACCAACCATAACCCATGTTCATACTGTGGAAATGTAGCAAAAACCAATTATTATTTGGTAATATTTTCTTATGAAAATACTGGTATCATTTATACCATGGCAACACTGGCTAGGACGCTGTTTCCCGCCATCTTTGTCTTTGACACTCTACTTCTTGTTGTGATCGTTTTGTTGACAAATACTGTGGATATTATAAGCTACAGATTCCCCCATTACTTATATTGTGCTAGGATCCAGACTGTGTGCCTTCCATCAAATCTATCTATATTGAAATATACGTTCCGTTATATTTCACTACACTCTGCAGTTTTCTTTTCGCCCAGAAACCTATTTTCCCAACAGGTTATGGGCCCAGCCATGCTATCTCTATGCATTGTGCTGTAGTTTCCTAAATACTTATTAGTATTTCAATTCTCTTTTCCCCCTTAAGTAAAGTTCGCAAGTTGTGAATCTATTCCAATCGGAAACTTTCATCATGACCTTCAAATATGGAATAATCCAATTCCATCACTCAGCGGAGAGAAGTATTGTGCGAAGAAATATCGTATTCGCATCATATATCGAAGAACCTGTGAAATGAATCCAATATTGCAAGAATCGGTGAAAAACATATCGTCACGAGTATTTGTGTTTGCGTCTCATACGCATGTCAAAGAGTTTGAGAGCCAGAGGGCTGTTGTTGTTGTTGATGTCAACAATACAGTACGAGCAATCTGTAGCAGAGACGGAGTTTAAGTTGAAAGCTGTGTGTGGAAAACTTGTGACATACTATGTGCCCAAGATACTGAAATAGCAAGCAGTGCTGACCTTACATTCCTGGACTGACGCTTGTCGCCGAGATCTGTCACCTGAAGCACGGTAACGCAGTGTTTGTTGCTCCCGGCGTAAGCATACTCTCAACCAAATGTTCCTCAGAAAGTGGAATTGCAAAACATCAAGTTCGGACTCCATAAATCTATGATGATGAAGAAGGAGAACAACATGAAACTCATGTGTGTAGGTAGCACACCCACTTCTCACTATTGCCAAGACGGCATGCTATTGTGAAAAGCTGTAAATTCAAGTCGCAGCTATGCAATGATATTACAAGAACGAGTGAAACTGAATTTACAATAAAGAAAGCAGAAAGAGTCGCTGAGATTCTACAAAAGCTGAGTAAACATAACTAACCTACAGAGAAGACCAGCTGTAAAACCCTGAACGGTAGAAGTGACTGACTGAGGGGGCGACTATGTCAAGTTGCTTCACTACACTGAGATGACATTCCTGTTCGACAATCAAGCTGGCGAGTTTAGCTTCAGAAACAGAGAACAAATTACAGCAGAACCCCAACGCATCCAACATACATAAGGGCAGTAAATTTTTTATTACTTCTGTTAAGTGCAATTTAAAATGACAATTACTTAACACGTTGTATTCGTTTCAGATACTAAACGTGGAAAATTGCAACTGGTCACCAACTCGAGCACCTATGGCATCCTGGAGGACTACGTGTGGTTCTACTCCGAGGCACCCTACAAACTACTTATGTTTTGAAAACACAAAGCACTGATTTGACTATCACCTTATATCAAAATGGAACATAAATCAGTAAGGATAACACAATACTGATAGAAGGTACAGCAATTCACAAATTAATTTACATAAATAGTAAAACTATACTTACTCGTACAATATTATTTATTTTGGTTATGCTAAAGTGACTATAATTTCAAATTATTGTATCAAAGATTATTGTATAAAGTCACATTACAATGTATTCACATGTTTTGCATAACTGTTCTTCACAGTTCATTATTTGAATCTATAGATGCATACGAGTAAGTTTTAACAAGTGTATTGACACTGTTATGAAAATGAAAATGTTATTTTCATTTTTATTTTCTTAAAAATAAATGGGATAAAGAATTAATTCCTATTTAATTTATGTAAACATGAGAGTCATATTAGAAGGGCTTATTTGTGTATTGTATGTTACCCAATCACAAATGATTGTAAACTATTCATAATTTGAGTTATTTTGGTGATCATATCTGCTCACTATTGTATACAATCAGTTATACCTGACAACCTAAAAATCTGATCTGTTGTTCACTATTCAAGTTTGAGTGTAAAAAGTAAAGCAAAGCAAAAAATAATAATTTAGTAATTAAACTAATTACAACATTACTACTATTGTTACTATGATATGATCAGAAAGATTTAAAATATTATAAAACAAAAGTGTACTGTGTATCATGTAGAATTTCATACCATTTGACAATTGAAATGTATTTTGTCTAAATGTTTTGTGTCAACTGTAATTTATATCTCTTACATATGTTATCATTTCAAAATAATACACATATTAATATTTAATGTGTTCAATGATATTGTACTGTATATGTGTGTGTGTGTGTATTAAAACTGAGTTTGTTGAAAATCATAATATAGGGTAAACATACTAGTAGGCCATTGTACCTACTGAACAACTATAAAGTATGCCACCCTGAATATGATACCTAAATATGAAACGGTGAGTGATTTCATAGAACACAAACTCAAAGTAAAAATGTTAGTGGTATAAATGTTACATCTTACTCATAATAAAGAATTGTGTTAATAAATGGTTTGTTGTTATTAAGTCACACTCTGAAAGGAATGAAAGAGAACATTTCCAAAACTATGAGATGTGATAAACTGACCTTAAAGTCAGGCTAAATGAAACCCTAAGATAAGGTTGTTTTAGTTTTTAAATCTGATAGCCAAAATCAGATATAATCTAAATCTGATGGCTCAAAAATCTGATGAGTCTATTTCTGATGACTTGAAAACAGATAGCTCAAAATCAGATGAGTACAGGCATCATAGCCTAGTATGGTTTCCATACTTTATCTGTACTCAATTTTTTATTATTATTAATGTTTTTAATTTAACTTCAACATTATTGCACTGTGTATTTAGTTGTAAGTTTTTAGTTTAAGTTGTAAGGTTTATTTTTGTTTTATATTTTATGTAACTGTGATGATTTGAAATCAGATAATTTAAAATCAGATAAATACAAATCTGATGAATTAAAGATTTAATAGAAATTATAATAACATCAAATCTGATAGTTCAGCATAAGGGAGTTCATAAATCAAATGAGATGAGTAAGTCATAATAATGAATATGACAAGGTTTTAACCTATCCATTACACTTTAATTCAAAGTGAAACCATATGCGAAAGTTACTTGTATGTAAAGCAAGTTTTTAAAACTTATAATTAGTTTTTGCAAATCTATTTGCACATTTTATAAAGATGAATATTATTGAATATTATTATTTTAGATAAGTGATGTAATGTAGCTAGAAATATTTGCACAATATTCTGGTTCTAAATTACAACTTTATACAATTCGTAAAAAGCAAATTATATGAGGCAACTGGTTCTAGCTTATGCAGACCAGAAAACACTAAATAATTATAAAGTGTTATTTCACAAGTTAATTCAAAATAATCTATTTTAAACATGGTCAAATGATATAAAAATCATTTGCTTGAATTAACTTAACACTGCCTACTTGAAACCATGATACAGTATAACTTTAAATCAAAAGTTCATACATGCATAGAAACTATTGAAAGAGAAGTTTTGGTATAGCAAACTATAGTCAAACTAATACAGCTATAGATATAGAATCATACCATAAAGCTCTCAATAAAGAAGTAAGGAATATGCACCTAACCTAATCGGTTCTTTTAGTGTATGTTATTTAATTATGAACACATTAAGATTTAAGCGTGGGTATTATAATAATGTAAACTACTGTTGTGGCAGTCTTTGAATATTACTTAGATATTTATAAGTACCTATACTAACATACAAAAAGGTGTAATAAAATAAAGTGTGAAAATTTTATGTAACCACACAAAATAAATAATGTAGCCTTAATCTTTATATCCAGAATCGGCTAGGCTGATTGTGACACAAACAACTGAAAAGGTTGTACTATAGGTTTTTGCGAAAACCATGTGTAAGCTACATAATAATCTATCTAGATACATTTACTGAATAATGATTTCTTTGACCTAAGCCAAGTATATGGCTATATATTTTTAAAGTATTAAATTAAGTAAGTTCAAGAATTGAATCTGTAAAAGAGACTTTCTTGGTTGAAGTCTTTTAGAGACATTCTGATTTGATTGTCAAACAGTATATAAATTGAACCTTATTATTTCTATGCCCATTTTAGAGGAAAATGGATGATGTTAGTTCAAGAACTGAATCTGTAAAGAGACATTCTAATTTGAGTGTCAAACAGTATATAAATTGAACCTTATTATTTATTACTATGTTCATTTTCGAGGAAAATGAATGGTGTCAGTATGTATAGCCAATAATGCAATTAATAAAACATTGATATATTTTATGGAAAGAAAGATTAAATCAATGTGATAAAATTGTTATATTTTTAAATAGGCATACATATTAACTGACATGTTATTAAACTGCTTCTAATGCTTACTAGTTTAAGTTTAACTGCTTAGTAATAAGATTAAAATTAATGTATATTTGTAATACCAAACTTGTATTAATGTTATGTTTATATTTTGTCTTTAAACTAAGTTATTTATATGATATGGTCTGATTAGGTTTTACTGGGTTTCCCTAATCCTTGCAACAAATGTTGGACCATGATTGAATGTAATTTTCCCAGGAGTAATTTGGAAGGTTTTAATGTTCTAGTTCTAGTAGTCACTATGATTGTAAATAATAATTACTTTTTGAGGGGGCGTGTGGAAATGTAGCAAAAACCAATTATTATTTGGTAATATTTTCTTATGAAAATACTGGTATCATTTATACCATGGCAACACTGGCTAGGACGCTGTTTCCCGCCATCTTTGTCTTTGACACTCTACTTCTTGTTGTGATCGTTTTGTTGACAAATACTGTGGATATTATAAGCTACAGATTCCCCCATTACTTATATTGTGCTAGGATCCAGACTGTGTGCCTTCCATCAAATCTATCTATATTGAAATATACGTTCCGTTATATTTCACTACACTCTGCAGTTTTCTTTTCGCCCAGAAACCTATTTTCCCAACACATACGAAGTTCTAGTTCCTAAGGCCCAGTTGTGTAATCAATAGTTAGCTCACTAATAGTTAAATGTTGTTACCAGCGGTTGAATCTTTAAGATTGTGCACGTATGTATAACCTTAACCAATTGTCTATAAAATTGCCATTCTGACATTTGGCTCACTATCAATCACGCAATTGGGCCTAAATCTCGTAGTTGTGGTACCTTATAACAAATAACCTTGATTTTACATTCATCTCTGATTCCTATAGTAGATTCATTCGTTTTACATAAGTATTAGAAACTATTAGTTTTTATAATGTTATATCTTCTGTGCTAATGGTGAAGGGAGACAGACCGCTGCACTGAATCGCGTGAATGATATATGTATCACTTCCTTGGTTGATTACTTTGATTTATATCAGGGGCCCAATTTTTGAATCACTCGCGACAATATAGCGTATGCTTTTAGTTGATTAACGTTCGATTTTCAATCAAAAATATGTTGAAATCCGCATTAAAGTGATTAAAAAATAAAGATTAATTTTGTTAACATTTGCGTCTATGTTTTGGGAAATTTTCATTGACTTTTGATGGTTTTCCGAACGAAAATCGCACGCTATATTCACGCGAGTGATTCAAAAATAGAGAGATCACATTTTAGATCGAGTTGCGATGGGGACACGGAAAAGGGTAAAACAAACACGAATAACACAGTAAGTGCAGTAGCGTAACCTTTCATATCTAATTCAATACATACGAACATTTAATAGCGCAATAATATTGCTCCACTTCCCACATGAATCAAAACATTATGTACTTGTAGTTATCGCTCATTTGTTGCAGCTAGTAAGTTAAAGCAGGAAATGACTTAGTTTTAAAGTAAATATGTAGCTTTTATAGTTCATAGTACTGTAGGTAGACTGTAGCATTACTGTTTTTACAAAATTCACGAAAAACTGAATACCTAAATAAAGTTGCTTTGGAAAACTCCCTTTCTCTTGATCAGTTTTAAAAAGCATATTTGTGCTGTCATCGATTCATATAAAATTTTCAGTCAAGTCTACTTCTACTATTAGTGGAAGCTGTACGCAAAAAAAAAAAACGCAAATAGATATACAGTTAAGCCGTTTGGCACACTCATACTAGAAGTCAAAACATTTCTTTTGACCCAAAATACCTATAAAATTCTCCGGTAGTGCTAATAATTCTTCGGACTTTAACGCTTCCATTTCGTGGTTCAGTATTACTCGTTTATCTAACCAGTATGAACCACATCTACCTACACAGTATCTATTAAACAAGCTTATAGAAAATATCAATTTGCAATCAATAAGCGAATCTACAGACACCATATTATCATCTTCCAGGTATCGGTCCAGCCACAGTAACACGTCGCAAAGCGAAGTTCAAAGCATCATTAAACATAGTCCGAGTGTACGGCGGCGGGGATTGCCCTGAGAAGTCTCTAGGCGGGATACAACTAGCTCTGAATGTCAGCAGGCCACGATCTTTTGTCTATGTGTTCACTGATGCTACGGCCTCCGATCATAGACTTGTGGGGAAAGTTCTGGATATGGTGCAGAGAAAGCAAAGTCAGGTAAAATTACATGTAATCAGCTAAGTAGAGCAATCTTTCAAATAATGACGAATAAATAACCCGAATAATAATATCTTGGCCCGCTGTTGCATAAACAGACGGGTAGATGGCGCTAACGTCACGCAATGACGTATACTAAGAGACCAAGAATTTCGCGCGGTCGGACCGACAGCACGGTAGCTCAATTGGAAGAGCAGTTGGCCCGGGAAGCCAGAAAGATGCTGGTTCGAACGAATCCCACCCATGCGCAATTTTTGGTTTCTTATTTCATCTTTGAGAATATAAATATGACACTGTGAGTGTTTAAAAACATTCTAAACCAAAATAACCCGATTATTGGGTAACGTCACACAAAACCGATTGTATGATTCAGGTGGTGTTCGTGCTGACAGGGCATTGCAACGACCTGCAAAAGCCGTCGTACCTGGTATACCAGCAGATTGCCGCAGCCAGCTCTGGCCAGGTGTTCAATCTTAACAAGACCAGCGTCCACAAGGTATGTAGACCTTTTACGATTTATATTAATAAATAGCCTCGTTATATAGTTATTATCCTATTCTGGGCCAAGACGAATACAACAAAGTAAAAATCATGAAAATCCACCCGTTCTCTACTTTGTTATAAGCATAGAAGAAGAAAGTGAAAGAGGAAAAGAGATACTCCCATGTATCTTTTGGTTTTAAGCTTCAATAATACTCTGTAAGCGTCCTTGAATCGCTGAACAGCGTTACTCGTTAACTGTTTCAGGTGCTAGATTTCGTTAGAAGTTCTATAAGAGGAAGAAACGTTAATCTTGGTTCGTCGGTCAACCCACCTGGATACAACCATACCCAAGAGGTAAGTAAAAGTAAAAAAAGTATTTTTTATTATATTCAAAATCATAAACCGTAATAGTCGGCGCGTTACCAACTGAGTCGTGATTGTTCTATGTCTATCTTGCTTACATTTATCGATAAATCCGGCGAGCTGCATGTACCTATCTCTTACACATTATTGCCTTACGACTCAGTTGCTATCGCGCCGACTTTAGTTAGTTTTTCATTTGTATATCTTACACAAGCTTTGTATACTTCCAGATACCGGTTGATAGTACTTTAGGAGAGGTAACCGTGTCAGTATCTGGAGCGAAGCCAAGCATCAAAGTGGTGGATCCCAAAGGAGAAGAAATCACTGGGCCGCCGAAACTCATTACAACTTTGGACCTGTCTGAAATTATGGTAAATAAATTGTGTTTTAAATTAAATTGACAAATGAGCACTGAGCACTTAAAGTAACGATATGAGCAAATCTCAGTCTTGATTATCGATTTTAGTGGGATTACGAATTAGTTGACCAAGAGGGATAGGGAAAGACTGGAAGCTTTTGCTATATGGTGCTGGAAGAGAGCGAATCAGCTGGACGAAGAAAATAAACGTATAAAGAAGTATTGTTAATTTAAACATTTGAAAGTAGAATAGGGTGAATGTTGAGACACTTGATACGACATGACAACATCATAAAGAATTTATTTTATACTAGCGATCCCGGCGAACTTCGTTTCGTTGCCCTCGGCAGCCCCGTCCTCTCTACATATATTTTGACACCGTTTAACCCTCCCTTGGACTTTCGCGAATATTTCAAGACCAAAATCAGCCAATACGGTTTAGCTGTTTTAGCGAGACTAACTCAAATAGCAATTAATTTTTATTATATAGATAATATAGAGGGAAGGATAGAAGGAAGTAGGAAAAGAGGAAGATAAAGAATACTCGTAAGCTGTATGCATCAAATAAAATAAATTTTAAATGTCGCGTCGTATCAAGAGGTCAAGAGAATTGTGGAAAAGCGTAAAAAATAACCGAGGAGAGCCTAAGCTCTTAAATTTGATGCATGAGTGAGTGCAAATCATAGAAAAAACTATAGCTTAAAATGATAAATCATAATAGCCGAAATTAAATAAACCTTATTTTCTAGGTGGTAAAAGTGATGCAGCCGGAACCAGGTAACTGGACGATAACTGTAGGGAGCGAGGAGCAGTACTCAGTGAAGGTAGTGGGGCTGTCAAATCTGACCTTTAACCATGGGTTTTCGGTGTCCCCGCCGAAAGGCATGCAGGAGACCAGCTACAGACCTTTGAAGAGTAAGTGTATACTCGAGTATACTGTACTTTACAGTATACAAGTATACTTTACTTTAAATTACAAGCCTACTTACGTACTTGAGTACGTCGCTTTCTGTAAAGTAGACTTGTGATTTTTCCCGAGGCTAAGTCAACCCGAAAACAATGCACGTCTTATGTTGTCAATGTTTGGTCCTTTGAGCCGCATATTCGTTTTATCCAGCTCAAAGGACCATTTTAAGAATTCCTTTGCTGTTTTAAGAAGAACTCATTTGTGCGCGCTGCTTGTATATGTGTGTGTATGTGTTCATGATCCTAAACGTAGAATGCGTTTTCTTAAAAAAAGCTAATACAGAATAGCTATATATTTCTATCTATTTTAGCTTTATAGCTATCTATCTATTTTTTGTGTTTTCAGGCACATACAACCACTTGATGATATCTCTCACGCAGCCAGATGCTCCAGCCACTATAGACTTCGCTGAAATCCTGGATTTATCCGGAAAGACCCTCTTTGAAGTGTCTTTGAAGGAGGTAGAAAACAGTAACAAGATTTATTTGGCGAAACCGTTCATACCGCCAGACGACTTCTTTTATATTGCCGTGAGTGTTCAGTTTTTTATTTAGTTTTTTACTTCCACCAGTTTTTGTTTACTTTAGTGCCTTCCTTGATTGTACCAATTACAAACTAGAAACGGAACACAAAATGCAACAGTGATTTAATTTACTTTCTCAAACTTTTAGTGCTTGTGATTTTTTTTTAATGTGAAAATGACAATATGTAAGTGATTCATAAATTAAAGCAGATTTAAATTAATGATTAATTATTTTATTAGATCAATGGACACGACGGAAATGGTCAAGAATTAAGGCGAATAGGTACAACTGCTGTTCAAGCGAAGTTACCAGGTAAACATACTTAATTGATTTTCCAGTAAGCTATGGCATACAACAAGTATTTTTTTTATTAATCATTTTTTTCTTGTCTTCTTACAGACGTTCCATACTTGACTGCACCGCGTAAGGTAATTCGTCTTTATTATGTTGGTATAGCAATTATTGCCATTAGTATAAAATCACCTCCAGTGCCTTCCGAAGCACGGAGATGCTCGTGATATACTGTCACTTATATGGTCGGAATGGTCACCCATCCAAACACGACGGCGCCGTAAGTTGCTTAACTTCGGTATCACTACCAAAGCGCCGATTAATTGAAAAAAAATATAAGTCAGTACTTGTAGGGCTTGTTAAGCCGACGGCTTAAACGGCTCATGAAGTCATGCAAAAAACTTAAATCTTTCATACAACACTTTTCAGATGGAGGCCCGCTACCACGAGCGAGTCGTGATAACTTGCGGCGTGGAGAGCTTGGTACCGGTCACGGCCGCGTGGGTCCACGGCTCCGTCAGAATTCAGCCGCAGACGACTAGCTTGTGAGTGTTAGCTCAAGCCACCTAACTCTAATTACTTATAGTTGTAGAGTGATTTTTTATGTGACTTACCAAGGCGCAAGCTCAATTGTAACTAGCGTGGGGTTTCAAATGGCACAGGCGATTTCTATGCCTAAAATTCAAACATAAATTAAAATAATCGCGCGTCGTACTGTTTTAGAAATTTTAACTTCCTATGATTTTCACTTGTAAAACGCAACATGTCAGACAAGGAATCATACCCTGTGTCTTTCGGTATCCGGGCGCATGCTTTAGGCTTGCTAATGACATTGGCAAGCCCGTAGAATTTTGCAAGTGCTTTCTTTAACGCGCAGACAAGTTGTGTCTTATCAGGTGACGAAAAATAATGGTTGGTAGAAGAGATTGATAGGAAACCCTTTACTATCAAGAGCTAAGTTGTTAAATTCAATCTACACTAATATTATAAAGAGGAAAGATTTGTACCTATTTTTGTATGTTTGTAATGAATAGGCTCAAAAAGTATTGGGCCGATTTAAAAAATTCTTTCACCAATAGAATGCTACATTCTTCCAATTTAACATAGGCTACATTTCATTTTGAAAAAAATTAGGGATCCTTGGTAAAATTTGAACAATGTAACCGAAGGTGTAGAAAAATGAGTCTTAAAATATCTTTCGTCGAATGCGCTGCCGAAACAATTAGCGATAGAACAAAGATAAGATAGAGAAAGAGATAAGAATAAATTTAAACGTAATTTAAAAAAATATTACCTTAGCACACTGGATACATAAATATTACCTGTAAATTACTTAACCTTTAATTGCCGAGGTGGTGTCACCGTGACACCGCGCAAGTTGAACTAGGAATATTTTAACAACCAATAGGGCTGTATATCTGTCGCTTTCAGTAGCTGCTTGTTTTGACTTGATCTTCCGTTAGGCAGTCGCGAACTCGCGATACGCTCACAGGTGTGCCCGCAATGGGTCCTCTGGTGTCACCGTGACGTAAGGTCGGTGTTAACGTACTATTTTATGGTTTTGTGAATTACTGGATATGGGCTTATTTGGCCTTCATTTTGAAGATAGCGCAATTTTTATTATTTTTTTACATGTAAAAATGCACCATCGATAGAAAGATGAGAACTCTTGCAAAGTCTTGCCAGAGAGATAGTTGTACTGCATTTGAATCGACGTACCTACAACACTCACTTGCCAAGGGAGCTGACACTTAAAATAAAGCGCATTCTTGCTAAATATTTGACAACCAAAAAACCAGAAGATCACCAAGAAGTTGTAGACAGAAGTTGTGTAAGATTTGTCCATCTTAGCCTAGAAGGGAGACCCCCATAATCAGTGCGTCGCGTGTAAAATATGCATGTCTGCAATGCGCCCAAAAAGTGTGCCAGAATTGTGCCTCAAATTATTCGATCTCGAAAATTTTGATTGTGATTCGTTGATTAGAGATTGTTTTTACATTTGTATTGTTTTTATTTTTCCATTCCAATATTTGTGAAGTAATCATTCAGAAAAAATATAATTTTGATAGATTTTCCACATACATTAGGTTAAACACGTCACTTCAAATAGGGTGTCACTATGACCTAACCTCGGCAATAAGGTACTGAAAATTAGGGTCGGTAACTAAAGGTTAACAGCGAGACTCAAGATCCTACAGACAAACTGTGTAAATAGTTTTGTAGGACTTTGTTTACAAAAAACCGGTTAAGTGCGTGTCGGACCCGCGCACTGAGGGTTCCGTGCCACCCTTAACTAAATTCAGGGTCCACTTACTTTCACTTAACGAAAACATCACAATATATTGCGACAGCAAAAATAACTTCGTTTTTCATAGTGTTTGTATGAAAGACAAAGTTATATTTGCGGTTGATAAAAATGTGAAATATCTCAAAAACTACTGGTTAGATCTCCTTCAAACCAATTTTCGTTGCAAGTTTTTGTTGAGATCTACGTCATATATTTTTTTCAAAATTTTCACTTTCTTAGTTCAAAAGTTAGATGGGGGGGGACGCCCATTTTACCACTTTGGAAGCGTCTATATCTCAAACCTTACACTTTTAGAAAAAATGGTTTTAGAAACCTCAACATCATTTTAAAAGACCTATCCATAGACACCCCACACGCATAGGTTTGAGTAAAAAAATATTTTTAGGTTTTAGTTTCATGTATTGGAGCCCCCCTTAAATATTATTTTTTCTTACTTTTTGTATCTGAATCGGAAAGCGGTGAACAAAATACACCTACCTACCAAGTTTCAGCTATGTGATGCTTATAGTTTCAGAATAAAGTGGCTGTGACATACGGACGGACAGACAGACAGACAGACAGACAGACAGACAGACAGACAGACAGACAGACTTGACGAAACTATAAGGGTTCCGTTTTTTGCCATTCGGCTACGGAACCCTAAAAATGTACCATGTTGTATTATTAATAAATAAATTAAAAAAAAAATACAACAATATTGAAGAACATCATAATGTCTACAAAAAACTCCGCGGTAGCATATGTCCAACTATTGTAGTTATGTCACTACAACAACTTTTTTCATTTTAAACATTAATGAAAATGCTGACTTGCTAAAATGCTATCCTTATCCAAATAAATTATTTTATGGTCAAGACCATTTAACTACCTATAAAATAGTTCTTAAATTATTTAAATTTGACTTTCCATTCAAAAGATATTAGGAATTAAAAAAGGTTTTCCTCCCTGATGCTATAACTCCAGAACGCAAGGACCGATTTCCACGGTTTTGCATTCGTTGGAAAGGTCTCGGGCTCCGTGAGGTTTATAGCAAAGAAAATTCCTATAAAACAGGGCCGGGACGGGACGGGGCTGGGGGCGAAACGAAGTTCGCTGGGACCGCTATGTATAATAATTTAATATATGATTGTTTCAGGCAATCCACATCAATAGATTACGTAATAGAAGACATGTCACCGGAACACGCGGGATCGTATCGCTGCATCGCCACCAACGCAGCGGGGCAGAGTGTTGCCAGCACTGAAATAGAACTCTTAGGTATGTTATTGTTGCCAGCCAAAAAAAAATCTTGCTTGCAATAAATAAGTTGAACAACTACTAATACTTACTTTTATATCTCAGTGTACATGATGTGAACCTTAACCAGTTTTTAAATAAATATAAATATAAATGTCTGGTCTCGTGGTAAGGAATTTTCTTCCTTGTGTTACGAAGCACCAGACAACGATTATGATGGGGGCGTCTCCCATAAATACTTAAATACATATAACACAAATGTTCGTGCTCATCACTCAAACATTTGCCTCTTGCGGGATTCGAACCCGAGACGGCCGGCGTAATAGTCAGGAGCGCTAACCAATACACCAAACGCGTCGTCAAACTCGTACGCACATCATGCAACGTTTTCAAATGAGTTTATTTCTCCCATTAGCGTCATTTTAGTCCTTGTGAGCCTACTTGCACATGATGAATTAACCCAGGTAATCGCTAATCCTGGATTAAATCATCATTCTGTCTCTGTCAGTTTCTTTGACGTTGACAGAGACCGAAAAAAAAATTGATATAATCGAGGATAGCGATTTAATGAAGTTAGTATTTTTGTTTAATAATGATGTTTCGGATAAATCACTATAATTTATCAAATAACGTATGAAACTCTTTAGTTCTTGCTCGCTTTTATCGAAACGAAGCATTTGTATTTAATTTATATACTCGCTCTTTTACAGTGGACCCACCACAAGTAAACTTGAGTCCAGGTGATGTGACATTGCAGTTTGGAGCAGAATTGGCAATATCTTGTGAAGTTTTTAGCGAAGCAATATTGACACAGATGCAAATGATTTTCAATGGCATATATAGAGATGGTAAGATGTTTGATACACTCTACTGCTTATTTCATGACTTTTTTTATTCGGTACAGCTTTCGCTCTAACTATACAAATTACGAATATACCAATTCTGCTATGATTCGGGTTTGGGATTCTTGCGCATTCTAGCTGGGAGTTTCTGATATTTTGTAGAATGATTTAGAATTAATTAATTCTTAATTCATCTTTTAAGAATTAATGTTTTAAGTATGTCGTAGAAGTTGTAGATGTATTTTTTTTTTGTTCTGTGTAATGAGTAAAATTGCTGGCTGTATTTCTATTAATAATTTTGAATGTACATCGTCTGAAATAAAAATAATAATTGAATTAATTGTTTAGGCAGTTGTCCATTATAATTACTTGTAAATATCATGAATACGTGTATGTATTTTGGCCCTTTTCAGTTACCGATGTCGACGTAACACCGAACTCGGATGGATATTATTCTTACAACAAAACTATAACACATGTCGACGAACGCCTTAATGGGATATACACCTGCATTGCTGTCAATAATGGTAAGATACTGTATGTCTATATATATGTCTTCTATAGGGAGTTTTCATATCGTTTCAATGTAGACGGCAGGTAGAAAATGCTCTCATCCAGCAGAGTTTAGAGAGAAGATTTAAAGTTCGATTCCGATCCAAGTTAGCAAATAGAGTTCTTAATGTAGAATCTAGCTAGACATAACTTGAATCCACTTCATATAGGAAAATAACTCAACTAATAATTCTAATCGCACAGCATTATCAAAGAAATTACGAAGAATATTAGGTATATAGATAGAAAGCATATTAGATATAGGTTGTAAAAAAAGGTATTTAAAAATCCTTAAAAATATCATTGTCACAAACCCCTGTTTTTTATCCTTACAGCTGGCCAAACGCAAAGCACAATGAACATAACAGTGCAAGCCGAGCCAATAGTCCAAATCCTCGGTCCTCACACTGTGAAGACACTCGCACACTCGAACCTACAATTTAGTTGTCATGTGGAAAACGCAGAGAAAATGCAGTGGGTCGCTCCAAACAATAGTGTGGTTATGGAAACTAAGGTCAACGGGAGCTATGATGGCATGTTCGAGGTTAAAAATGTAACTGGAGGTCTATGGACGTGTGTCGGGTTAAGAGGACCTTATAGAGGTATGTATCCGGCTTGAAGGACCAAAAATAGTTTTTATGTTTAAAATGATAGTTATAGCTATAACCTAATTTTGGGTCACTTTCAGTTTGTTACCACGCAAAAAAACATACTCAAAGACATTCATTAACCGTAATAGTTACTTAAAGAAAAGTTTATTCCATCAACCTTTATGCTTATACGCATAAAGGTCTGGGCGCACTTCACCGTACTATGGTACCATACTATAACCGTGCTAGGAGCGTTTCAGATACGAAAAGCCACACGATATGCTCTACTTTGCCCACTGAACGAATCTACAGCGTTCTATCTTACCGTTGTATTGAAGCGGGAGCGAGAGCGGTGCTGACACGCTCAATGCATGACACGCGACCGTGTTGGTCGGTGACGGAACGGTCTAGTGAGAAAGGTGCCATAGTTTTCAATACAAATTATTTTTTTGCCTGACACTCCTAGCACGATCATCATATGCTACGATGTAGTAGGCAGTACGATGTAAGAAACCTTAAACCAAACCTTAAAGTCGATTTTAAAACCTTTGATGAATATTAACATAAGTGATATCTCTAGGTGTGGCTTTTTATCAAGCGTTATGATCCTCTTTTTTCAGTGACGGATGCAATAGAAGTAGATATTCTAATAAAACCATCAGCTATTATTGAGGGTAGCAAGAACATCACGATTATGAACGGAACAGTGCACGAGATCACTTGCCTCGTCACCGCCAAGCCGATACCCAGAATCGTTTGGCATAGAGAGACTGAAAGGTTCCTTAATCACTCCGTAAGTAGTTTTTATGTGCAATTTTCGACGATATCAAACATGCTAGGAACACTTCTTTTTGGATTGCGATCTATACCTTTATTACTCTGTATGTGTTCTCATTAAATTAAAACAAAAATAAAATCCTTTACATCAGAAAACAGGTTAAAAGTTTTTCAAAAAATAATTGATGTGCACTAGGTTACGTCAATTCTTAGCTAGATTACATACAAAAGCTAAGTCGAGTGGCTCGATGGTGCGCGCTCGCTCAATGATAATGGAGCTGGTATGCATACACTTACATGTATTATTTTTTGTGTAATCAAAGTAGTAGTCGTTATTTTATATGAGTATGTATCTTTTTGTTTTGTTATATGGATGCTCATCTAACTCATCTTTAAAACAGCATAGTATCTAGAAAAACCTGCAATAGGATATAAGAAACTATAAATTATTTAAGTTAATATGTAAATACTGTTAGTATGAATAATAATAATTGTAATAAAAATATTCTCCAGATGACATTTCTTAAAGACAACGTTTTCAAGAGTGTGTTAAAGCTGAACAGCTCTGAGGAATCAGTGGCAGCGACGTACTTCTGCATCGGGGAGAACTCGGAGGGGATATCGGAAGACAGCGTGGCGGTTACCGTCAGGCGCAAGATGGCGCTGATTGAAGGGTTTTCTGGTGAGTGTTGTGATAAGGTTTTTAATTGAAAGTCACTTAAGTTTAGTGCATTCGAAATCTGTAATCAAATTATGAATTGAATTACTTGAAAAAAGTCCCCATATTCCTACTCGTGAAGATGAGGTGCAAATGCACCTAGCTGCAGCCTTATGTACAAATTTTGTTTGTACATTATTAAATTAAAGTATACATTAAAATAGTCTATGTAGGAACTACAAATTAAATGTCACCATGATCACGGAATATATAAAAGTACTGCCATGATGTCAAATCACAGGCACCCATTATTTAACGTTCACTAACTTATGCAATCTGGCAAAGAAGAAGTTGAATTAAATATGGAATTCATCCCATAGATCAATATAGTCTATCAACACATCTCTCGAGATTTTCTTTTTACTTTCAGATAAATCAGTTGAACTCTACTCCCAAGTAGACCTCCACTGTCAGGTAGATTCCTACCCCACTCCTCACATAACCTGGCACCACAACGGATCACAACTGATGCCTGACAGCAACGTGCAAGTGTTAGCCGATGGCACAGTCATGTACGTTCTGATAGTTGACTTCGAAAACCTAGGGGAGTATGTCTGTGAAGCTGATAATGGATATGAGAAGTTGAGAGTTAGTGGGGCGTTAAGCGTGAAGGGATTAGGTAGGTTTCCGCATGATTCAAACTTGTACTTGGAAAGATTTTTGATAATTTTGGATTAATCATAACTTTGTGATTATGACTTTTTTTGACATTATTAATGACTAGCTTTTGCCTGCGACTTCGTCCGCGTGGAATAGTGACTTCTTTCTCCCGTTTTTTACACATTTACCAATATATCTTTGCTTCTATTGGTCGTAGCGTGATGTTAAATAGCCTATAGCCTTCCTCGATAACTGGACTATCCAACACAAAAAGAATTTTTCAATTCGAACCAGTAGTTTCGGAGATTAGCGCGTTCAAACAAACAAACAAACAAACAAACAAACTCTTCAGCTTTATAATATTAGTATAGATATAAAAAAAAAGTTTTTTGTGTGAAGTACGCCTTTTTAATGACCATGAATTATGCGTTTTTTATCGTTTGTTTTAGAACCCCCTGTACTTGATAAAGAACCAGCTATAATTATTGCACGGGAAGGAGAATCGACTAAACTATCATGTAGGTGAGATTTTGTATTGCAATCAAATCCAACACTCATGCATGCAATTATGTCTAATTTTGGAGCTGTGAAGGAGCGGGGTCTTCTGGCACAAGCGTTGCAACGCTTGGATTCTCCTGCCACTAGCTAAATGTATTTGAAATGTACGAGTACTATGTTTCCATTCAAAAAAGGGATGATTTTTCAATATTCAGATAAGAAATATTTGTCGAAAAAAATACAATATGGCTAATTTGAAAACGTTACCTAATTTTCAGCAATCATACGTATCTGTTTTTTTCAAATCTGTCGCTTTATAATTTATCAGTCTGATAAGTTTTATCTGACCATTGAAAAATAGGCCCTTTTTTGTATTAAAAAAACAAATAATCCATATTTGCGTTACTTTTGACAGATAGTGCCACTTTTCCATGTACAGTCTCACACATGTGTACGATTATACATCGCGATTGTGAGTACAATGTATATGTTATATGATTTAAAATGAGTATGTTTTTCTTACAGAGTGGTACAAGGCAAGCCAGGGCCGTCCCTTTCATGGCAATACAAGAGTGAATCATCAGATGTATTCACTGCCCTTCCGTGGCCGGTGGACTTGAGTGATGACGGCACCAACCTCACGATATCATCAGTGGTGCTTGACAATAATGGGATTTATCGGTGTATAGCTGTAAATGTTGTCGGGAGAGATGAGTATGAGGTCGAGTTGCTGGTACAATGTAAGTTAAAGACTTTCAATACAATCTTATATTAGTTGAAATTGAAATTCCAGTATCATTATTCATCTTTTTATTCTTGTGTTTTTTCCACTTCGACAAAATTGTAATTTTTATTTCAATGTGCCCAATACTTTGACGTAGATATAACCTGGTTATCGTAAGAGTGGACCTGTAGTTGTCATTGAACTGAAAAGTGTGCAAAAATGAACCGTATTGACATGAAACGGATCAAACGGACGAATATATGCGGGGAAGCGGGAGCGGCGGGACTGCATGAAGTGTCAGACTTGAATTTAGCGGGCAGCGGCGCGGGAGCGGTAGGATCTTAAATGCGTAAAATCAAATGGACCGGTTCTCGCAGCAACAGCGGCGCGTCGGAAATGGGTTTGCGCCCGCGCTGCCGCCCCGCAAAATTCGAGGCTGAGGCCTGACATATCCATTTTACGATAGTCGGTTAATAAAGTGCATTAAATAATTCAAACTACTATGCATTATTTTGACTCTATGATCACTACAAACTTTTGTTTACGTTTGTTAAGATAATTCAGTTGACGCGATGATTTTTTCATTGATAGTTTTGACATCTCGGTGAAATTGTACCACTAATATAATTCTGCAACAAAATACTGATTGTTAACCCTTAATATATCCTCTACACAGATGCCCCGAGACTACTAGAAGCGCCTAACCAAAGAGAAACGGATAAAAAACCAATAAACATAGAAGCGGGCGGCAATGTGACATTCTCCTGTAAGGCAGTTGGCATTCCGCCTCCTATGGTCGTCTGGACCAAAGACAAAAGACCGCTGGCGTACACGAACAATGTGTGAGTACGTGTTTTAGTAAAGCTGTTATATTTTTGGTTGTGTAATGAATATTAAAACTTGGGTAGAACTGATAATATTTCTTCAACAAAGTTCAGGCAGTCAGTGTCAAAGAGACATACATAGAAACATAGATACATAGAGTATACAGATATCGATAAACATTACCTTGAAAAAGTGTATTTTTTTTGTGCTAGTGCGCAAAGATATTTATTCTGTCTTCATAATCTCTTTTATACCTATCTCTTTCCTGTTGTATTCAAATTAATAAACCTTCTGATTGGTCATCAATATGTTCTAGGCACTTAACAGACACGAATGATTTAGTATTGGAAAAGGCGAGTGAGTTTGACTCGGGACTGTATACCTGCAATGCTACCAGCGCTCTGGGATCCTCGCAGAGGAACTTCACTCTGTTTGTTTATGGTAAGTATTTAAAATATTCAACTATCCTTCTATCTCCATTATTCATAAACGGTTGTTATCACTTTTTTTCATTTGGTAATTTAATGACATTTTATCAACGAGGAACAATCATACAAAGTAAAATTTATTATGAACAGTATTTATTTTTATCCTAATAACCAACATATTTCGCTCGGACTGGATGTGAACCGCGCTGGTTCACATCCAGTCCGAGCGAAATATGGCAAATGCCGGCGCTCTTACCAATCGAGCTACCTTGCCGAGACTCCAACCGAGCGGAATTTCTAGTCTGTTATGTACGTCATTACGCATGACGTGAAATGCATAGAACAAAAATTGTACATGAAATACATTTTCAGGCATATAAAGCTTTTTTTTTTCAACCTATATCATCCCACAGCTGGGCAAAGTGCTCCCCCAACACCATTCATTGATTTCTGTCAGCTGTTAATGACACTCAATCGCTCGCAAAGCTGTCCAAGTCATTTCCCACCTCTTTTTAGGTCTACCTTTTAGGTTTAGAATGTTTAACACTCACAGTGTCATATTTGAATTCTTAAAAGATGAAATAAGAAACCAAAAATTGCGCACGGGCGGGACTCGAACCAGCATCTTTCTGGCTTACCGGGCCAACTGCTCTTCCAATTGAGCAACCGTGCTGCCGGTCCGACCGCGCGATATTCTCGGTCTCTTATGGATACGTCACGTCTAACGTAACCGCGAACGTAACGAGTCCCGCCCGTGCCCAATATTTGGTTTCTCATTTTATCTTTTAAGACTACCTCTTTGTTGGACGGAAAACTTGATTTTTTCTTTATTTAATGTTTTTGTTTACTATACCTACATTTTTGTACTTCCGACAGTCCGTCCAATCATCACTTCGCCTGCGCCTGAGTCCCCGCTAGAAGTAGCGGAAGGGCAGTTGGTCGAGCTGCCGTGCCGCGCCGGGGGCGTGCCCGCGCCACTCGTGCGGTGGTTCAGAGGTGAACACGTCGTTGATGATAAGAGGATGTACATCGATGAGTTTGGGATCAGGTAAGTTGGTATAGCTAGAGTCCTCGCTAGACGTAGCTCTAGCGCCCTATAGTCTGTTTTTCTTTGCTTGTCCAATATTGTAAACAATCTTGATATTCCTTTTAACGAAATAATTCAATTTTAAATAAGATATAAACAAAACTCACAACCTATTTAGGCCAGTCAT
Source organism: Pyrausta aurata (assembly GCA_963584085.1). NCBI lineage: Eukaryota > Metazoa > Arthropoda > Insecta > Lepidoptera > Crambidae > Pyrausta > Pyrausta aurata. The sequence continues at coordinate 2,048,439 of OY757267.1, forward strand.
CGTGGAAAACTGAGATCTGGATCGTGGAAATATACCTAATAATGTAATGCAACCAATGTGTGTGTGTGTGTGTGTGTGATTTTATTGAAGTTTTGAATGATAAAATTTTATCATTTTATCTTATTGATGTGTATTTTTCTACTTTCAGATTCATAGCAAACGTAACTGATTTTGGAAACTACACGTGTCATGTAGAAAACGATTTTGGGACCGCATCTGTATCATACCCGTTATATGTTTGGGGTAAGGCATTATGGCTATATAGAAAACTTGTTTCCTTAGTACGAGTAAATACTCGTAGAATTATAATAGAGATTCTATACTACATGTTTAATAAACATATTTTATTTTCAGTGCCGCCATCCGTCCATCCCTTGGAACTAACAAAAGAGGTGCTTATTGGTTCCAACACTAGTATACAATGTGATGCTATGGGGTTTCCTGTGCCTGACATTTTATGGCAGTTCCAGGATAATGAACTCATTGAAAACACCACTGAAGTGAGGTAGGTAACTCTTAAAAACTGTTTAATTCATAGCAGACAATATACCATTTCTAAAATGAAAAAGTATGTTAATTATTTATATTTCATTGTTATTTGATTTCAGTTTCAATAACATTGGTAACCTGTTTATAAAGAACGCCAGCCCAAAACACGAAGGCATCTACGCTTGCATAGCAGAAAACGTAGCTGGCATAGATAAGAAATTCATTTCATTACAGGTCAATGGTAAGCTTCGTTCTTAGTTATCCAAAAATACCTGGGTACTTTCATTCGTCCTATGCGTCATCAATTGAGTCGTGAGGCCATAATGTCAATAGGGAAAGGAATACGCAGCGCACCGCTTTATCGATAGTGCAAGCGAGACAGACATGGCAGTGACGCGACTCAGTTGATAACACGCTGACTATAGATAGGCCTTGTTACTACCATACTACCTTAACAGTATGCTGGTGTCTAACCTATTAAAAGAAGGAATGAGATCAGGAGGGATGTTAAAAAACATCACTAGAAATTTGACAGCTTTGAAAATCACTACCTTTAAGTAATAGCAGTAACCATGACCATAATCTGAATATTTTCTCTTTTCAGAGCCTCCAAAAATAGACGTTCGTAACTTCCCAGGATCCTATGTAGCAACAAATATGGACACGGAGCTTGTTATCTCGTGCAAAGCGTCAGGGAAACCTAAACCTTATGTTCTATGGAGCAAAGACGGGGCGTTTTTATACAACGGTAATGAACAATTACATTATTTTTATACATATTACATTGCAAATAGATTGCTGCCGGGCCTCTCATCGTCTTGGTTTAGTAGAACTAAGGAATTTTCTTCATGGTGCAAAAAATACAGACAATGAAAATGAATGGGGCGTCTCCCATAAAAAACTTACATAACATGTAAACATCCAAGACTTAGGTACAACAACAACAAAATTTCTCTTTGCTGAAAAAATATAGCCCTCATTTAGGATAGCCACAGTCGATTAAAAAAATATGTAGTTTCGAATGAGATATGAAGAATCTTTAACCATAACCATAAAAATATATCTTCTATTATATTTGTTCTACTGTTACAGATGAAAATTATAACATAGACTTTGACGGAACATTGACTATAAAATCTCCTACTGAGGAACTTAGCGGATTGTATGTCTGCGCTGCAAAAAATGCCGTTGGAGAAACAAACAAGACTGTATCTGTGGAGATCTACAGTAAGTGGTTCTATTTATTGACGTAGGACGTCCACCGACAAGATAGAAAGATGACCTTGTAAAGATCGCAGGATCACACTGGATGCAGACTCACAACCGGTCGCTGTGGAAAACCGTTGGCTATGTTCAGTGGACGTCCTTTAGTTGATAATGATGATGATTATAATATTTAGTTGACGCAACATGACGGAAAATCACAAAGCAGTTTACGGAAATATTTATCGCATTCAGCCATTTCTTCCACCCAAGCTATGGCTGATGAAGAAAAAAATTATGGCTTGCTCATATAAATTGTACTTGTAAAAAGCAACTGTGTCAGACAAGAACCCTGTGTCTTACGCTATCCGAGCGTATATTACTATTTTTACTAATTTGTTCAATAACTATACTCTTTTTATGATTTTCAGCATTGCCGACGCAAATGCAATCCGAACAGAGTCATACAAAAGTGAGCGCGGTGGAGGGATCTCACGCAAGCGTCGAGTGCCCGGTGCCGGCCTCTAGCAAGGATCTAGTGAAATGGTATAAGGTTCGATACTAAACATAAAAATATATAATATGATTTTTTTAAACTTTTACCATTACTTTCTTGTGAAGCCAGGATTTAAAGCTCGGTCTTATAAAAAGCTCTACTACTAATTCAGGCTAGGGACTCCCACTGTGCGGGGTAAAAAAAGCTTTGAAAAGATACACTGCTTTGGGTCTCGCAACTAAAGAAACTTATTAGGCTGCGTTACCACAGAAGCTGCGCTAAGAAGATCTGCGAAGTGACGTGTAAAATTTACCGATGATTTACATGACATGTTTTGCTTGTTACATTTTATTTGTTTACGCTCAGCTCTGCTCCTGTAGAAACGCAGCCTACAAAAGTATATTCAAACTTGTGTTTTGGCTAAACAATAGCCTAATTTAAACAGAGTATGTTTTTGTATTAAAATTTTTTTTTTTAATTCCAAGGAATAACTTCATGATGAAAGGGTGATAAACAAATATCACAAATTATATGAAAAATGACAGAATGCGCAGACACAATAGGTAATAGATTTAATTCTAAAAGGTTTTTATTTCCAGGGTGCAAAACTCATATCAGAGGGCCCTCTTCAAATCACCAACGTATCTCGTCTCAACGCATCTAGTCTCGCTTGTGTGGTCACCAACATCGCCGGTTCTGCGTATGCCAGCGTCGAGCTCGACGTCGAGTGGTCTCCCCGCTTCGTGGCCAATGAGACAGCTGAAGCAGAGGTCGTGAGAGGCAATGACTGGTATTTCGATTGTGATGTCGACGCGAAGCCACGGGCTAAGGTTAGTGTCATAGTGTTTGCTTTATCTGTAGTTGTTGATTGCTAGTTCCGTAAATGCCAGCGCCGAGCTCGACATCGAGTAGTCTCTTCGCTTCGTGGCTAATGAGACTAGCGATGCGGAGGTCGTGAGAGGCAATGACTGGTATTTCGATTGTGGTGTGGACGCGAAGCCGCGGGCTAAGGTTAGTATCCTAGTGTTTGCTTTATTATTATTGTTTAAAGGCATAATTTAAACTTAAGAATTTACCATGATCGTCGAATTCTGTAAGCATTATCTGCAAGACCTAAAGTTTTGAGTGGGAGTTAATTAAGTACGCCTTTTGTGCGCCTACTTGTTGTGAAATAAAGTTATTAAATAAATAATAAACTGGGTAATGATGCCTTTTGTAAACAAGAAGAAACACATGAATCTACTAACATAACTTAATATTTTGTAACCCCAGCTCTTACGAAACAAGTCATGCAGTTTTTTGTATGTTTCAGACTAAATGGTATTTCAACTCAAAGCCGATAATATTCGAAGACAAGGATCGGCTGAAGCTGCTTAACGTTCAGCTTCGCCACACCGGAACCTACAAGTGTGTGGTCAGCAACAACCACGGCACTGTTAGCAGGCAGTTTGTTTTGGACGTTTTAGGTAACACTATAGGTTTTACCCCACTGCACTGAACCATACCGTGTCAGGTGACAGGCACAAAAAGCAACACTATACGCTCTACCTTGCCCACTGAACGGATTGACAGCGTTCTATGGAGCAAGCGAGAACATATTTTGCCGGTGCTGACACGCTCTGTGCATGGCTCGCGACGGTGTTGGTCGGTGACGGAACGGTCTAGTGGGCAAGGTGTCATAGTTTTCAATACAACAATATTATTTTGCCTGACACGTTCCTAGCACGGTCATGATATGATACAGTGGAGTGGGCAAAAACCTTTAGCAGTTATAGGATTTAAGTCAACCTTTTGTATGTTGTGAAATAAAGTTTAAATACCGACAGCAAGGTAGCTCAATTGGAAGAGCAGTTGGCCCGGTAAGCCAGAAAGATGCTGGTTCGAATCCCGCCCGTGCGCAATTTTTGGTTTCTTATTTCATCTTTAAAAATATAAATTTGACACTGTGAGTGTTTAAAAACATTCTAAACCAAAGTATAAATATGTAGGATCGTCACAGATTTATAGGTACCGAACCATCGGACATCATGTGGGCAAAATAGGCGATCGTGCAAATAGATAGACGTGATGATTAATCAAACTTTATTACACACTTCACAAACAGCAGTTATTGATTCTAATTTAGGTAGGCACTAGGTACACTAAACGTGACGCAGGGCAGTTCCGTGACGTAGATCCTCACAGCACGACGACTCGACCGAAAGTGAGCTCCGATGAAGCGTCGCTGACCGCCACGACTCTGCCGAGCGCGCCAAAACCTTGTTTGACGTGAAACACCGCTAGAGGGCGCGCTGGCGTTCCGTTTAGTGTTGCTAGCTGCGACAAATATATAAATGTAAATTGCAACAAATGATCAAATGTTAAGAGTAGTTTCTCCGTCATTCATAGTTGTATTATACACCTAATTAGACATCTTATTTTTTTTGTTGCATTCCTTTATTTTTTTAAAAGATAGTGTTCTTAACATGCTTAAGTTCTCTATTTCGCTTTCCTTTTCAAATTGGTTTTACACTTGGTTGTCAAACAAAAGTCCTTATTCTAAGTACTTATTTTGTGCTGAAAAAACGTTCTTTTCTTTCTTATTTTTTTATGTTATTAAATACTAGTTATTTTTAATTACAGTTCCTCCTTTCATATCGGAGTTCGATCTTTTGGACGTTCAGCTAAAGGAAGGTACCAACGCTACTCTGGAATGCGATGCTAAAGGATCGCCGCAACCTGACGTCAAGTGGACTTTCAGGTACGAATCTTTGCTTTGCTTAAATAAATGGCTGTAACATGACGTTGGACATATTACATACTAGCTTTTGCCCGCGACTTCGTCCGCGTGGAATAGTGACTTCTTTCTCCCGTTTTTTACACATTTACCACTATTTCTTTGCTCCTATTGGTCGTAGCGTGATGTTATATAGCCTATAGCCTTCCTCGATAACTGGACTATCCAACACTAAAAGAATTATTCAATTCGAACCAGTAGTTTCGGAAATTAGCGCGTTCAAACAAACAAATAAACAAACAAACAAACAAACTCTTTAGCTTTATAATATTAGTATAGATAGTATAGATGTAATGTGTGATTTTGGCTCTTAAAGTTGTGTAGGCGGCGGTGATCTCGAATCGAGATACTCGATTATTACAGTGTTCAAAGCCGAAATCTATTGAAAATGCAGCCGAAGTATGAACTATCTTTAGCTTGTATAATATTTTTTTGATAGTATAGTAAAGATAGCCTGTAGACTCCCACTGCTAGGCAAAGACCTCAACTATGAGGTAGTTTGAGCCATACTTTATCACGTGGGCTCGACGCGGATTGGTGAAGGGTGTTGCGAAGCAAGTGGGTAACCTTGCTGACAGATGTTATTAACCCGCCCATAAGGCCTCTGACTACCCTTAACGACTAATATCAACCGCATTTTTTGATACATAAAAGAATAAATATATATTTCTATCTCTACAGCAACACAAACTGGCTTGTCAAGAATAAATCACTCGTCAGCACCAACCTGTCTGCAGAAGCGTCTGGCCTATACAGATGCGACGCGCGCAACGTCGCGGGGAACACTTATATCGTGTACCGCGTGAGCGTGGTGTGTGCGGCGCGCGTGGACGAGCTCGTGCTGTACGGCGGGCACGAGCCGGCAGCCGCTGTGGTATTTTGAACTCTAAATCCTTATTTTATTAGGAAAACACTACAGTATCTTAAAACTAAATTACTCACTAGATTTGTTTTTATTTTATTTTATTTGGAAAACACTACAGTATCTTAAAACTAAATTACTCACTAGATTTGTAACTAAACACCATATTTACGTGTTTCCACATATAAATTCTAAGTATGGCCTGTACATGATAAAGTAACGTTGTTAAAGTAAGAAACAATAATAAACAATCAGTCAGGAATTCAGAAACATTAGACACTTAATATAAAAAGTAGTATTGGGTTCTATCCAGTCAGTGCACCGCTTCAAACCATCTTTTAGAAAAACGCTAAGTGGGTAAAAGTCAAATGAGGTGATATGGAATAATCAACTACTCTGCTAATACTCCATAGTTTAGTGTTGAAGGAAAAAAAGTATCTTTGATATTAGTTTATTGCAAAAGTAGTCTCGGCACGGGGGGTGTCATGCCATTAACTTCCTGACTCAGAGCTGTTTCCGAGTAATTTTATGACGGAAAACCCCTGAAACTAATTTCGGCCTGACCAGGGATTCGAACCCAGGACCTTTCGGTAGCAACCAGTGAACCAACCACTACACCCATGAGATTGTTAAATGTAGTCTAAAACGGTAGAAATAAAATTAATGTCTATTATTTACATGAACATCTTATCTTACCTCCTTATAATTTTTCTTCCAGCAAGGTACTCGCGTCAGGATATCCTGCAAAGCATCAGGCAGTCCACTGCCCAAGATACAATGGATTCGCAGCGGCGACGTCGTCAGCGAGAACAGCGACGGCATAGCATACGCTGACCTGATCTTAGAAGACGTTCAGCTGAATGATGCGGGGGTTTATGTCTGTGTGGCGTCCAATGAGGGCGGAGTGGGCGAGAAGAAAATGAGGCTGGAAGTGTTGGGTAAGGCTTTATTTGAAAAGAACTAATAAATAGTGCATAAGCATTTATGTACCTGTTATACATGTATTTGACCTAATAAATCAAATTGAACTCACGTTACATTTTAAATATAAACGGCTAAACAGATTTTCATGAAACATGGCTAAGAACACTTTGAATAATATTATGTAGGACACAAAAAACACTAAACGAAAATCGTTACGAACGATACCACAGACAGACACGTTAAACTTATAAAACCCCTCTCTTTTGGCGTCGGAGGTTAAATAATGTAAATATATGTGTGGCCTACTGTGTGTGTCATGTGTTTGTGACATGCAACAGACAAAAACCAGAGCTCAGAATGCAATAGATCTCACCTCTCACCAATAAGGGTCTTACAAAAATATGCAATACTTAGACTTAGGCCATTCGAATTACAATTACGTTATCAAAATGATTACTATCTTATATTTTTTAATGTTTATTTGCCATTATTAATTCAGAATTTATTAATTTCAGAACCTCCAAAAATATTCCAAACGCTGTTCCAAGGAAACTCCTCGAACGTGGTCAACTTGGAAGTACTGGCAGGACAGTCGTTCTACCTTCACTGCCATCCTTATGGCAACCCGCTGCCTGAAGTGTATTGGTTTAAGGTATGACTTACAAACTTGTTTACTCACAATTCTTAGATATTGACTTAAGAGAAGATCTTTTTTACTAACGTACATCATCCCACCCCACTGCTGGCCAAAGGTCTCCCCCAACACCTTCCATTGATCCCTGCCAGCTGCTAATGACACCCAATCGTTCGCAAAGCTGTCCAAGTCGTCACACCACCTCTTTTTAGGTCTACCTCTTCATCGGAAGCCGTCTAGTGGTATCCAACTCGTGATGATTTGGGACCATCTCTCTGGGTTCATCCTGCAAATATGCCCCGCCTATTGTGTGGTAATACAGAGTATATAATTTATTTTGAAATAAGCCGTGGACTGTGGATGCTATCAAATCTTTTCATTTGCAAAAACAGACGTAGACCCACAATACCACGGCAATATTAGTAATTAGTACACTGTTTCCCAAAATGTAAAGGTATATGTATTTACGCAGCATTTATCTCTGAACCAAGAATAATTTTCAAGAGCTTGATGACTTTGATCCGTTTTAAAATGTTGACCTGTATTTTTATAAAAGGCAGATTACGAAACTATACCAGCAATAATTTTGAAATGTACCAATGAGGGTATTTATTAAAATAAATGTTATTTAATTTTCAGGACAGCCTCCCACTCCGGCTATTTGACGACAGCATGATATCAACCGACTACGGCGAGGTGATAGAAGCGAGGAGAGCTGAGCCCAACCAAGCCGGCAACTACACCTGTGTCGCTAGAAACAATGTTGGAAACACTAGCTTAGTGTACCTGGTTGATGTTATGGGTAATTATGCTTGGCAAAAGTCTCCTCCAACACTTTCCATCGGTCCCTGTCAGCAACCAATTACTCCCAATCTCTCTCCCTCCCTCCTTTTACTTGAAACTTTTGCGACAACCTGAGTAGGAGCATATAATTAAAGTTAAAAAAAGAGATGAGATTGAGAACTCATCTTCAAATATTCTCTTTTCAGTACCACCACCAGTACCGAAAGAAAGTGCCAAGATCGCTAGGACCCGTGTAGGCAAGCCCCTGAACTTAACTTGCCCAGTAGAAGGCAGCCCTTTGCCTTCAGTGATGTGGATCAAACACCCTTACACTGAGATCGGAGACAGTACCCCGAGAGTTACTTTGGTGAACGACAACTTTAAGTTGGTACGTAGTTTTCACTCAGTATCTGTTACTATACTCGCCAACTTTAATTTGGGACCCACCTAATATTGAAGTAAATTATTTCACCATCATAATATTTTTACCACTGTTATTGAGCTGACAGTATCGATCTTATTGCAGTAAACATTCTAACAACATTTTAAGGAAATAGGCCCCAAATTAATGTATTTAAAATCGTAGAACAATCCAATAACAGTATTTGAAAAGACTGTTTCTACTCCTTTTATTAAATTCAACAAATCTTCCAGATAATAAACAACACGCAAGTATCCGACAGCGGGAACTACTCGTGCGTAATGACGAACAAAGTGGGCACGACCGAAGTGATATTCGACGTGACGGTCGAGATGCCGCCGTCCATCGCCGGCAATGCTCGCGAGGTCGCCGTGGAGAGCCATGTCGTGCCGTTGATGAGGAGTGTAGTGCTCAAGTGCGAGGTTAAGGGCAACCCGCCGCCGAAGATCAGCTGGTTGAAGGTTAGTCACAGCTATACATAGTACTGATAAATAATTAAACTATTTAATGTCTATTTTGTGATAGAAATGATTGCCGTTATTTAGTTGTCCAAAATTCAGGGTGAATACTAAATCAAACGATCAAATTAACTAACAATGAAATCAAGTTATGTACCAACTAATAATAATTACAATTTATAAAATTTAATATTCACATAATTGGTTTATAATTAAAAAATTAGGCATGACTTGATATCGAATTGATATTTTTTTTATAAGGATCACTAAGATTAGTATCAACGTTTGTACGGCACCTCTTGTGTAATCGAAAGACGATTCATTCTGCCACCCGGGGTGCAATATGAATTGGGTTTGATTTATTAAGATTAATGTACAGCTACTTTCATTTCGGGGTACTTGTATAGATAAATTGCTCATTGACTAGTAATAATTAATAAATTAACTGTTGTATACTTAAGCAATACCATAGTCTCACTAAGCGCTTAGTAAACATCGCCTTGTTTTATTTTTATTTTATTTTTATTTATTAAGAAAACCAACTGCGTTACATATTTTTATCTTAACTAGTACTTACAACTATTAGCAAAGCTAATTACAGGTTTCCCTTCTATACAAATCAGCATAGGACGTGAAACAATTAACAAAAAATAAATTTAAAATTTAAAAATACATACCTACATACACATACATAAATACTTACCGATACAGACTCAATGCATGCCAGAAAAATCTATATGAAAGTTTTACTTTTAAATTAAATACATAGAGATGTAAAAATTTTGATTTTAATCTATCCCTCGGCTATGTTTAGAATTTCTATTGCTCTGTGCTTAACTATGCTTTTGCTATGAGTGAACATGTCTATTTCCCAAAACGTATCATTATAAGTTTGCGGCAATCGAGACATGGGTGCATTACGCGCGTAGTTAGTGCTCGCTTTGGGGACCACAAACAAAGGCGGGAGCCGCCGGCGGCTGCGCCGGGATGGTACGTTATATTTTATGCTTTCGACAAGTTCGGGGCAATCCAGGTTGCCGTTTACTATATCGTATAACAAACAGAAATCCAAGATTTTACGCCTGTCTTTGAGTGGGGTAAGACCATATTGTATACAATTTTCCTTGTATGTTTTTGCCTCTGGTTTTGGAAAACGGTACTTTAGGTGACGGATCAAGATTTTTTGAAGTCGCTCTAGGCGGTCTATGTAAATAGCATATTGCGGATTCCATATAGGGCTAGCGTATTCAATAACGCTACGAACATATGCGAAATATATCGTTTTAATTGTGTTTACATTTTTAAAAGGTTTACAAGTTCTTATTACAAAACCTAGATTTTTATAACCCTTGTCTACAATCTTACTTATGTGTTCTCTGAGAAGCATTTTGTCATCAAAATATACACCCAGATCTCTAACCAGAGAAGTTCTATGGATAGGAATGCCGTCAAAGGTTTATGAGTAAATTATAGGTTTGGGTTTACGGGTAAAAGTGATGCATTCACACTTACTTATGTTTACCGTAATATTGTTCCTTTTGTAATATTCTGATAGCCTATTCAGATCCGATTGTATTATTAGACAGTCTTGTTCATTGACAATTTTCATAAATATTTTTTTGTCATCTGCATACATTAAATGTCGCGGTGATGTGAAACAAGATATAATGTCCGCCACATACACATTGTAGAACAATGGCCCCAAGTGAGACCCTTGTGGTATTCCTGTGGGTATACTAACAAAATCTGATTTATACCCTCCTATAACTACAGCTTGTGAGCGATTGTACAAATAGGACTTAATCCACCGCAGCAAATCGCCGTGTATTCCCATCCCGTATAATTTATGGATTAGAATGTCGTGATCCACACGGTCAAAAGCTTTTTCAAAATCCGTGTAGATCACGTCAATCTGTCCACCCCTTTCCATATTAGGCAAAACATAATTTGAAAAACATGCTAAATTGGTAATTGTGGATCGGCGCTTGAGAAAGCCGTGTTGATTGTCCGGTAGTTCCTTACATATGACGGGGTATATGGCCTCGAAAACAATTTTTTCAAAAACTTTACCAACTGTGTTTAATATTGAGATACCCCGATAGTTCTCGACTTTTGATTTAGCCCCCTTTTTATGTATGGGTACAATGTGTGCTTTTTTCCAAATATTGGGGAATACGCCATTATTCAAAGATATATTAAATAATACGGCCAACGGAATACTCAACGTTTCAGCACAGTTTCGCCAGAAAACCGGTGGTATACCATCGCTTCCTGCTCCTTTATATGGATCTAAAAGTTTTAAGTGTTTTTCGACTGTTGACACAGATACAGCTATTTTCGATATGTCATCAGTTGAAATACTGTGGTACTCAGTCTCGACATTTTCTTGCGATGGCGTCCCAAAAACACTTTTGAAGAAGTCATTGAAGGCATTGCATATTTCCACACCATCTGAAACTTTCCTGTCACCATACGTTAGCATTTTAGGATAACTTGATCCACCGCGTATTGATTTAATATATGTCCAGATGGCCTTAGGATTTTGTGTGATAGATTCTTCGGCCAACTTTGTGTACTTTGCAAAACATTCTTCTTGAACACGTTGTTGCCGTCGACGTAATAATGAGAATTCATCATAATCTAATAAATTGCCAAATTTTTTTCTATCTCTTATGCGCCTTAAATTTTTCTTTTATAATTTTTATCAACGCCCGACTGTACCAAACCGGATATTTATGTTTGCCTTGCATTTTTTTGTATGGGACATGTCTTTATTTAACATCATTATCCATCAGAAGCTTATCCTCACTTCACATGCCACGCTTTTAGGGTTCCGTAGCCGAATGGCAAAAAACGGAACCCTTATAGTTTCGTCAAGTCTGTCTGTCTGTCTGTCCGTCCGTATGTCACAGCCACTTTATTCTGAAACTATAAGCATCACATAGCTGAAACTTGGTAGGTAGGTGTATCTTGTTCACCGCTTTCCGATTCAGATACAAAAAGTATGAAAAAATAATATTTAAGGGGGGGCTCCCATACATGAAACTAAACCCTAATATATTTTTTTTACTCAAACCTATGCGTGTGGGGTGTCTATGGATAGGTCTTTGAAAATGATGTTGAGGTTTCTATAACCATTTTTTCTAAAAGTGTAAGGTTTGAGATATAGACGCTTCCAAAGTGGTAAAATGGGCGTCCCCCCCCCCCCCCCATCTAACTTTTGAACTAAGAAAGTGAAAATTTTGAAAAAAATATATGATATAGATCTCAACAAAAACTTGCAACGAAAATTGGTTTGAAGAAGATCGAACCAGTAGTTTTTGAGATATTGTACATTTTTGTCAACCGCAAATATTACTTTGTCTTTTATACAAACACTAAGAAAAACAAAGTTTTTTTTGCTGTCACAATATATTGTGATGTTTTCGTTAAGTAAAAGTAAGTGGACCCTGAATTCAGTTAAGGGTAGCACGGAACCCTCAGTGCGCGGGTCCAGTTCAGTTTTTGTTATCATGAGCAAGGGTGTCGCCAAGGGGGGACAAGACGCGGGCGCGATCTATCTTGGGATATAAAATATATTATAATATATATTAATATATTTTATCCCGCAGTCAAAAGGCAACTTCATGCTCTCGGCGTTCATATTTTTATCCTCCTTTTTCTTAATATTGCCCCATTGCCTCTCCCTAAGTCATAAGCTGGCGACGCATTTGATCATGACCTATGTAGTAACTATCTTATACCCTAAATCCAGGACACCCAACGCCTCAGCGACGGTCTATCGAACATACAGCGCATCGCAGGCAGCAGTCTGCTAGCCATCTGGAGCGCGCGCATCCGTGACGCGGGGCAGTACATCTGCGTCGCTGAGAACACCGCGGGCGCCGCGCACAGCCGATACAACGTCGCTGTTAAAGGTAAGCTAATAAGAGCGATATTAACTTTAACAATTTATTATTAACTCTTGGTATTGTCACTCTGGATCCGTTAGGAAATGCAGCTCGCATCATATATGAACAATATTGACCTGACCACAGAACATTTGTCCAGTGTGACAAATCCTTCACCAAAATACTTGACTGGAGATTTTCTAAGACGCTCCTCACGCACTGGCAAAGCATAGGGCTCGATTTTAGAGTACTAAACTAAATGTCTAGAGACATGGACTTCACTTATTATTTATTTTTCTAATTTATCTTTATTTTATAGTATTTGTTCACAATGTAAACGTATTATGAAAAATTGCTCATGAAAAAATCAAAGGTGTCAGACGAGAAACCGAACCCCGCATCTTGCGCTACTGGGCGTATGCCCATACCACTCGACCACTGGCACAATGGAAAGTCTGTTGAAAATTTTATGTTTGTCACCTAGCTTATAAGGGACAAGTATAATAATAATAATAATAGTCCCCTAGCCGATTTCGACTACGGTGGCCAGTCACAACGACTAACCGACTGCGCGGGACATATTATTGTGCAGGTGTGTGCGCAAACACAGGTGCACTCGCACAGGTAGTAATAATTTACTACACGAAAAACAGTTTGGGTTCTCTAAAGGTAGAAATACAACTGATGCTGGGGTAGCACTCATCAGACACATTCTTGATGCTTTTGAAGACAAACATGATGCTGTAGGTGTATTCTGTGATTTATCAAAGGCGTTTGATTGTGTAGACCATCAAACACTGCTCATTAAGTTGGAACACTATGGTGTCTCGGAAAACTCAACAAGGTTGTTAAGTTCATACCTATCAGGTAGAATACAATCAGTTAACATAAATGGTACCTACTCTTCCGGTGCCCCCCTTCAAATGGGGGGGCTTCCTATTATATTACCTTACCTCCTAGTTATAATGACGATCAATATTTAAAGGTCTTGACTTGTATTGAAAATGCTCTTTGTACTTACTCTAACCTGAATTTAGTATTGGTAGGTGATTTTAATTTATATTCTTGCAGTGTCAAGGTTCAAACAGCATTTAAGGAATTTTGTGACTTCTGTAATTTAAATCAGTATAATAATGTATTAAATAATCGGAATAGAATGTTGGATCTCGTGCTGAGTAATTATGAACATGCCCAGATTTCGGTGACGCTTAATCTTGATCCACTAGAACGAGTCTATGATAATCACCCTTCGTTGGACGTGGCCATCAAATTTCCATGTTGGGAGTCTCTGCCTCAACCCATGCCTTCTTTAAGGGATAATTTGATTAAGAGTCCTAATTGGAATTGGGGCAAAGCCGATTTTCAGGGACTATACGCAGCACTCTCTGAATTAGATTGGTCCGAACTAGTAATTGTAACAGACGTTGATTCAGCTATCAATGTTTTTTACAGCAAGTTAATTGAAACAATCAGTTTATTTGTACCGAGTAAGAAACACGATTTTAGAGGAAAGCAATATAAGTACCCAAAATGGTTTTCACCGGAGATTATAGAAAATATACAAAAAAAATACTGGCATTTGAAAAGATATAAGTTAGAAGGGAAATTGTTTAACAAAGAAATGTTTAGTTATTATAGATGTAAGGTTAAATCTTTAATTGACAACGCGTATAAGCAGCAAATTAAATTAATACAAAAAAATATAATTGACGAGCCAGTTACTTTTTGGGATTATGTCAGGGATAAGAAAAAAGAAAGACGGCAGGTACAGTCTTTTAGCTATAGGGGTAGTGAGGTTACGGGCCAAGCCGCTGCCGACGCCTTCGCGGAATACTTCAGCTCGGTATTCCAAGATGAGCAACCTTCCTTAAATCACATAGAAGCTGAGGAGGCAGCTAACACTCGCATAGATTCCTTGTCTGTTTCGGTGGGCCAGGTGAGTGAAAGTGATTATAAAAATGCAGTAAAACGGTTAAAACCGCGATCAGCGGGTGGACCTGACCTCATTCCAGTTTTTCTGATAAGGGACTGTGCGTCAGCTTTCAAATTACCACTTTTATTTATCTTTAACCTATCGTTAAGCCAAGCTAAATATCCGGAACAATGGAAACTCACTAGAGTCACACCAGTTCCGAAGGGTGAAGCTGGTAACGATGTTTCAGCATTTAGACCGGTAGCGGTGCTTTCAGCTCCTGCGAAGCTTTTTGAAATAATTTTGAACGCCAGAATTAGTAAACAAGTCGACCAACTTTTGTCTGACTGCCAGCACGGGTTTCGAAAAAAGCGTTCTACTAGTACAAACCTAACAGAACATGTAGACTATATCTGTGCAGAAATAGATGCAGGTAGGCAGGTAGATACTGCTTACTTTGATTTTAAAAAGGCTTTTGATTTGGTCGATAATGATATCCTCTTGCAAAAATTAGCAAAGCTGGGGTTCACCCCGAAACTTCTTCAATTTTTTGCCAGTTATTTGAAAAATCGCCGTCAATTTGTAAGAGTGGGGGGTTTCGAATCAAATGATTACTTCACTAGATCGGGAGTTAGTCAGGGAAGCACCCTCGGTCCAACACTATTTTTACTTTTTATTAACGACCTACCGGGAAAGGTACTTCGTGCTAAAAGTCTTCTATTCGCTGACGACTTAAAATTAAGTTTGGGGATCGGCGAGGCTGCCACTGCTTTGGCTCTTCAACAAGATATTAAATCAGTAGCAATCATCAGCATCAGTCAGAATGGAGTAAAGACAACCATCTCCCATTCAATGAGAGTAAATGTAAGGTTATTACTTTTACATCAAAAGCAAATCCAATAATTGTTGACTATAAGTTATATGACGCACCTTTGGTTAGAGTAAATGACATACGGGACCTAGGATTAATATTAGATTCTAAGCTGGACTTCCACAATCACATGACATCAATTTGTAAAATGGCTAATAAGACATTAGGATTTGTTATGAGGACATCTGCAGACTTTGATGATGTTAGGGTAGCTATAACTTTATATAACTCGTATGTCCGTAGTAAATTGGAATACGCAGCTGTTGTATGGGATCCTTATCAGAAAAAGTATATACTCCAGATAGAGAGAATACAGAGGAAGTTTGCTCGTTGGCTCTACAGAAAGTACTACGGCTACTACCCTTATCTGTATCCTTCTGCTTTTGTTTTGGGTATGGTCAATTTGGATACTTTAAGGGTAAGGAGAGTATTGGCGTCTATAAGGCAGTACCTCTTCATAATACACCATAAACTGGACTGCCAATCAGTTTTGGAGAAAATAACCCTTTTAGTACCCTGGAGACTGCCGCGAGGGGAGAAAGGAATGGTTGCACCGCACCGTAGGCCGCGTCTGTTGATGAGACCCGTTGCGCGAACTGAACGGGCAGCACATGCACCGACAAACCGTTCATTGGGTCTGATAGGGGACATACTTGCTCAGCACGACGATTTAGACATTTTTGCCGATAGTCTGACAAATTTGTTGACATTGTTTTATAATATTATTGACAAAATTATTAATTGTAAAAAGGATTAGGGTACATACAATTTTATTTGCATTTGACTTTTCTTTTATTTTTTATTTTTTTTGCTGGGATTGACACTGACATTGTTTGTATGACTAGGTTATTCTTGTAATTTTAATCTAATAGTTTTGACATATAATTTTATGCATGAACGTTGGTTATGTTATTAGTTAATATTACTTACTGTTAGTTATGTTTATGCTTGTATGCGACTTGGTATTTTATTTTACTGTAAGCTGCAAGCGAAATTGAATTGTAAAAATAAAAAAATAAATATGTAAACGACCTACCATTTCATTCCACACATCTTTGTGAGATAGTTTTGTTTGCTGATGATACTTCTTTGATTTTTTAAATGAAAAGACATGAAGAAAATTTTGACGAAGTAAACAATACTCTCTCCAAAGTATTGAATTGGTTCACCACCAATAACTTGTTACTGAATGCTAGTAAAACTAAATGTATAAAATTCACTTTGCCTAATGTAAAGCAACTTACACCAAATATTGTACTAAATGGTAATAATCTAGTCTTAATGGACTCCACTGTATTTTTGGGCATTACACTTGACTCAAAATTACAGTGGGGACCTCATATTGAAGCCCTAGCTGGGAGGCTAAGCTCAGCTGCCTCTTCAGTTAGAAAAATTAGGTATCTGACTGATGTTGAAACGGCGAGGCTTGTATATTTTAGTTACTTCCACAGTATTATGCCTTACGGTCTTCTCTTGTGGGGTTCTGCTACAGACATTGAAACCATATTTATTTTGCAGAAAAGAGCCATTCGTGCTATTTATAAACTTAGTCCTCGTGACTCCCTGAGAGAGGTCTTTAAGAAAATCAACATATTAACTGTGGCTTCTCAATACATTTTTGATAATATAATGTACGTCCGTAAAAATTTAGATAATTTCATGAAGAAAAGCGACATTCACCCTTATAACACAAGAAATAAACACAAGCTTGTCGTTCCTAACTTCAGATTAGTTAAAACTAGTAATTCGTTTATGGGAAATTGTATAAAATTCTTTAATAATATACCACACAATCTTGTCGAATTGCCGGTTGATAAATTTAAGAAACACGTTAGAAACACGCTTATGTCTAAAGGCTTATAAGGTTCAAGACTATCTAAACGACACGAATGTGTGGTCCGTCCAGCCTGCACCGACTGATGTACTTACCTTTGATGATTTTGATTTTACGGCAGCTAGTGGTGACTGAGTTTGTTCCGGCGTTTCTTCTCAGCACTTGCCTAATTGTCTGTGTTCTGTCTCGAAGCGCTGGTAGGACCCAAAAGATAAGGAGACATTTTTCGGCCCTTTCAGGGCACATTTATTTTTATTTTTTTCACTGTATATTTTGACGTTCATAAGTGTCATTTCATGACCTAAATTGAAATAAAGATTTTGAATTTTTTGACTCTCTCTTCCTTTTACTCTCATAGCCCGATAGGACAAATATGCTATAGCTATGCTTTTTCAGTTCCAGGCAAGTGGAGCGCCTACTCTGCGTGGGGCCTGTGCAACGCGACGTGCGGTGTCGGCCTGCAACTGCGCACGCGCCGCTGCAGCTATCAAGCCGATGGCGCTGTCTATGGTGAGTTTTTTGGTACTAATCGAAAAAAAATATCCAGTAATAACAGGTGATTAAAAAAATATGCGAAAAAGTAAAAATTAGACATGGGATTACTGTCGTTTCTACGTTGAATATTTATATATCCACATGAACGTTTAATTATTTCTTCGATACATTTAAGAGTGTCATGAGTGTCTGAGTGAGTGTCAGTGTGAGAATAAGCTCGCTAAGTCATAATGAGATGGAAGTATAGAAAATTCTAACTTCGAAGCAATTAAAATTAACTAACTGTAGTTGATTTTTGTTTTTATATTGTTTTGTCACTATACAAACTTGATGATATTAATTTCACGTGTAAAAAGCAACCGTGACTCTGTGACAGACGAGGAATTGAACCCCATGTCTTAACTAACTGTATCGTTGTGTTTTTATTAGGGTTCCGTAGCCGAATGGCAAAAAACGGAACCCTTATAGTTTCGTCAAGTCTGTCTGTCTGTCTGTCTGTCTGTCTGTCTGTCTGTCTGTCTGTCTGTCCGTCCGTATGTCACAGCCACTTTATTCTGAAACTATAAGCATCACATAGCTGAAACTTGGTAGGTAGGTGTATTTTGTTCACCGCTTTCCGATTCAGATACAAAAAGTAAGAAAAAATAATATTTAAGGGGGGGCTCCCATACATGAAACTAAAACCTAAAAATTTTTTTTTTACTCAAACCTATGCGTATGGGGTGTCTATGGATAGGTCTTTTAAAATGATGTTGAGGTTTCTAAAACCATTTTTTCTAAAAGTCTAAGGTTTGAGATATAGACGCTTCCAAAGTGGTAAAATTTTCACTTTCTTAGTTCAAAAGTTAGATGGGGGGGGCCCATCTAACTTTTGAACTAAGAAAGTGAAAATTTTGAAAAAAATATATGATGTAGATCTCAACAAAAACTTGCAACGAAAATTGGTTTGAAGGAGATCGAACCAGTAGTTTTTGAGATATTGCACATTTTTATAAACCGCAAATATAACTTTGTCTTTCATACAAACACTATGAAAAACAAAGTTATTTTTGTTGTCGCAATATATTGTGATGTTTTCGTTAAGTGAAAGTAAGTGGACCCTGAATTCAGTTAAGGGTGGCACGGAACCCTCAGTGCGCGGGTCCGACACGCACTTAACCGGTTTTTTTAAAA